>CAUDMG010001226.1:60000-380000 GCA_958450375.1 Homarus gammarus
CTAAGATGACACAGTTGACCCGCCCCTCCACTCATCTGCCAGTAATATTTGTACCCCAATCTTAGTATCATTATAACAGTGTCAACAGATGATGGGTTAGTTCGGGGGCAAAAGTTCGCTCCCCGCGGTGAAACTGAGTCACAGGAATGTGTCTCCGAACTGACTTATCCCGACTGTTTCATCTCATTTGAGGTCGATTCTGCTCCAGTTTGGGTGGGAGCGAACTTCTGACCCCAACTGTACATCATATACTATACGTACTTACATTGCATTTATATTCACAATTCGATGTAAACTTGTATATGTCTATCAATCAGCCAGAGAAATTTAGCGATATAGTTCTCACTCCTTACAAGGGTTTACGACATAACTTTGTCAGCAGTGTCCGTTTTCTCCTGTAAGATGAAACTTTGGAATATTTTATCAGAAACACCCCGAAACATTCAAATTAACTTTAAGCATCTTTTAGAAACTAAAATTTTCCTCTATAGAAAATAAAATACTTTAATCATTTGAACTTACCGTGTTTGTCAGGGCATTTTAACCCCTCCCCCCGTCATTTCAGTCGAAGAAAGTGTTTTTTTATGACCCCAGATTACCTACCCACCATCTGGGAAGCAATGGTTGCAGTAGGATCGTCCAGTGAGAAAAAAATAAAATCAAACTACAGGATTTCATAGCATTTGCAAGTTATCACACAGGCAGGTTGGGATGTCAGCCATAATGAGAGACATTCTTGATATTTATAAGGATCTCCAACTCCACCCGCAAAAGAGCTACCTGTCTGTCCCGGATGTTCTCACTGCTATGAAAGCTGCATCTTGAAAGCTCCAGTTGTTGGAAAATACGCCCTTTCTTGGGAAGAAATGAAGTTTCAACTCCATATGAAGACCAACATTCATGTGAAACTTTTAATAAATATGTAACGTCAAACCGGCTCTATTTGCAAGCTTTCAGGTAAGAGATTGTCATGGCGTAGGTTAGGTTACGTGGGGGTCGGGTCATGTTGCGTCTCTGTAACAAAGCGTGTTCGGCACTCGGGCCTTCGTTGTTGAGAGGCAGAAATTGGACAGTGATTACATAAGAACATTGAGATCGTCTTAGTGATGTGAAAGCGTAAATCAATGTAGGATTTTTAATGCTAGACGCGATTGTATTTTTGAAAACTCAATCTCCACCGAGTTGGAGGTACAGCCCAGGTCAGGAGGCCTACAACCACAAAATCATTAACATTTGACAAAACTTTTATTTTATTTTTTTTTACGGAGTTGTGGTCACAGCTGTGATAAAGGCCAACCAGGGAGTGTAGTACTGTGCCCTTAGTTAAATCAAGTTCATGGTGTCATCAGTGACCGCGGAAAAGGCTGTAAATGACTTAAAATGAATACAAATTGGTAAGCAAGTTGGTAAGGCACCACTGCCAGCAGAAACCAAGTCGTGTTATAGGTGCCACAGAGACTTAATTATATTTTGTTTGTGTGCTTTCTCAAGGACTGAAACTGTGCCTACAATACACCATTCACAGGGAGATAGTGTACACAGTGATAGCACAAAGAGATATAGTCGTTGATGAGAACTGGAAAAGAAAGTATAAGGAAATAATAGTTAAAATGAAAAAAAAATCAATCAATCAACAAGCTTGGCTATCCTAAAAGGCATTCTATTACCGCCCCAAAGAAAGTTTTCTTTTATTTTTGCGAGTTTCTAAAGGACTGAGTGGGCGTATAAAATCCGTTATTCATAGCAAAATGTAATGTACATAGAGATAGCACATAAATACTGACAAATCGACGAAGTGGACTGAAAAAAAGAGAAGAAAAACAGAATACAACTCTAAAGGCAACAGGGGAGGTTAAAACCAGCAGAAGGCAGCTAAGTACTGTTTCTTTTCTCTTTATTTTTAAATAGGTGTAGATCTATACACAGTCTGCAGCCCCTTCCCCCCCCCCCTCCACACACAACAACAACCATGGAGAGTATGATAAGTGATTACTGCAGGGGGGGCGACAGATATAGATGGTACAGGCCTGACCAATGCAGTGTTTAGGACGATGCAAGTTGCTATAAAGCATGAAGGCTGTTGCTGGTATTACCCTGACTGCATATTCAAGGTGAAAGAGGCGATTGCAAGCCATAGGGAACCGAGTTCCCTAAGGACGAAAATAGATGAAGTTGGATCCTTGATGGTTGCCAAACTAGAATAAGTTGGGAAGAGATCCTTGCTAAGACTGAGGAATTTGCCGATAGAATAGAGGTGGTTGCTAAGAGGAGTTATGCTGAGGCATTAGCAGGGCCACGGGAGGTGGCGGAGTAATGCGGGATCAGAACAGGTTCTACAGCAGCTAGGGACTCACAAACTGTGAGGGGAGAGGAGGAACAACGGGAACGTGTCCAGCGCAGGAACAATGTAATAGTTTTGGAGGCCTTGAGAGCCAGGCGGAGGGAACTGAGAGTAAGGTAACACACGATAAGATGCAGTTTAAGAATACTTGTACAGAGGCTCTGAAGATGCCATCAACCCCTCAGGATGAGGGGGGCTGGGACAAAAGCAGGGGGACAAGCCTCGCCCCCTCAGGATCACATTAGTGAGTGAGGAGGAGAAATGGCAGGTAATTCGGGAGGAAAAAACTTATCAAGGAGAGAGGCATTTCGGAGTGTATTCATTCACCCAGATCGCACGGCAATGCAGAGGGAAACAGCACAATAAGCTCCTGCAGGGCTTGAAGCAGAGGAGAGAGGAGTCGAGAAGAAACGGAGACGGGTGTAGATAGGTTATTATTCAGGGGGGGGGGGGGGTAGTGGAAGCAAGTGTGCCGACATAGAGCCAGGGGGCAGCAGCGCACCCTCCATCCGCTCTACCCCCACCCAGGAGGGGGCACCAGCTCCGCCTACCAACCGGGAGGAGGCGAGCTCCGTGTAAACAATGACATTTCTAACCACACCCTGCAAAATATAGTGTACTTAGCAAATACTGCAGCTTCTGAGAATGGAGGGGTGGGGGGCGGATTTACTACTTAGAGCAGAGACGCTACCGAGAACAAATTCTGGCTTGAATGCCATGTACACTAATTCTGACACGTTCTTTGAAAAGAGAAAGGAATTTGAAACACTACTGAAGGTACACCAACTGTTGTACAAGAACAGGAGAATCGACCCAGAGGAATATAAATTCAGTATTGCTGGATATGTCTCATTTATGAACCTTTCTCAAGAAACTTCCAAGAGGGGTGTGGTTATTTATGCCAGGCAAGACCTTTGAGCCAGCCAGGCGAGGGTACAGGGAGAGGATGTTTTTGAAGAGTCCAAGTGGTGTAAAATTAAACTAATGGGAGGGGACTTACTTATTGTCGGGTATGTCTACAGATCTCCAAACTGTGGCCCACTAAATCAAAGGAACTTAAGAGCCTTAATAGACAACGCGGCGATGCTCAACCCTAGCCACCTCCTTATCATGGGGGATTTTAACTATGGCGACATCGACTGGGGAAACGAGTTCACCCCAAATGACTTGAATAACCCTGCTACTCTTTTTGTAGAAACTCTGAGAGATAATTTTCTGTTCCAACATGTTAGACACCCGACACATTACGGAGGGGAGCAAACACCCAAGCCACCAGACCTCAGCATAACAAACGAGGAGGGTATGGTGGCCAAACTGGAACACCTTGCCCTAGTTGGCACCAGTCACCATATAGTGTTGTCATTCAGATTTAACTGTTACCTAGTTCAAGATAAGGCCAGGCCAAGGTGCAAATATTACAAGGGAAATTACAACGAGATGAGGGAAGAGATGAGGGGTATCCACTGGCCTGACTCATTAAGGCACAAGAACGCAAACACTACGCTGAATATCATAACTAGTAAAGTGACCCATTTGATCGATAAATATATACCCAAGACCAAACCCAGTGCCTCTAGGAGTACGAGGAGATCCCTACACATGAACCATGCGGTGGTCGACAAAGTTAAAAAGAAAACTCAGAAATTCAAGACGTGGGTTGGGTAAAACGATGAGCAGGACAGAGGGATGTATGCAAGAGCCAGAAACCAAGCAAAGGCAGAGTGAAGAAGGGCTGTAAAGGAGTCCCAGAGGCTGGTTGCAAGCGAGGTTCAGTCAAATCCAAAGGCGTTTTACTGCTATGCAAAGTCGAAATTAAAAACGCGAGTAGGAGTATCAGACCTGAGGCTTGAAGATGGTAGTTACGCAGATTCTGACCAGGATAAAGCTGAGGCATTGAACAGCTTCTTTTCCTCGGTGTACACAAGAGAGGATGCGATTAACCTCCCTGCGTTTGAGGACAGACGGTTCGACACAGCACTGACCCACATTGTATTTACGGGAGAGGGTATTCGAAATAAACTGTCAAAGCTGAAGGTCCATCATAGTCCCGGCCCTGACATGGTGCATCCTAGAGTGCTAAGAGAGTTTGCCGAGCCCCTGAAGATCCTGTTTTGTAAATGCCTGGATGAACAAAAGGTCCCCAGTGACTGGAAAGTGGCTTATGTGAGTCCTATCTTCAAGAAGGGCGATCGTCCCTCCACGAACAACTGTAGACTAGTAAGCCTGACCAGCATGATATGTAAAGTACTTGATAGTATTATCAGAGATGCCGCGATGGAACATCTACTACGAAACAACCTTGTAAAGGATTGCCAACACGGTTTTATGCCGGGGTGCTCCTGCTTAACACAATTGCTCAAGGTTTTGGATATTTGTACCCATATTCTGGAGCGGGGTGGTAATATAGACAATATACCTAGATTTTGCCAAGGCTTTCGACAGTGTACCCCACGAAAGGCTGAAAACCAAACTGGAAGGGTACGGAATTCGAGAAATGTCCTAGCGTGGGTAT
This sequence comes from Homarus gammarus, assembly GCA_958450375.1. Lineage (NCBI taxonomy): Eukaryota > Metazoa > Arthropoda > Malacostraca > Decapoda > Nephropidae > Homarus > Homarus gammarus. The sequence goes on from CAUDMG010001226.1 coordinate 64,854, forward strand.
AAGACTTTCTACGTGACCGCAAGCAGTGTGTGGTGATTAATGGCACGAAATCATCATCTGTACCTGTCACAAGCGGGGTACCACAGGGCAGTGTATTGGGCCCGCTGTTGTTTGTTTCTTTCATAAATGACAGCCTGACGTTGTACACTCCTCCATACAAATGTTTGCCGATGACGCCAAGTTATTTAGGGAAATTAAGAACCAAGCGAACTGTGAAGAGCCGCAGAAGGACCTCTGTGGGCTCCAAGAATTGGTGAAGAAATTGCTGCTGAGATTCAATATCACGAATTGTAAGAGGATGCACCTGGGGCGTACCAACGGTAAGGAGGCGTATCATATGTCCCAACGGGATGAAGAAACTGCACTATTTGAGACTGAATGTGAGAAGGACCTCGGAGTGAATGTTGACAATGAGCTGAAGTTCTCGAGCCATTGCGAGAAGACGGTAAATCAGGAAAATAAATTAATTATTGGGGCTTATAATAAGGTCGTTCAGATATCTAGACGGTCCGTCCTTCGTAACGATCTTCAAGAGTGAAGTGCTTCCCCATCTGGAGTGCTGTCACCCCGTCTGGTCCCCGAGTTGTGTTAGGGACTGTCAGTTGGTTGAAAAATGTTGAAAGGAGGGCCCCCAGACTGGTGCCTGCACTTCGGCACCTCAACTACCCTGAGAGATTGGAGCGCCTGAACTTGCCTAGCTTTTACTATAAACGGGCAAGGGGTGACCGGTGACCTAATTGAGGTGTATAAGCATCTCAAGGGGCACTACTCAGTCGAGTGTCCTTACTTAGAGCTGGCGGACGCTCGCCCCACAAGAGGTCACAGCTCAAGATTGAAGAAGCCGCAGGTCCAGAAAGCTGTGAGGGCAAACTTTTTCGGAGTGAGAGTTGTAAACTCTTGGACCAATCTACCAGAAACTGTTGTGACGGCACCGAGTGTGAGCTCTTTCAAGACAAGACTTGACCAACACTGGAGCGGGTTCAGGTACATTCAGAAGCCGGTGCATGCCCAGTACTTGCCAACAGTGCGTAACAGAGACGTGACCGATCGCCCAAGCGACTAACGAGCCGATCAGTGGTGAAGAGGATAAAAGTAAAGCATCTGCAGAATTGCTGCACCAGAGCTTGCAACCTAAACAGGAAAGAATTATCGAAGATATCAAGTCGACAGTGGGGGCTGCAACACTGCAGCAATTCATAAATGCAAAATTAAAAATTGTCAGGTAAAGTTTCATGATCTTTGCTAACGCGGCAGGGCGGCTGAACAATGAGACACCGCCAGAAGCGTCCCCGGTACTGGTGAAGAACAAAGCTTGTCATCAAACTACCAACTATAGTCCCGCAATTGTGGCTGTGCAGGACAATAAGACCCTCGTCGTTGACGCGATGAGTATAATTCAGTCAAAACCTCTTGAATACATTTCAAAAACATATAACAACTGCTGGTACATCAGGACACACAGTTTGAATAATACGATCAATATACAGTACATAACCTGTTAAATATAACTCACATGTTACAACTGCTGATACACCAGGACACAGATTGAATAATACGATCAATATACGGAACATAAATACACTTATTAAAGTTATTTAGAGTTCTCAGAGGATTCAACAGTCCACACTCACGTTTTCGGGTCTAGGGTTAGACCAACGAGAGCAAATATAATGTCCTGCAGGAAGATGGTGGCTAACGAGAATCAAGTTGTTGCCTCTACAGCCGGTGACAAAGGGAGTCGTTCAGAGGCTCTTGGCAGTAATGGTGGACTCGTTGCCGCAATTGTGGGTTGTCTCTCGTCATTTCAATCGGTACCCTAGGCCTCTCTGTACATGGATCTCGGCCCAGAACAATGTAAATAACATTGTCAAGAATCAAATAGATTACATTTTAATCCAGAAGAGATTCAATAATTCAGTAACTCGCACCAAGACCTATTCAAGGGCATATTGTGGGTCACACCACGTTCCAGTAATGAAAAACAATGGACAAAATCAAATGGAATTCAGGGAATCTTAAAACAGTGACAGGGATAGATTATAAAATTAAAACCGAAAATAGATTTTCATTATTGCTAGAGGAAAACCTTGAGCAAGTAAAGAAAATGGATAGACGATGAAATATGATAAACGAAGTGAGGCTTAAAAATTTTAGCAACGAAATTAAAAAGAACTAGACAGGCCAAGGAAGATGATATAAAAAGGAAATAAGATGAGATAGATGATGGTAGAAGGCATAACTGCACGGAAATGTACAGAAAGGCGCATGCCCAGCACTTGCCAACAGTGCGTAACAGAGACGTGACCGATCGCCCAAACGGCTAACAAGCCAATCAGTGGTGAAGAGGATAAAAGTAAAACAGTAAAGATTAAACAAATGAATAAGAAGAAAAAATGCGTATGACTGTTATTTAAAAGCAAAGACAATAAGATCCTGTTTAGGGCAGAAGTGGAAGAGGGATGGGCAAAGTATGTAGAAATATTAAAACAATGATTAGGATAGAGTAGAGATAAGAAACGAAAAGGAAATAAGGATCAAACTACCAATTCTGGAATCAAAAGTAACCAAGGCAGCTGTGAGCAAAATGAAAAATTAAAAACATGTTAGGGTTGATTAGCTTCCAGCAGAATTTATAAAATAAATGGGCAACAGTGGAATCAAATGTTGGACTAATATGTGTAATTCTATATACTTCAAAGGAGATCTTCCAAGTGATTTAAAAAAATCCATATTTGTATTATTACCCAAAAAGTCAGGAGCTTTGTGCACCCAGTTTAGAACAAGTAACTTAGAAGTCATGTCTGCATTCTGCAACGTTTTATAAAACCTAATTTTAAGTATTAAAAAAATAGAATAAGCAAGGAGTTATCTGAAGATCAAAATGGATTTAGAAATGGAAAATGAAGTAGAGAAGGTATACTATGTTTTGTTTAGGAATTGGGAGTGAAAGGGCTTTAGAGACCCAAAGAAAAGCGTATTTATGCTTTGTTGATTTTGAAAAGAAGATTTTGATAAGGTAAAAAAAAAAGATAGTATTATAGATGCCTTGGACAAAATATACATTAATGAAGGAGATGTTAGAATTCTAGAAAAATCTTTACTGGCATTAGGAGGCTTCAGTGTTGGGAAATAATGAACGTATTAATTGGTTCAATGTTTGACAAGGAGTAAGACATTGCTCCGGTCTATCTCTAACATTGTACAGTATAATGTATTGTAAATTGCATTTAGAATTCTTTACGAGAAGTTATAAGTAACAATGAAGGAATAAAAATCAACGGTAAATTTAAAATACTGAATATGTTTTGCAGATGATTGCTCTTATCATAGTTAACGAAGAGGCGTTACACAAATTGATTAACAAATTAGTGGGAAAAGGTGAAAAATATGGGCTACTGCTGTAAAAAGGAGAGTAATTACTTATTTTTTACTTTTATCCTCTTCGCCACTGATCGGCTCGTTATCCGCTTGGTCGGTCGGTCGGTCGCGTCTTTTACTCACTGTGACAATTACTTTACTGGGCATGCACTGGCTCTTGAATGTACCTGTACCTGATCCAGTGTTGGTCAAGTCTGGTCTTGAAAGAGTTCACACTTGGCGCAGTCACAACACTCTGTTTACCTGCACTGTCTAGGCACACAGGAAACTGTACTAGTGTATACTCTTCTCTCATCCAAGGGTGTAGTTGGGCATACGCAGTATACGAAAGTGCATTTTGTTTTTCCTAGACTAGGCATGCGCTTCGTAGGCGAGGGTAGAGGTACGGGCAGCCAACGGTTTGATCCCGGCTGTCAGCGTCCATCACATAACCAGCTGTCTTTAAAAGCAGTACTAAAATTAGTGTTTTCACACAAGTTACTGATGACGTCTGACGGCCAGCAGACAGCAGCAGGAGCAGACCAAGTTGAGTCAGTTTTTCATAACAAGGTAAATGAATATATATTATCATTGATTTTCTTAAGTATAACCCCCTGTATATATTATTATTAGCGTCCTTGGTGAATATGATGGGTCGTTACAATACGTCGGCAAAAGTAATTTCATAATATTGTTGTTTCTAGAAATTGTGTTGTTTATTAATTTGAAAATACATTTATGTATTGTTTATGTGTGTTGTTAGAAATTTGTTCTATTAATTTTATAGTGCCTGTGAAATACCTCTAAGGTTGGACTAGAATAGTCTATAGCTCTACAGTAGTCACGACAATATCACATTATTACTGGTCAGTGGTCACAGCAGTAGCAATAAATTTTAGATGATATTAGTTTATCCTTGACAGTGCTGGTGTGGGACAACTAGTGAGGTTGTGTGTGTGTGCTTATATCTTGAGTGTAATACAAGATATATTATTCCTTGTGTGGTGTGTGTGTGTGTGTGGGTATGCAATGTGATTACTTTTGGTTATTAGCAATGAACCCACTTGTAACCAGTTTCCATATAATTAATTTTGATTGTGATTTTTTTTTTAAATAAATTCGTCGATTCAATACCAAGGCTTTACAAATGGTTGAGCCACACTGCCCTGCTTATTATAATTATCTGTGGCCACCAGTACACAGTAACGGGTTTCCAAGAGGTTGCTTGGGTAGATTTCACTGACTAAACGTTCAGAAGAGGATCAGCTGATGAGTGAGCCCACTGTAGGAGCTGACTGATACTACGCAGCTTCTCCTAACTAAAGACATGGTTCGGTGATTTAAAGCTGGGATTCGAGCTTGTGAAACCATACTGAGGTAAGTGGTGCATGACATAGATAATAATTTGTGAAGGAAACCTCACGCAACTGTATTTAATATAGATCTGTTGTGGACTAGCTTGGGGGGGGTATTAATGTCATGGCGGCATGGAGGAGAGAGGGTAGGGGAGTAGGGGCTAGGAGACGGTGTTGGCGGGTGCGTGATGAATACCTACTAAGATGTAAATAGAATATTACCGTCATATTATTTTTGGATATTAAGATTGAAAGTCACAACAATATTTTCTATTTGATATTTGATGATCATGTAACCTAAGTAGATTAGTAGAGTAGGTATAAGATGTCGAAACGTTGATGGGGAATTTCCTATGACGCAAACTCAACAGTTACCTTGGTTAGTTCCGCTGTTCCGCTCCTTGTGCTCTCTCGTAAACACCTAAAGTGAACTACACCTCCTTTAGACTCATAGTGATGGGCAAATATAACGCCAAAAGTGAGAATACACGAGATCTCTCTATTAGTACTATACTCTTTGATTTAGACAACACGCTCATCTTCACGAGGGAGGCAGACTACACTACCTGTGTCACGGTAAGTAATGAGTTATATAATTGTGGTAATGGTACTCTAGAGGTCACTTGTTAGCTGTGTTATACAAATTCCCTTCATTGAGAAATTCCTTCACAGGTATAATCAATTGATTTAATGAAGCCAAAATCGGTAAATATGACGGACAGGTGCACCACCAAACTAGCAATTTTATGGATTTTTCTGGTAAAATTTTAATTTCGGTCATCTCTATATTTAGGCATCCAAACCTAGCCTAACCTAACTACAGAACCCAGGAACTTTATCTACCTAACCTAACTGGTCTGACTAATTACCCAAATGTAGCCGCAGTTAAGTCAAATAATGGTCCTACAAGAATAAATCGGACTGCCAATCACTTCTCGACTAGTATTTGGTGTCACAAAGTAAAAACAAAATTGGAAAACTTAGTTTAATCCGAGTTAATAGATCGCTTGCATGTACGGAGGGAGCGAGTAATTCCCCAAATGTACCCGCAATGAAGTCAAATGATGGTCCTACAAGCGTAAATCGGACTGTGAATCACTTCTCGATTATTATTTGGTGTCATAAAGTCACAAAAAATTGGTAAACTTAATTTAATCTGAGTTGTGTTCGGTTAGGTTAGGTACATGCACTCGATCTATTAACTCAGATTAAATTAAGTTTACCAATTTTTTGTGACTTCGTGACACCAAATACCAGTCTAGAAGTGATTGGCAGTCCGATTTATTCTTGTAGGACCATCATTTGACTTCATTGCGGCTACATTTGGGTAATTACTTGCTTCCTCGGTACATGCACGCGATCTATTAACTCAGATTAAGTTAGGTTTTCCAATTTTTTTTTTACTTTGTGACACTAAATACTAGTCGAGAAGTGATTGGCAGTCCGATTTATTCTTGTAGGACCATTATTTGACTTAATTGCAGCTACATTTGGGTACATTTGGGCAATTAGTCTGACCCCTTTATCTAGCCTAACCTAACTACAGAACCCAGGAACTTTATCTAACCTAACCTAAGTACAGAACTCAGGAACTTTATCTAACATAACCTAACTACAGAACCCAGGAACTCTATTCGAAATCACCTGGAGAAGCACTGATTGATCAATGATTCCCAGCATGGCTTCACAAGCGGACGTTCTTGTCTAACTAATCTATTAACATTCTTTTCATCAGTTTTCGAATTGGTGGACGAGGGACACAATTATGATGTGGTATATCTCGACTTTAGCAAAGCCTTCGACAGAGTCCCCCACGAAAGACTAATTAGAAAGGTAGAGGCTCATGGCATCAAAGGTAACATCCTTAAATGGATTAGGGCGTGGTTACAGGACAGGAAACAGCGAGTGAGCATTAACGGCACTAAGTCCCATTGGAGCAACGTCACAAGTGGAGTTCCCCAAGGCTCAGTACCTGGATCATTATTATTTATTATATACATGAATGACATAGATATCGGCATAGACAGCATCATAAGTAAATTTGCTGATGACACTAAAATAGGACGTGTTATTAAATCTGACGAGGACTCGGCAAATCTACAGGAAGATCTATACAAATTTTTCGAATGGTCTGAAAAATGGCAGATGAAATTGAATGTGGACAAATGTAAAGTACAATACTCAGTATAGGAGATGTAAACAGAGAAACCAGATACCAGATGAACAACGATGCCATAGAGAAATCCGGCTGCGAGAGAGATTTAGGAGTAATGATAAGTAGGAACCTTAAGCCAAGTAAACAATGTGTTTTTGCTCGTAACAAGGCTAATAAAGTACTTGGGTTCATACAAAGGAGTGTTAGTTAGAAGACTAGCGAGGTCATCCAAAAACTGTATCTTGCTCTTGAGAGACCACACCTGGATTACGCAGTTCAGTTCTGGTCACCGTATTACAGAATGGATATAGAATCATTGGAAAGAATTCAGAGGAGAATGACGAAACTAATCCCTGGCATTAGGAACCTTGAGTATAGAGACAGGTTAAAGCATCTTAATTTGCACTCCTTTGAGAGACGTAGAGCGAGGGGCGACCTGATAGAGGTGTATAAGTGGAAGTCAGGGCTAAACAAAGGGGACATTACAAAGGTACTCAAACTATCCAACCAGGAGCGAACTCGTAACAATGGTTTTAAATTAGACAAATTTAGATTTAGGCGTGAAATAGGTAAACTGGTTTGGAAACAGAGTAGTGGATGAGTGGAACAAGTTACCAAATATCATCATTAACTCGAATACGCTGAATAGCTTCAAACATGGGTTGGATGCTTATATGAGCAATAGGGGTTGGGTGTAAACGGGACTGCCCAGTACGGGCCAATAGGCCCGCTGCAGTTTCCTCCATTCTTATGTTCTTATCTGACATATCCTAAATTCCTAAGATTCCCTGGATGACCGAAACTAAATAGTACCATAACTTTGTTGAAACGCCATAGTGTAATTTGACCTTTTTTGTTGACATGAGAGTACACTCGGTAAAGATTCATTTTGGGTCAAATGTTGAATTATATATTTCTGTTTATATTGGGAGAAAGAAAAAATATGGTAGTGTAGAAGAACACCGCCACCACCAGAAGGAGTATGTACTTAGATTTCGTTAATTTTTTCCACAGATGATCTTATCATTATAGTACGATAATTATTATTAAAAAGGCAACATTAACTATAGCCTAATAGAACCTGACCTACCCAACCAAAGAAACCTACCTAACCTTACCTAACTTCCTAGCTGGGGGTCTCTGCCCCCATCCATATTAAACAGAAAGTACTTATTTGGTAATGATGCAGTTTACATCAACCACAGAATTCCGGAAATTCACTACACTCAATCGATAGAACTATTTTTTCTATGATCATTTTCTTATATTACACTTCTGTCGCAAATTGATAATAAAGAAGTTATTGAATTTTAAAAATAATAAACTCAGAGCACCTGTTGCCCCTACGCTGTTGCTCAAATTGTGTGTGCTCGTACATTTGCTTACCTCCCACGCATGTGTCGGGGGGCGGCCACCAATCAAATCGGGGGTGGCCGCAGCCATTCAAATCTAGGGTGGGGGTGGCTGCAGCCAATCAAATCTAGGGTGGGGGTGTTAGGAGAGACCTCACGTGGTGTAGTAGTTCCCTCACATATGGTGTTATGAGGGACCTGACGTGGTGTAGCAATTCCCTCACAGATGATGCTATGAGGGACCATGTGGTGTAGTAATTCCCTCACAGATGGTGTTATGAGGGGCCTCACGTGGTGTAGTAACTCCCTCACGGATGGTATTATGAGGGGCCTCAGGTGGTGTAGTAATTCCCTCACAGATGGTGTTATGAGGGGCCTCATGTGGTGTAGTAATTCCCTCACAGATGATGCTATGAGGGACCACGTGGTGTAGTAATTCCCTCACAGATGGTGTTATGAGGGGCCTCACGTGGTGTAGTAACTCCCTCACAGATGGTGTTATGAGGGGCCTCACGTGGTGTAGTAACTCCCTCACAGATGGTGTTATGAGGGGCCTCACATGGTGTAGTAATTCCCTCACAGATGGTGTTATGAGGGGCCTCATGTGGTGTAGTAACTCCCTCACAGATGGTGTTATGAGGGGCCTCACGTGGTGTAGTAATTCCCTCACAGATGGTGTTATGAGGGGCCTCATGTGGATTAGTAATTCCCTCACAGATGGTGTTATGAAGGGCCTCACGTGGTGTAGTAACTCCCTCACAGATGGTGTTATGAGGGGCCTCACGTGGTGTAGTAACTCCCTCACAGATGGTGTTATGAGGGGCCTCACATGGTGTAGTAATTCCCTCACAGATGGTGTTATGAGGGGCCTCATGTGGTGTAGTAATTCCCTCACAAATGGTGTTATGGGGGGCCTCACGTGGTGTAGTAATTCCCTCACAGATGGTGTTATGAGGGGCCTCACGTGGTGTAGTAACTCCCTCACAGATGGTGTTATGAGGGGCCCCACGTGGTGTAGTAATTCCCTCACAGATGATGCTATGAGGGGCCTCACGTGGTGTAGTAATTCCCTCACAGATGATGCTATGAGGGGCCTCACGTGGTGTAGTAATTCCCTCACAGATGGTGATGAGGGGCCTCACGTGGTGTAGTAATTCCCTCACAGATGGTGTTATGAGGGGCCTCACGTGGTGTAGTAATTCCCTCACACATGGTGTTATGAGGGACCTGATGTGGTGTATTAATTCCCTCACAGATGGTGTTAAATGAGTGAGTTGTGGTCCCAGGCCTTCCTATCGTAGACGGATTAACACATCGCTGGTTGTTGTTGGGTCTCACGGGCCGTTATCACTGGGTACCTGGGACCTCACTGTGTGAAGGTTAACTTGGGTACGACTGTTACTGTTGAGTTGTTCTCACTGACTTAAGCACTGTGCACCACTGTTAACCACTGGTTTCATTCCTCTCCTAAACGAAATTGTAACTTTTGGCGAGAACTTGTTGATATTCCGGTGGGGAGGAGGTTCAGGGGAGGGAGTTGGTATGGGCCATCATAACAGTTGACCTGGCTGCTCCAAGAGGAGCGCCAGGTACGTCTTGACCCTTCTGTGGTCAAGGATGTCGTATGTCCGGGTGGTCGTAAGTCGAGTAGGTCGTAAGTCGAGGAGTACCTGTATACTGTTACTGTTGTCCCAAAGGTATGTAAGCTAGAAAGGTTCTTGTATAAAGTTGGAGGTACAGATAGCAAGTAGCTGTGTCTTACCCTAAATCACCTAGTAAGTCTGTTACTTACTAACACAGGAGTTACTAGATTTCTGGAAGGTTTTTCAAAGGCATCATATCTTCATTGATGAAGCCATTTTCTTCCTGAGAAACTACAGGGTAATTTTCTTGTTTCTTTTCTTTTATCCCATCAAAAACTTTTCACAATACAAAAAAAATTATACGTACTTTATACAAATTTGGGATAGTATAGAGACTGACACATAATTAAATATCTTAGTGTCTTCTGGTGGGTTTGTATTGTACAGTATTAGCAAAGATGGAACCTAGACAATATGTGAATACTTTTGTGTGATATAATTGAGTTGGAGGGGATTTATGCTCATTTGTTTTCTAAGAAAATATATTTGCATTGAACAAATGCGTAAATATGCTGTACAGTACTGGTATATTGTATAAAATGGTTTTTTTTTTTTTACGATACAAATGTACAGGATGAGATAATATCGTACATTTTGTACGGTATACGGTATTGTAAAGATATTTTTGTTGTGGTTATCTGTGGTGTATAGACATGCACAAATTACAACAGGATGTGGCCAAGTTATTGAGCTGACTTATGTATTTGTAATGTTGTACTGTACACAAAATAAAATTTCCTATGTTAAATCCGAAATTACTTTTTTTTATATTCAGTGAAACTATTTATCAAACAAAAGATATGATTTCTACTGTCTTTTGTGTCTGTATGTGTGTAAGGCTGGGAGGGGGTAACATGGTGACCATATTCCCCACACTGTATACAGTACTTGTCACCCAGTACAGCACAGTGGAAATCATACTGTTTATATGATAGATCGATTGTCACTGATTAAAATTAAGGATTTGGGGGTTTACTCGATGTGTTCCTGGTACTCAATGTGCTGCTAGATGTCTACATTAATTTTGTCAACATAAAAACTTTTGTCTCTTCATCATCATCATCATCGTCCGCTCATAGGTGCTCATACTTACTCAGCTGTATCATCACTGCTCTATATACAGTGATATCTCCGTTAGCCGGAACGATTGGTGCAGAGTACTCTCAGGAATGAGAGATTTCCGGTTAATGAGACGACTCTCAAAGCCAGAAAAAAATCCCTCATCCCAGAATTTTTCGGGAAACGGAAAAAATTTCTCGGAGGTTTCAGAAATTGGCCGTTACATCATCTCTTGAACCCGTAAAAAAAATCCCCCATCCCCGGAATTTTCTGGGTAACGGTAAAATGTTCTCGGAAGTTCCAAAGATTGCCCATTACATCATCTCTCGAACCCAGAAAAAAATCCCCCATCCCTGGAATTTTCCAGGTACCAGAAAATTTTCTTAGATTTTTTTCCTGAAAACGTGTCCCTCGGAAAATCGTTCCCAAATCAGGAATTTTCCGATAAAATTTCAATTCCGGCTATCGGAGAGCTCCGGGTTTGAGGGTTTCCGGCTAACGGAGATATTACTGTAACTCCAACTTTATCGTCACTATCTCATAATGACCCCCAGGCATTCCACAAATCCTTTCTGTAACACCAGGAGTTCAGCTGAAGAGTTTAAGTAAGAAATGGCATTTTTTCTGGCAGAGCCTATAACCAGGTGGTGGATATATCCTCTCTTGTACCTTGGGTTAGTGACTTACTCATCTGAGACTGAATTCAGATTAGCAGATTGGCTGGGAAATAATGGTAGCAGACAGTAACCTTAGTATGTTGTGTGCTGATTAGGTAGAGTTTTCTCTTATAAGATAATCTAACCCCCTAGAGGGTAAGTCTCCCTCTTTCATTCATTGGCAGTAATGGCGAGTGTTCAAGTTTGGTCTCCATATATGATGATTACTTATGATGGTGAAGGTGCTTGTAGCCCCATCTTTATTTTCCAAGAGCGTGAGAACTAAGCTTTTGGGGGAGAAGTGCAGTATCATAGTTATCCATTATTGTTCCCTCGTGGAGGTGTTTAAACTAGCATCAGAACTTTTCTCTTCAGTCATGGTCATGCATATTGCAGGGATGTTAACTAATAAGTACAGGTATGTGCTCTGCTGTTGGATAAGGTGGGTGTAATATCAAGAATCATTCAAATGGATTCTCTTTACAAGAACAGTCACCAACTCCCAGCCTTTTTACTACAAATTTTTTGAGGCAATGTTCTTCCTTGATTCGAATGCCTAGGAGCACTTTTATATGTTCCAAACACTCGCTCAAATGTTGTAATATTCAAGGGGCTGACATAGGTCCAAGGGTTTACAACTTAATTAGCTTCTAACTTTTGTTAATATTCTTTTTGGAGTCCATCTTGAGCTCTGAGTTAGAGATGGGTGGGGGAGTACAGTACAGCACTTTCCTGTCCATTCCTACATTTGGTGTAAGTTTAATAAGGTTATACAGTATGTAGATTCTCCCCAAGAATCTTCTTCAAACAATTTGAATTTTTCTGGAAGTTTCTTAAAACCTTTATTAGGATAATTTTTATGCAATATTATAGAGCTTTATATTTTCTCTCCTAATTCGAGCATTGGTCTTCTTAAGAACAGCATATATATCTAAAGTTGGTTGCCAAAATTTATTAACAGTTCTTTCTGGCCTGCATAACCATGGCTTCATAAGGGGTATGTGAAGCCCATTCTATAGACAATGATTAACCAACACTTAGAAAAAGAGGTTTTGTATCTTACTGTATAGTATTTGTATAGTAATCTCTCTTGGTGGAGTGTATATTATTGCCACCACCTCCCTCTTTCTAGATGGTTTCAGATACAGGAGTCTTTCAGATCAGACTCAAGGATATGTGAGGAAGAGTGATCTTGGTATTCCATTCTATGACTGCTTGTAGACTGAGTGATTCAGTTCCCCTCCTTCTTCCTAAACTGTTACCTTGAAGTCAGCTGAAAGTGAGGTATTAATTATTATCCAAACAAGATATGTTCATGTCCAATTGACGTCGATCTTTAGCGGTGACTGTGCTCTCCAAGGCCCACTTTTATTGGCTCGAATTTCAGTGGAAAGGAGTTATTAATTAATTAGTCCCTGCTCCTTAAGTTACAGTACAGTACAGTATAAGGGTTTTTGGATTTTATCCCTTCACAGTATAGACCTGGTTGGATAATTTGTGAGTTGCTTGTCAAGCCTTGGTCACAAAATGGGATTTCAAGATCATTTCCTTATATATTGTACATACTGTATACAAATTTTTTGTCGGGTAGGCCTATAAAAGTGTGTATTTAATATCAGATATGAAACTTGTGATCATGAGTTTAAAGAGAAAACTATTTTTTGAGTCCTTCAAGTCTTGATTTTCTCAAATAAAGTTTTAGATATGCAACGTAATACCGTTAAAGATATACTTATTAATGGTTAATCAAGTTTAAACTAAAACTTTTCTACATTTTATTAAGGACCCTGTGTTATCAACTTTGTAGACTCAGTGTATGAGATTGTTCTACTTTAGTTTTGGTAATACAGTAATTTTATGAAAACTGTACTCTTAAGTATTTTTTGTTGAATTTATAGTATACATTGAAAAATCCCTTTGCTTTCAGTTTATGCAAAGACGTAACTAATTGGAAAATATGGGGAGCTGTGGAGATAGCCGGCCCTCAACGCCAGATGCCGATCAACCTGAAGCTAACAGTGAATCAGACCAGATGGAAATGGATGATGCTAAAGGAAAAGGGGAAAAAACAGTCAGGGAATTGCCAACAATGTCTAGCCCAGTTGAACGTGGCATTTTGATTCTTAGGAGAGCAAATACTGATACTGAAAGATTTGCAGCTCTCTTAATGTTAACAAAGCTTATTAAAGTAGAAGAGTTTGATGAATCATGTAAGAAAAGCCTTATGGAAGCTATGGGTTTGCATTTTTTAGCTCGTCTCTTACGAACCGACGAAGTTCCTGAAGGTTGTCCACCCTTTATGTTTAAGTCTATTGCCATGACCATATTAACTTGCTTTATATCCTCATGTTTAGGCAATCCAACTTTATATGCACTCATTCCAGTATTGAGCGAGTTCATTGCAATGTCAGCAGATACGAGTGATGGAGATCTAACCTTAATTAAAGATTCTTACCAATGTATGAAAAGCATAGCCTCTGAAAAGGGTGGAAGAAAAGCTATAATTGATTTTGAAGCTGTAGGGTCACTTGTAGATGCTTACACAGCAGAAGGTTACTGCTATGATGATGCTCTGGAGATTCTTTTGATGGTTGTGACAGAAGAGGGTGCAAGAACATGGGAAGATGAGCCAGAAGCATTCATAAAGCTCATGAACCATGTTGCTCACGAGTTTGCTGTTGATCAAGGGGAGATTAAGTTTAAGTTGTGTGATACTCTCTCGGAACTTTTACAAAGCCTTCCATTACTTACTGTTGAGAGTGGTCAACCAGAATGGAAAAAAAATTTACATAAAGGTCTCTCTGATATAATATTCAGCAAATTAAGTCGTGAGCAACGTGACAGAGGTTTAAAGTTAGCAGGGACAGCAATGGAAACTCTTGGGGTAAGTTGGGTATTACAGGTGGAGAATGAAGCAACAGGGGAAACCAAAGGTAGACAGTTACTGCTCCTACTGGTTCACCTGGCATGCATTGAAGTTCGAATGAGTCTAGAGGACAAGACTTTTGAAGAAGCTGTTGCCCTTGCCTCTCCAACTACTGCTTGTTACACTATATTAGAATTAGCTATAATCTTCCTTGTCAATGGTGCTGTTGATTTTGAGCAAAAGCAGAAACAACAGCTGTATGCTGCCTTAAAAGGGGCTTTTAAAGCAGTTCTTACATTTTTAAATGGAGCTTCAGTTGATGATTCTTTTTTAGAGAATTCTGTGAATCATCTGTTTGTTTGTGCAACTATTCGTGTTTTGGGAGCATGGTTGGCAGAAGAGACAGCAGCTAACAAGGAAGAGGTTTACCAAACCATACCCTTCATTATTAAAATATCAAGGTACAACTTTGAACACAACAAAAGGAAAGCTATAATGAAATCCAAGAAAAAGGGCCAGTCTAAGAGTTATTACAAGGAGGAGAGCAAAGACAGACTGCCAGATGTACTGAGATTTTTGCTTCCTGGCTTGTGTCATCTAACTGCAGAAGATTTTCCTCGGCATATTTTGCTTGAACTTGAAATAGAAAATTTATTGTTTGAATATTTCAATTATCACTGGAATAGCATAAAAGGCATATTTGGCCCTCAGAATAAAGAGGAAGAATTAGAAATCCCCTCAGATAAGGTTCGCTCTGCTTGTGAGGCTATGGACACCATAAGCAATATATTCATGAATATAGTGGTTCAAGAACCACAAAGAGTTAAAACTGATCTATTTTACTATACGCTTCTGAAATTTGTTTTTACTAAAGTACCAGAAATACCCTTGGAGGTTCGTTACCTCAGGTTGTGCGGGAATTCTTCCACTTTAGGACTCATGATTCTGCGTCACCAACACAAGAGTGTTAAAAGTACAGACTTTACAATATTTAGATTTGTGCAGTCTACTGTTCGCTTTCTATGGGATGCTCATAATATTGAGGAGAGTAGGGACTATGCAACTTTAGTTGTGTCCTCAAAGTATGAATTTCATTGGGGTAGCCTTATGGATATCTGGTTTTTAGGTATGCATACATTAAGTCTTCTTCTCCCGTTAATCCCGTGGCTCTGTGATTTCTTAATAGAAAGTGATTGGCCACAGACAATTATCACAACTTTATTGTCAGTCCGTGAAGGAGGATTAGATACTGGACTCAAAAGTGCCTTTGAGGATTTCCTCTGCCTTCTGTCAAAATCATCAAAACCTGCTCATAACAAATTAAAAGAAAAGGGAGTGGAACAAGTTTGTCGGAATCACAAACTAGAAGAGTTGTCCAAAGTGTTTAGTGTCAAAATGTCGTAAATGCACAGAAAATTCAAAGATTATATTGCAAAAGAAAATCGGCTTGAGTTGTTGTGAGCCTCGGTAAACAACTAGTGTACCGGTATGTACAGTACAGTACAGTATATTGGTATGGTGTGTAGGTCAAAAATGGCCATAAAGTGGAAGTTTAAATACTGTACTGTGCCCTGTGATATAGTATTACATCCTCTAGTAAGGATCTAGAAAGTAGAGTATTCCTTATGGTTACGGTATTTCAATACACTCATAACAGTTGATTTGTAAAGGCCTCCTGAAATTAATATTTTTTTTTTTAGAATATCAATAGTTTTAATTAATCATGTAAAATATCACCTCAGTGTGGTTGAAAAATCATTGTTGTGCATGATGTTACACTTCCTGGTCAGTACTCCCTGTGTTTCAAGGGTTCTGAATGATAATTTAAGGAAGATTGTACATATGTTCAACATCTGTGTCTGAATACAGTATAAACTTTGTGGTGTGATGTCATACTATTGTATGTTTTTATTTAATACCAGATATATAATCTGAGTGTCAGTGCCTCTGCATTTTTATGTAGTTTATTGTTTGCAGTTCTGTGAGGTTAGTTTTGGATTTGTCATGTATCAGTACAGGGTCATTGAAAAAGAAGCCCAGATTTTAATACTGTATACTTTATTAATTTATTATTATTATTTTTTATAGCTCTATATAATTGAAGTACTGTAGTAATGTATGACTTAAGCAGTTGGCCATGATGTTGTGTCATGTTCAAAATGGAATAAATTTGTTTCGTTTAAAAAAATATTTTTTTACATTTGGTGCATTATTTTCAATGATGATGATGATGGTGTAACTGATGATAATGAAAGCAGTTTGTTTTGCTTAAATTTCTGTATCAATTACTGTACTGTAGAAGGCCCAGTCATGTGTAACAAGGTGGTGCTTAATGTGTTAAATTAGCAGTGGACAGTTTGGTGAGCAAATTTTTCCTTTGATTGGTTATCAGAATTTTTTTATTTACTCTGTATATACTGTACAGGGTGTCCCCGACTTACGAACGTCCTCCGATATGAACGAGGTTAAACTTGTAATTTATAGTATTTTATTTACCCGGTGACTTATTTTTTACTTTATTTACTGTATTTTGTCATTCTATTTTTTCTTTTGTCACAAATTAATTGATTTTAGATGTACAGTAATACCCCCGCTTTACACGGTTTCACTTTCCGCGATTTCCCATTTACGCGGTACCTCGCCAGAACCGGACTTTCACTTTACGCAGTGCATCTACTCATATACGCGGGAAGCGGCGTGGGCAGGATGCGCACAAGGTCGCCCAGTCATCAAAACATTACCGAGTTCTTCACCCGCCACCCACCACAGCCGGCCCAAATCAGTGATAGTGAGGATATGGACTTACATGGACTTTGAGGGGTTTGACAAAGAGGCCCTGCAATTCTATGTGGTGGATAGTGATACAATTGATACAAGTGATACAGGTGAGGGCCAATAATCTGCCCTCTGCCTCGGAACCAACCCCCCATCCCTGTGTGCCCAGCCATCTTTTCTACTAATGTAAGTGTTAAAAAAAACTAATATTATTGATATTTCTCTTAATTATTAATTGTGTGTGCATACCATCATAAAATTAAGATGTAATTTTTACTACAGCGTAGGTATTGTCTGAAAAAGTGGAGTTTGGGGGTCGGGCCAGTCTCTATTGGAATTAATCCCATATGTTTTGTTGTTCACTTTCCGCGGTACCCCATGGGTTCAATTGACCGCGTAAATCGAGGTACTACTGTACTGTATACAGGTAGTCGTCGACTTACGACCTAGATTGGTTACGGCCGACCGGTCGTAAGTTGATCTGGTCGTAAGTCGGCCTATGTTATAATTACCTTACGTATATTATACTGTAATGTGTAATGATAATATAATCATCTTTAAGTCATATTTTATCAACATTTTCTTTGTTCATTATTGTTACGGTCGTCAGGTTTAAGTAAATCACTGCATACTACAGTACAATTGGTTTATTATTTACACTGGGGCTGGGGCCAAAACTGTCGTACCGCCGGTCGTAAAGTCGAACAGACGTAAGTCGCATAGGTCGTAAGTCGACGACTACCTGTATATGGACTTAGGCTATGGTATAGTGGGATTGTAAACCTTGTTCTGTAAGTATGGTATGCACAAGCAAGTGTTCTGACTTGTGTACAAATCTGACTTAAGAACGTCCTCAGGAACGGAACCCATTCATAACCCGGGGACCCCCTGTATACTGTATATATATGCTAGCTAATATGTATGTGGTCTAGTTGTTATATATTGTTCACTTATAAGGGAAGGGCAACCTAAATGTTGACCATGTAAGGTTTAATTTGTTTGTCTAAATACTGTGTTGTAAGTGATGTGTATTCCTGTGGCTAAAACCAAACTTGCCATGAAGAGGAATACTGTACAGTATTAATGAATGTGTTCTTGACAAAACATCAGACAAAAATGTATAATTTTAATACAGTATAACTTTTTATCCAACATTTAAATTACCTGAATATATACAGGGTATTTGCAGTTCATATAATTAATTTAATGAGAACTGCATACTTATGTCTTCTGCATCTATCTTGTGTCTCTGTAAAAGTGTGGCAAACATTAGTTGATCTTTGGGCTGCGTGACTTCATAACATAATTTGAATTTACCCCATGATTTTGTTGTTGTTGATGCTGTTTGAGGACAGAACATTTGAATTACTAATAGTGTCCTTTGTATGTTTTTATCTCCATTATTTTACGAAATACAAATGACTGATCAGACATTTTATTAGATAGTCAATTTAAAAAAATGCACTAAATTAAATTTTTAATTGTCATCTTATGTAAAAGAGGTATGCTATTGTGGGTTGTATGTTCATGTACGGTACAGTGCTCTGTTGGTGACTTAGAAGTAATGATAGATTAAAGGCAGCTTAGCTATGAATAGTTCTTGAATCTTGAAATGGCTCCATCACAGTTGAAATTTTGCACTTTACTGAGGCAGGAAGAATGATAAGTTATTTATGTGATTTGCTTTATTTCTTTTGGTGGTACATTAGGGTATTTATATTCTTGTGATATGGTCAAGCCTGTAATTACCTTTACACCTGTGTTTGTTTAGTGATAACTGTTACTATGGTGTTGCTGTAGACATTGAACAAACACTTGGGTTCTGTAACTGCTACGAGTAAAACCCGTGACCAAAGAACTTTAATTGCAAGCAACTTTCCTTTTGTTGATTGTGTGTGATGTAGCATTGGAAATATTCAATTCACTGTGGTTAATGCTGTGAGAGAATTGGGTAGGATTTTTTTTTTCTCTCTCTCTCTCCAAGATTATGATTAAAACAAATGCATAGCCATGTCAATCTGAAGTACTATTGCCCCTGAATTATGTAAGGTTATTCAGGGTGTCTCAGAGGAGAATTTGAATCAATGAACATTTTAAAGAGGGAAACAAAATAGTTGAGTACTAATGACAACTTTGCCTGTTATTATAGTGCATTCATTTGAAGTTTCATGTTGCAAGCTGCAGATATCAGATACAATAGTGTCCACCAACATAGATGCCCCTTATTGAACTTCATTGAGAAATAGATGGAGCAGTACTGTTATGTTGAGGACCCATTAGAACAATGGACCAGTATTAGCAAATGTTAGACATGATTGACAGAGTCTGTAAATGGATTGCTGAAGTCTGACAGTGTTTGTGGAAGATGTTTAAGGGATGGTAGTAATATGCATATTGTTAATGAATTATATATGAAGAGTGAATGGAGATGGGAGCAAACTAAAGTATTAAACATGCATGCAGTTAATGTGGGAATGTTCTTGTAATTACAGTACTTTGTTTCACTCAACATGGGAAGACAATAAGGGAATTTTATTTCTTGTTGCATTGTATATTTGCCTTATTTTGTTTGGACTTGATGAAAGTTGATACAGTGTTGTAGAGGCTTAGGGAGTAATGTTGCCCATCTCTCTTCCTTGTTTCTTCATTCAACACTTGGAGTGGTCAGAATGTCAAGCATGAGTACAAAAATGTGCTCAACAGTAATAGTGATGTTAAGTGTACTGTACTTTTATTTACATTTTGATTGTTGTACTGGTGGTTGAACTAGAAATTGGTCCTGTCAGTTTGTCATTTTTTTCTAGGAAAGTTTGTATTGAGTTTTATTTTGGCAAGTAAAATTTATTTTCTTGGTGCTAGTTTTTGTAAAATACAATGTATACTTGTAAGTTTTGTAAATATATCAGCTTTTTCACTGGTGTATCATTATCTTTAAATACACAGTACTGTAGTATGAATGATAAGATATGAATATATAACTTGGTCAACATAATAAATATTTGCCAAGATAATAAATATACATATTTTTAGAATGGTGATATTGTTGACAATTTAAAACTTTATAGAAGTTATAGAATGGCACTTACGAGAACCTTATCAGCTGGAGGGGGAGGGGAGACTTGATAACCTCTCTGTTGTTACTTGTACTGCTAAAAGTAGGAACATCACCTTTTGATATACAGTTTATGCCGTATGTGTGAAATATTACCTCCTAACTAGGGATAAATTTAATATTATTGAGTTATGTCCCTAGTACAGTAGATTGAAGATGTGAATTTTTTACTTTGAGTCCCACTTAGTCACTTGTTATTCTGACTCCTTGTATGATTAGATAGTATGGAACGACTAAGAATCAAAAAGCTATTGTGTGCAGTGATGCAGACGAGACCATTCACGATTTCAGACTTTATGGATCACCCCCAAGATAGTTTTGTGCTGGTTAAACTTAAGACAGGTTAAAACCTATCTCGATTAACCCTTTCGCTGCAATTCCCGCACTTGCCATTTTATCTGGCTACTGCCAGACGATTTTAATCAGCTTAGGGTAACCTCCGTAGCCAAAGGGTTGAGCTGGAGAGCAAAACTTCAGGTGAACACTTCGAGGACCAATCTTCAGGTGATTGATGGAGGCTAAATTTACAAATGGTCTTGTTTGTGGTCTTGGCTACATCACTGATTTTATGTAACTTCATAGTTATGATGGTCCATCATTCAGAGTTGACAAACCTAAATTGAATGCTAATATTGATGAAAAATATTGCTTGACAAGAATGAAGAGTTCTCTTAAGAGATCAAGATTAATTTGCCTTAAGCACACTAAGAAATATTCCAGAGACAGGGATTAGCAATACAGTACAGTGTTGAATTTTTTCCCTGAAAAGTAAACAGTGAAGAGCAGCTACACCTGTACTTTATTTTTTTTTTATTTATTTTTTTTTTTTTTAGGTTAAGGTGGGGAAAGGATGGAAGGCATGCTGGGGCTCAAGGCACAGCCAGACATGAGGGATAGAGAAGTCACAACATATAGTCGTGGGGGGAAAGGTTGGAAAAGAAGTTTAATGAGTTAAACAGAGGGGGACGACACCCCTTGTTTTACATATTACAGAGTTTGTTGGCTAACTAAGCTAACCTAGGATTTAGAATGAGGTTGCACAATGGTTATTTTAGTAGACAATGACTAGATTGATTTTACAATTACAAGTTTATTAACATCTTATACTGTATTACGTTATGGACTCACTTGATTGTGACTTGTTAAATGTGAATTTATATCATCTAAGTTTTAATCTAAGGTGGATCACTGTGGCGGACATAGATGGGTCGCGGGTTGGGTTGTTGTAGTGCGGGCAGACTCCGGGGCCACCAGGCGTGGGGTCTCCCTCCGTTGATGTCTTCCCCGCGTAGGTGGTCTGGGCTGTGAGGGTCGTCCAGGAGCTTGTCCCAAACCTTCTTCCCTAGGCGATGGAACCTGAAGTTGAGGGCCTCTGTTTTATTTCTTAGGTTGATGGTTTCCACTGTCTCCTGGTAGGGTGGTGCTTGGCCACTGGCTGACCTCAAACACTTGTTTTGGAAGCTCTGTAGTTGTTGTAGTCTAGTCTTCCCGAGTGTGACGAGTGGTATAGATGGGTACTCCAACACAGGCCTCACCAGCGCCTTGTACAGGTGAACTTGTATCTTCTCAGGCATCAATTTAAAACGTTTTAATTTGGCTGCGGCGACTTTGGCTTTATTTAGTCTGTCCTTCACGTGGGGAATGATGCCCGTCCGAGAAATGATGAGGCCGAGCAACCTGCCTTGTTTAGAGTACTCAATCTCTTCGTCGTCGATCATCAATGGGGCCGGTTTGAATTTGGCTATGGGTATGACCAAAAATTTCGTTTTGTTTGTTTTTATTTTCCATTTATTTTCATACTTCGAGATCTCCTCTATTGCCCGAGCAGTGAGTCGCGCCATCTTTGCTGTGGACCTTCCTGGGCAGGTGACGATCTGTGTTACATTGTCGGCATACATGACGTACTTGCTGCCGATGATTGGGGGTGGCAGGTCAGCCATGTAAAGGGTTGGTGAGAGACAAGAGCCCTGAGGCACGCCGCTTGAGAGTGAGAATTCTTCTCCAAAATGTTCTTGCATCTTGATTTTGGCTCTGCGGTCCGTGATGAAGTTGCACAGCAGGCACGTCAGGTTTTCGGGTAGCCCCAGTTGTATGATTTTATACTGCAGCCCCGCGTGCCAAACTTTGTCAAACGCCTTGCTGATGTCCTTCAGTACAGGTACTCCCCGACTTACGACCGACTCGACTTACGTCCACCTGCATTTACGACCTGCCTCAGTCGTACCAAAATGTGGTCGAATTATGTATTTTTAAGTCCCAAAGTCAGTACACAGACAAAATTTTCTTCTGTAATTCACTTTAAAATGGCTGGGAAGCTTAAAAGTGAGTGTTTTGTGGTGCTGAGAAGAAAAATAGACCCAAATTTTCAATTTTCTATGTGTTATTTAAGCATTTCCGACTTGCAACCATTTCGACTTACGACCTGGATGTCGGTCCCTAACCCCGTCATAAGTCGGGGAGTACCTGTACTATGTTGCACTGCAGGCGGCCAGTCATGGCATTGGCGATTGCTCATAGGCCTGAGCTATGGCGGTGGATGTGCCTCGGTACTGGCGGGGATTATGCACGTCTTCGTCCTCCAGATACATCCGCAATCGCTTGTTTACTATTTTTTCGAAGATTTTGGCAGGTACCTCTAGCAGCGATATTGGTTGAAAGTTTTTTTACTTTGTTTGGAGGCTTCCTTGCTTTTGGTATAAGGCGAATAACGGCGATTTTGAACATCTTGGGGAAGTATCCAGAGGCGAGGCAGGCGTTGCATATATGAGCAAGCCTCTCTATCATGTTGTTGGGGAGTTGAGCCAGGATCCTCTTGTTAATGTGACTTTGCCCAGGTGATTTGTTTTTAAACCCTTTTATGATGGCTGACACATCTGAAGGAACTATGCGCTCCGTCAGGTAGCTTCCGTCCACCAGTCTAGTGAAGTCAGTCCGTGGGAGCGGATGGAGCAGGTGCTGATGGTCCTGCAGCTGACCTAAAATGTCTTCCTCAAACTCCCTGTCGAAGCCCTCGTTCTCCTGTTCACTAATGGTAAAGATCTTCCGTAAATATCGCCGATGTAATTGTTCTTGGTTTTCCTCCTTGAATATTTTCATGTTGTTTTGGTCGAGCAGGTAAGGGACCGTGCTAGAGGTGGAACCCATCAGTCGCTTGATCCCTTTCTAGAATGCAGCAGAATCTTGGTAATTGTTGGCTGCCTCCCACACCAAGACAGCCCACTTTTGTTCATGTAGACATTTGCTCTCGTGCTGGATGTCCGCCTGTAACTCTCGGTACCGGTCTCTCAGCTCTTGCGTCCACCCGCAGATACTGGCTAGCTGTCTCATGTGATTGTACTGGACACTGAGCTGCCTCAGCTGGTGACTCGTGTGAGGATGGGGAATGGTCCTGTAAGTGGTGGTCGGGATGTTGTTGTCCATCTCCGTCTTCACATCCGTGTACCATTGTTCGACCGCATCATCGATGTCATTGGGGCTGGCTTCTTCCAGGTTCCTCCCCTGCTTGAGACTGAGAGACTCCTTGAAGGAGTCCCAGTCTGCCTGTTTGAGGTTTGACCTGATGTTGGCGGGTATCATAATGGGATTGGATGAGAGCGTCACGACGACTGGCAGGTGATCGCTGTACTCATGGGTCCAACAGTAACGTGCCTGTTCAGGACAGCCTCGTTGTTAGAGAGGATTATGTCGGGTGTTGTGGCACTGGCACGTCTGATCAATGTCAGGAAATCTGGCCCGAGGTGTTGCAATTTTCCTCTTCTCATGTCATACAGCACCACACCGACGTTGTTCTCATTACCGTGTCCGAGTATGGCGTGGCGCGCATTTAAGTCCCCTATGATGTATGTTGGTTGTCTGTGGCGTAGCAACTGGTTGAGGTCTTGTTCGGGTAAGTAAGGACGTCTGGGAGGTAGGTACATTGTGCATGTGATAACAGGTCCCCTAGTTGTCTCCACCTGCACTCCCAGAACTGAATCCTCGAAGTCTGGCAACACTCTGTGACTCAGCCGTGACCTGATGGCCACAGCGACACCATCGTTCAGCTCACCCGTCATGTTACTCTGGTATACAGTGTAGCCAAAAATTTTCAGCTTACTTTCATCCTTTATGCCAGTACTGTTTAACAGAATGATGTCTGGGTCTAATTGATAGTATAAGTTAGACAGTTTGTTACATCTGTTAAGGGACCAGTATAGGACATTATGTTGGACAATTTTCATCCTGCTAATGACTGCCCTTTCGGAGACTGTAGCTTGGGGCGTCACTTGTAGTGTTTGCTCGGCTTCTGCCATTTCTAGGGGGACGGAACTTCTTAGCAGAACCTTCGGACATCTGCTTGTCAGTTAATGGCGGGCCCTCGAACTTCTCGTCACCGGTTTACAGGAAGGTGTTCAGGTCCTGGGCCAGCGTGTCGAAGTAATCTACTGACTCTGCAGCTCGAGGGTCTTCTTCCTCTGTGGAGTAAGTCGCCATCATCTGGTCGCAACCATTGACTGTGGTTGCAGTCCGATGGTCACTGTCATTGTTGGGAGTACATGTATTGGGGTCACGGAGATTTACGGTGTCATTGGAGCTGTGATCCCAGGGGGACTGACTGGCCACGTCGGGGCTACGGTTATACTGACTTTTGCCTAAGTCAGGGAGGTCATGGTCTATTTATGGTGTGGGTTGAGGTCGTCGATAAGTCGTTGAGTGGGTTACTGCCTTCAGGATTTCTTTTGAAGGGACTTCGTCGCTTATTTCAACAGGTGCAATGTTGTTCCTGGTTAGTGTCTCGTTGAGGTGTTTCGAGAATGAACCTGGTTGAACCATGTTCATGTGATGGGCATGCAGGTAAGACAAGTATATAGTGGTGGCTTTGGACTCGTCCAGCTGTGGAGAGGAGACACTCCTGATGCTCTCCACCACTGCGTCCCTCATGGCGCCCAGTGACTCAGTAACTGCCTGTTTTATTGAGTCCTTGATGGTTCTTATCTCTGATTGCAGGACTTCCATGGTTTCGCTGACATTGTTGAGTTTTTGGGAGTCTGCTTGAGTTTCTTTCAGAGCGTCTTTTAGGGTTTGGCTGTAAGCCATGATCATCGACTGAGTGGTCCTTTCTATGGTGTTAGAAATTTCCCTGGTTTCTTTTTGTTTGGTTATTTCGGTCAGTTTCTTCTCTGTTTCTTGAAGTACCTGTTTCCTGACCAGGCAGGTGGCAGAGAAGGTCCTGTGGCCACCCTCACAGATGACACACTTTTTTATGGTCCTACGGCAGTCTTTGTAGAAGTGCTGATGAGATGAACACTCAGAAAATATGACCCCTTGCAGGGTGCAGTTCTTGGTCACGTGGTCATTGTATTTATAGCACTTCATACATTGTTGGATGGGCGTATACTTTTCATATTCTATTTGGTGTGATGAGATGGAAGTGCCAAATGCATAGAGCCCCTTCTCCTTCATTCTTTTTGCATCCGTTGTGTCTGCAAAGCGAACCTTGATTATATTATGGGCATACATAGGATACACCTTCACATCCTTGACATTGTTTTGCTTTTCTATTTCGTCTCATATTTCTTCTGCATTATTTTCCACTGCATCTTTGTCTAACTTCTTGCATACAAGGGTGAGCTTGGTGCCGTATTCCCGTGGGACAATGACCTCGTATCCGTTAGTTTTCATTTTGTCCATGGCACTAGACTTAAGTAGTTTATCAGCATCTTCATCTGTTTCTGTGAGGATGATGTAACCATCTCTCAGATCCACAAGTCTATTTATTCTCACCCTTAGGTCGCTCAATAGCCTTTTTAGCCCTATCCGAGACCCCTGGGTCGGGGTTCCGGAGATCTTCACTCTCACTTTGGCCATGGTCAGTAACATACATGAAAATCCTACCTAATCGATATAATATGCATTGAATACATTTACAGGGCTGTACAGTACATAAATCAGGAGTTGTTAAAATAATAAACAACTCCTGATTTATGTACTGTACAGCCCTGTAAATGTATTCAATGCATATTATATCATTGTTAAATCAAATGTAAGTCTGTATATTTTCAGCCACCGGCAGCAACTCTATTAATAAACCGTTTATTATTATTATTATTTAATCTGTCCATCTCCGCTAAACCCGCTTGCTGGGAGAGTAAAGACGGGTCTAGGGGTAGGGTGAACAGACAATCCCCTGACGGGGGCCTAGCCAAGCTCTAACACCTAACAGTGACAGGTTATGAAGCACTGACGAATCCCTAACAGAAAATGTTGCCAACCTTACTGTTTCGGCTCAACAGCCCTCTGAGGGCCCCGCTTGTGGCTCTGCCCTGGGTTCGCGTCGTTACCAAACAGCAGGGACTCTCGGCGAAAGGATAGGATAGGGAAGAAGTGCAGTGTACAAGAATAATAATATCCATGTACAACTACAAGATAAAGCAGCCAGAGCGAACCCAACGTGAAAAACAAGGCTGACAGTCGTAACGGTCAGCAATTTGAACTCGGGGAGCGACGCGCAGCACGTCCGCTCGCTATGAAGGTTGGGTGCGCTCTGTACTGTACTATATTACCTCTGATTATAGTACTTATTGTGTGTGTGCAGTCAACTTTCTCTCAAGGTTTTTGTTTTAAAAATTAACTTAAATATAGTTCTGTTGATGTAATGGCGTGTGTGAAATATTTTGCTCGTATGTGATAGTGAACATAATGATAAAAAAAAAATAAAAATATACAGTCAGACCAGTGGAGAATGTCTTTGTCTCCCAGCTTTTGTACCTCTATATTTCAGGAGTGTTACATAGGAGTACAGTACAGGTAAAAGCATTTTCCATGGACTGAAACAAAAGATACCGGATCTTTTCCCTTCCCTCCTGTTAAGTGTTACTAATAACTGTAATACTGGTGAGGGATTATGAAACTACTAGAAACTTTTGTTCTTTTTTTTTAAATCTAATTTTTCATCCTGATAGGCTTTCTCCAAATCCTATTCAACTTTTAGTCAGCTTTTCCAACTTTAAAATCAGAACTGGTCAGAGACAAGGTTATTTGCCATTGTCCTCACTTTACAAGCTATATGTTTGGGTTTTTTAGGCAGTCTTTGTCTAGATTAGAACAGATTCTTTGTAATTTTGCTTGAGTTAGAGTACACTGGGATACTATATTTGTGCAGGTTCTGATATGGAGTTAAGGGTTGACTCCTTTCAACCAACTCTTTGTTGTTTGACTGCTTGTGGTCACACTCTATATAACAAGCCCCTACAACGTCCCTCACCTTGTGCAGTCTCTTTACAAGAGTCCTAATACCTCAGCTATTAAATGACAGAGAATTGCATGGCATAAAGGAATTAGACGGTTAATTTCTATTACTGTAATACAGTACATTGTTGCACAGTAAACTCCTCCATTGGGATACAAGTTGCACAGTACTTTGAACGTCTTGTCCAGTTCTTTCCACTTCACTACCCTCATTTTTGAGCTCTCACCGTGGGGATGGCTAAATCTTTTGATTAAGCCTCACCCACTATGTCTTAAGATTCTTGTCATGGTTTTTCGTCGTAGTGTTCTAAGTGTGGATTATATTATATAAAGATTATAATATGTTGTGTTTCTTATATTTCTTACCGTAGAGTTTTATACCTTCACACTGGTTACGGGAGATTATGGTGTATCTACGTAGAAATTCACTCCACCACCCGACATTCCATGATTTATATTTGATAAATGATGATTTAATGAGTTCCATTAATTTCCAACATCCATCTAAGTAATTTGTTATAATTTGTCATAACCAATCAGTCATTACCTTTAATAATAATAAGATAGGATCACAGATACGGGCAGATAATTGTTTTTACACAAGCTTTCATACAATGATTTACAATTTGCATGGATATATGAGTCACTCACATTCACGCTGTAATAAAATTAATCTTCTAAAAGGGAATTTTCAACTTGGGGACACGTGTGATTACTCTACTATGGGTATGATTTAACTGAGCCTTAATTATTCAAGTGATACATTTACTGCCAGCCTGGGTTGCTCTTGTTGCAACCAGGCTTCCTCACAAGAACTTCTTTCCACGGGGAATAACAACAAAAGGGTACTCTTGGGTTACCACACATAGTCTCGCGTCACTGACAGTCACTGTAGAGGGGTGTCGTGCAGGAGAACTCTGTAAGCGTGAATTGATTATCCATTTACTGTAGGTTTGATAGGCCAGCCTGGATTGCTTTTGTCGCAACCAGGCTTCCACATGTGATATTTCCACGGGGATAACGACCTAGGTTAACACACTTAATCTCGTGTCGACAACGGTCCACAGGACGGGGTGGCGGTGGAGGACTGCGTGTGGTGTCCTGGTCCCTTCAGGAGGGAGAGGGTGGGGACAACGTCTTAACTAACCCTTGGCCTAGGGGATACTGCTTAAAATGGGGTTTTGGGGTGTGAGGCACTGAACAGTACAACACTGTCTCACTGGCCTCCCTCTATATGCTGGCTAACATACCACTAATGGAAAATATATGTTGCAGTCATGTCTCGCTGGGTGCCTTATCTCTAGTAAAACAAACTTTGGAGTTGGTTGCGTGGATAAGCCTGACGCAACCCATGACAATTCTCTTGATTTAAATCAGAGAATTTCGTGGACAGTGTATCCATATTTTTCCTCACTAGCCCAGTGGTAAATTGAGTTTTCAGGATCAAACCATCATATACTGTAGGTGTTCATAAGTTTTTACTTTAAGTTCATGTTTCTTTAAAATGGATTGAAAAACAGAATGAGCTTTTCTAAAAAAAAAAAGGAGAAAAAAAAACAGCTTGAGGAGGAACATCTTGAATAGTTTTAGCTGCCCCAACTAATTCTGAGGACCATTACTAACTGACTGTTTCATAGATTTTATTTACAGTGAACCCTCACTTTACGCGGTTAATTCAACCCACGGCGGCCCGCGTAAAGTGAACAACATAATATATGGGATTAATTGAAATAGAGACCGGGCCGACCCCCAAACTCCACTTTTTCAGACACAATACCTACGTTGTAGTAAAAATAACTTCTTAATTTTATGATGGTATGCACACAATTAATAATTAAGAGAAATATCAATAATATTAGGTTTTTTAACACTTACATTAGTAGAAAAGATGGCTGGTCACACAGGGATGGGGGGTTGGTTCCGAGGCAGAGGGCAGATTATTGGCCCTCACCTGTATCACTTGTATCACTACCCACCACAGAGGCTTGCAGGGCCTCTTTGTCAAACCCCTCAAAGTCCATATAAGTCCATATCCTCACTATCATTATCACTATCACTGACTTGGGCCGGCTGTGGTGGGTGGCGGGTGAAGAACTCGGTAATGTTTTGATGACTGGGCGACCTTGTGTGCACCCTGCTCGCGCCGCTCTCTGCGTAAAAGGGTACACACACCGCGGAAAGTGAGCATTCCGGTTTTTGGCAGGGTACCGCGTAAACGTGGAAACGCGTAAAGTGGGACCGCGTAAGGCGAGGGTTGACTGTATTTATTTATTTTGGCATACGTAGTCTATACTGATTTGCCAAATTTTTGTCTCATTTTTGTATGAACAATAATGTTCATGTAAACTTTGTATACAGTACAGTATGTTACAGGTATTTCTTTGAGTTGAATGCAAATTTTCTTGTACAGTATCAGCAATTCACTTTGCACCCAGAAACTGTAGACACTGCAGTTACCGTCTCATTCCCATTCTCTTCATTTTGTTTTCTGTACTTAATTTATCAGTAGAGCTTTGATGAGACTTAATGTTTTGTAGGTTACAACATGGCTGGAAAAGCAAGGATTGTCCAAAGAGGAAAGCAGAAAAATTACAACAGATTTCCTACAGAAGTTTCGAGAATCTCCAGCTCCAGATTACTCAACAGATGAGGATGGATTAGACAAGTGGAGAAGGAATATCTGGGTAGCAGCTTTACCTGAAATATATCATCAGTACATAGGTGTGTATATTTCCCATACTTAGAGAAGCAAAGAGAAAAGTGTATCATCATTAATACAGCTTCCAGTGATGTATTAGGTAGAATTAGAATACTTAAATGACCCAAATCTACTGGTTGAAAACTAATGAAAATATTTTTTATATTCCCCCACCCAACCATAGCCTTTAAAGAATATGGTTTAGAAGCAAGGATCATAATTTAGGGTCATGATATTACATTAGCCTATGAAGACTATGCCTATCACATGGGTCATTCTTAACTCTAATTCCTTGAATTTGGAATATTAGAACCCAGTTCCTTAACCAGAAGGTCTAGGAGTACTTTTGTATAAATTTTTATAAGCATTTAACTTTTGTCCACGTGTGGGCTTAAAACACATTTTATCTATAAAGTGAGAAGGAACCTGTTTAAATGGTAAATTCAGTATCTTCTTGATAAAATGTATATAAAGGTGATTTAAAACAAACGGGCACAGTGTAATGGATGTTTAACCCCGATGCCCCGGGCTAGGGTGCTTCTTTTCCAAAAATAATTTTTAACCTTTTTAAATGATAAAACAATAAAAAAGAAGCAAGAAAAACTACATATTGACCCTCTAGAAACTTCCTTGGGGCAACAGTGGCGAGGGAGATATGGGGACAGTGTTGTTTGACTCGTGGTCATATACGCACCTAGCAGCCATTTTCTGCTCTCCTTTGTGTCCGGGACAGCCAGTAATGCATATATTTACTGATCATAATACTTATTTCCTAAAAATAATTCATTTAGAATTTATTTTATTTGCATTATTTTTCATAAAAAGTTCTCGGCAACACACGCAGTCCGTCTCCAGGCTGTCTGGCTCTCTCTGTGTTTGGGAGAGCAAGGAATGCTTAGAAATAATTATCGGAATAATAATTCCACAAGTAAATACATTTACAAGTATAACATAATTATAGCATTATTTTTCAGTAATACTACACTACTTTTAGCAATACTACTTTGATACAACATGATAAAATGGACAAACAATGAAAATTAAACAAACAAAAGTAGGTACAGGGGACTTACATTCCAAAAGCTTCCCTGTGGCTGAGCGTGTGGCGTGACACGCAAATAGTCATGCTGGAACCTGATAACCCGCGCTGGGCATTCAAACAATGCCGCGAAATGGTGCGCGTTCCGGAACGTCACCCGGGGCGTGGGAGTTAAATATTCCAAATGTTACTTATTTCAAGGCTCATTAATTAACACTAATTACTCAAATTTTAAAATTTTTACCTCAAATCCTTAGCCAGCATGTAAAGGAGTACAGGGGGTCCTCACAATACATTGTACTAGTATACAGTATGTCATATACATAAAACATCACTGACAAATATAGGTAGAAATTGTCATTACAGGTGCTCCTCTACTTACAAACGAGTTACGTTCCTGAGGCTTGTTTGTAAGTCCAACTTTACTCTTGTAGATACCAAACATATTGTAAAAAAGAAAAGATTATGGATATTTAGTACAGTGATACCCTTTAATACAGCCTTAAAACCTGGCTTACTCTTCTCCTCTTAGGTAATGTTTGTACTATCTGGAATTTTCTTCAAAATAACCCATCTCATCCACATTAAACACCTGTTCTGGCAGGTAACCCCCTTCAGTGATAATGTTTGTATTTCTGAAAGTTTGTAAGTTGAACGTTCTTTAGAGGAGCACCTGTATATGCCAATTGTTTCACATACTGTAAACATTGTCTGCATCATTCACTGTTTTATACCAAGTCTATTTGTACCCGAATATGACACATAACTTGTGTTAAAAGCATCTTATATAATGTAAAAACAAGCGTAATAAGTAATAAAAGTGCCCTACAAGTGTTAAGTTTCTAGCATGCCAAAATATGTCAGTGAGCTCTTACTGACCTGCAAGCTAATGCCATTGTTATGTGTAAGTAACCACAGAATAAGCGGAATTTTTTTTTTAATGTGCTAGTGTGCCTTATTAATAAAGAAAATACTGTACAGTATACTCTATAGTGATATAAAGTAAGGAAAAATAAGAGTGCAGGGGCATATACTACTACTACTACTTGGCTGTCACTCGGAATTTAGTTTGGCATTCATCCAGCTATATTAAAGAAGTCACCCTCGTTGTTGAGCTCTGAGATGACTCGAGGGGCCTTCACCGTTTTGGGGTGACGTGAAAGGAAAGTTTGGTTCTGATGAGCCGATGATCTGTGTCATGGTGGTCTGAGCCACGCTTGTCTCGGGTGATGCGGACATCTCGGCGATCTCTTTCTCTAACAATGATGTTGTCAGTGAGATGCCAATGTTTGGATTGTGAGTGTTGCCAAGAATCCTTGAACTTCCCAACTTGCCTAAAGAAGGTGTTGATGAGGAGGAGTAGGCCGTTGGGATTACACTTGCCCACTCCGATTTTTCCTATGGTTCCCTGCCAAAAGTCAGCATCTCTGCCAACTTTGGAACTGAAGTCACTGAGGAGTACAATCTTATCTTCTCTGGGGATAAAGGGTAGCACTCTGTCAAGGTCAGCATAAATGGCCTCCTTGATGTCATCCTCTGCATCCAGTGTTAGGGCATATGCACTGTTGAGGAAAGCAAGACGTGAGTAATTCAATGGGACTCGGAGTGTCATGAGGTGCTAGTTGACCCCAATCAGCATTTCAATTAGCCTATGTAGGATGGGTTAGCAAATGGCAAACCCAACTCCATAAATGTGGTTTCTCTCCGCAGCCGGCTTACCCTTCCAGAAGAAGGTATGGTATGTTGCCTGATGCGGGGCTCCACCGCAGATTTTTTGTTTGGGATTTACTCTTGTAGCTTTATACCTACCAAGGTTAATCTGCAAGACAGTGGTTGGCAGTGATTGTAGGCACCAGGGTGTGTCCACATGGCGGTGGCCAGTGCGCTGTCCTTCTGGGCCCAGCACAGCAGGAGTGTGGGAGACTATCGAGCCTAGAAACCACCCTAACACATGGGCACTTGTTTCCTGTGAGAAACCATAAAAGTTGTGGAAATATCATTGTTAGACTAGTGTAATTACTAACCCTGTTACTTGCTTAAAGACCTTTGTTGTTAGATGCACAGTACACAGTGAATTCTGTGTGGGAGAGGGGGAGATATGGTGGGTGAGTGGCTTGGAGGATTTCAACAAACCCCTCCCTCTGCTCCGGCAAGCCCAGGACACCTTTAAAATGACACTATGGATCATTACCATGCTTCCCATATTATTGAGCTTCATGCGGTGTCGGGTTAATAAAACATTTGTCTTCTGCACTCATTAAATAATTTGTCATGTATTTATCAGCTCTTAATAAATAATATTGTAGTGTCTTATGTATCGACATATACCCTGGTTTATTCATTAATCAGTTGTCTAAGTGTACAAGTAACCAAATTTAGTCATCAAGTATCACTCAAAGGTAAAAAATAACTTTGTTTGGAAGGTATCTCCAGGTCAAATACTATACAGCACAGTACAGTACAGTATAGTCTCGATTTATGCGGATTTGGTCATTTACGCGGCACCTTGCCAGACAGACAATTTTTATTTACACAGTTCATTCCATCATTTACGCGGGAAGCGGCGTGGGCAGGGTGCACACAAGGTCGCCCAGTCAACAAAACATTACCGAGTTCTTCACCCGCCACCCACCACAGCCGGCCCAAGTCAGTGATAGTGAGGATATGAGCTTTGAGGGGTTTGACAAAGAGGCCCTGCAAGCCTCTGTGGTGGATAGTGATACAAGTGATACAGGTGAGGGCCAATAATCTGCCCTCTGCCTCGGAACCAGCCCCCCATCCCCGTGTGCCCAGCCATCTTTTTCTACTAATGTAAGTGTTAAAAAACCTAATATTATTGATATTTCTCTTAAATATTAATTGTGTGTGCATACCATCATAAAATTAAGATGTTATTTTTACTACAACGTACATATTGTGTCGGAAAAAGTGTAGTTTGGGGGGTCGGCCCAGTCTCTATTCCAATTAATCCCATATGTTCTGTTATTTTGTTTACGCGGACCTCCACGGGTTCAATTGACCGCGTAAATGGAGACTATACTGTATGTTATAAGTACCCTGTTGCAAGATGATTTGATGAAATCTTTCTCTCTTGGAAATCATCCTGAGCTTTCAATGGGTATTACTGTGCATATTTAAATGCATATAGTACCCCTCATTACATTCATTCTTAGAAGAAAAATTTCTTACTTAAAACATTTCTCTACTGTATAAGCTGCTCTTCTTAGAAACACATCCACAACATATAATGGAATGACCTTGTACCCATTTGTATGAAATTTTAACAGAATCTAAATTATGACCTCATGTACTGAAAGTCATTGGGTTGTTGGGGCAACAAACACCTTTTTTTCTGGAAAGTGAAAACTAACATTTTAAAATGGTAAAGTTAGTCTACATTCTTCAGAAAATGTATACAAAGGTCACTTTAAACTTATTGGTACAGCATAATTGATTTTTAAATACAATACCTTATTCTAAATGTGTTTAATCATTTTGAGGGTCATTAATTGACATTAATTGGGCCGTCTCAATTTATACAGTAGTTGTGTAGTATGTTTGGTCTATTCTCTTTAGTTCTCTTCACAAACACACACTATGATTTAGTGATGTTCTAGTACTGGGAGATGGGGAAAGAAAAACTATTGTACAAAATAAAGTTTATTCTATAGAATGTTCAGTGGAGTGCTGGAGGCTGTAGCTGCTGCTGGGTGAGAGGTGTTATTGCCGTGGCTGGTGAGAAAGAGTGAAGTTGATTGCTGACACGCCCCTTTTATCCCCGTGCGGTGCTGTGAAGGAAACCAGTGGTGGTTGTTATTGGTCCAGTGGCATTCTGTGCTCGGCTGATCTGATTGCCAATCAGCGTGCTGGGACCAAGAACAGTGGCCCGTGGTTGGCTAACACTGATGCTCAATCAGCACATGGAGCAGGAGAAAGTTCATGCTTGTGTGATTTTGTAGGGTGTCCCCTACTGTTGCACTCTTGAAAATGGCCATGTAACTAAAAAAAACAAGTAAATTAAACATCATTTTCCTATAAGAAATAAAGGGAATGGTGGGGTTAGAGAGAGCAGCCTCAAAACTCATTCTTAGGTCTATACATACTGTACTGTACTGTAGATATGAAATCTGTACTGTATTTCTTTCACTTTGTTTTATTTTTCATTGTATGTATTTGTTACTCATTAATAAAGATATTAAAGATGATAGAATACAGCTAAATCAATGTAAATTGAACTACCCTTGGCTTGAATCAGGAGTATGCTGACAGGCACATTCCACTGGTTTTGATCCTCAATCCACAAACTCGGCATCATCACCATCTTCTCCATGATCAAAGTTCGTACATATGATGTCTTTGTGGCACTCACCGAAGTTACAGACTTTGCACTTTCTTTAATTTGGGGTTCAATTTTACGTATTGTCTGGATGGTACTTACATTAGGGCTAAGCACCTGACCGATATTAGCTATGCTTTCTCCTCTCTCAATGCAGCTTATTATGTCTAATTTAACACCAACAGTGATGGCCTGTCATTGCTTCTTGGGCTGGATGGCACCCTTGGATGTGGATGAGCATTTGCCTGTCATCATCAGAGTACTATCCTATGTTTGAGGGTTGGTGACCACAGTCCTCCACTTTAAATGTTTTCAGGCTGTTTTTACCAATCCTCCCAAGACTGTATCTCTCTGGGGATCTAGTTTTTAATTTCATTCATCCATCCCAGTCTATGTCTTCCCTTGGCCCTCCTACCTCAAACTTGGTTCATTAATATTTCTATTATTATCACCTCATCCCTAATTATATGACCGAAGTATCTAATTTTTCTTTTTCTGTACATTTCAAATAACTCTCTTGAAAGTTTTTGCTAACCTTAGTACAGGGTACTGTATTTCATTTGTTTTCCTTTTGGTGTAACTTATTCTTAGGATTCACCTTTAACATCATATTTCAAATTCCTCCAACCTCTTTCTGAAGTTATTGGACCTTTCAGTAGGTTCTTTAGATTATTAAATGCTGTTTATACTGAACCTATTCTTGTTATAATTTCTTCTGTACATATACCATCATAGCTAATGTTACTTCCCAAATACACAAAATTTTCTACTTAAGTTCCCTGTTGCCAACCGTAATTGTTATTTTTGTATTTACAGTGGTCCCTCGGTTAATGAGCACAATGCGTTCTAGAAGGTTGCTCGTTAACCGAAAAACTCGTTAACCGAAACCATTGTTTCAATGGGTTTTGGGGTAATTGGTTCCAACTCACTGAAAATTGCCTAAATTCAACAAAAAAGGTAGAAAAGTACACTTTCTTTGAGGTGTGTATGATGATGATGATGATGGGAATTAGAATGGGGGTGGAGGAGAAGAGAAGGCATTGGGGTGGAAGAGAAGTCACCCCATGGCGCCATTTCACCCATAAAATTTTAGTTCTCTTGGTGTAACTCAAGATTATGTTGTTTAAATCAACACTGCACTGCATTATATATTGTCAATATGTAAAATAAATTTCAAAATGACCAATAATTTGCTTGCAAACACACAAAAAAAGCATTTAGTTGAAGAGAGTCTCAAGCAAGATGTTACCTCCACTGAAAAGACACAAAGACTGACGCCTGTATGGTGTGTTGGCAGGCTGGATGGCATGTTCAATAATTGTTAAAATTACTAAAAAATTTAATATTAAACTTTTAAAATTATTGAATAGTATAAACTTCTTGATATTTACTAAAATGGTAAGGAATTTAAACCCTAGAACCGATTACTGTACTGGCGGACTAATACTACAGCTGGTGGACCGCCAAATGCAAGCGAAAACATGTTCAGGTCAACTCGTAAGAAACTCGTTAATCGAGGGATTGCTCGTTAACCGAAGTTAAGAATCTTATGGAAGGTAACTTGTTAACCACATTCTCGTTAACCGAGGGACCACTATATTCCCAATTTGGAAACAACCATTACTTTTATCTTACAGCATTAACTCTTGGCCCATATTTTTCAACTTTTTCCACAAATCTTTTAACCAGTTTTTGTAAAGCTTCTTTAATCTCTGTGATAGGAGCAGTATTATCTGCATAGCATAAATTATGTGATGCTACATTGCCATTAACTTTTATTCCTTTATCTTCACTTATAACTTCTTTCATTAAATCTGTGTAATTCGAGGGGCAGCTGTACTCTATTAAACTCAGGTCCTCAACCAGCATGTAAAGGAGTACAGTACCTTTGTATAAAATTTGAACAAAATAAAAATTTTGGTAAATTTTTTTTGGGGGGAAGTGAAAAGTAACATGCTGAAATGGTAAAGTTAATTATGTTCATAGAAAAACGTAATTTAATACATACAGGCATGGCATGATTGACATTTTAATTATTCTAAATTAGTTGCACAGTAATCATATCAAGTGCCATTAATTAAACTCATCTCAGTCTTTCAGGACCTCGAGTTAACTGCCCGATCAGGGGATCAAATCATTGACTTAAGTTTTTCTGGGTGTGAAGTGCAGTTTACAACTCATCACATTTTGTGAAGCCTCATGCATCCAATTGCAAGAAATTTATCTAGGTTTTATGATTATTTTTACTGAAGTTGTTTCACTAAATAGAATAAAATTTGGCATAATGTAATATAAATTTATATTTCAGGAGATGTGTACTCGTTATGGAAGTCCGAGAGGCTGAAGCATCTGTCTTTCAAGCCATGTGTAACCACCATGCTTGATGAACTTGCTCCTGACTTTAACCTTGGCCTCATTACTAATGGTGAGCCAGAATGTATACTTGTTCTTTGTCAACTACAGTACATGTATTATCATTTTAGATGACATGTACACTGTACAAGGAGAGCTCATGGTTTGCCAGTATCATAGTCTTAGGTGGTGGTCATGTCATCACTGGCATATTATTTTTTTTTTTGGGGGGGGGGGGGGGATTAGCCCACCCAGGCACAGGTCACTGACCCACATCTGTGCCTGGGGGACGAAAATGGAATAATAATAATAATAATAATGTTAATAATAATAATCACAATAATAATAATAATAATTAAGATAAGTAAGATTTTTAATAAAAATAACAAAAATAATAATGATAACAATAATAGTAATAATAACAGCACTGCAATAATAATAATAATAATAATAATAATGATGATACAAAAAGTACCATTAAGAAATACAAAAATGAAAAAAAAGATGAAGAGTGAGAAACAATACAGGTATACGGTATATATGTTGTGTTGTCAATGGTAAGAGAAACAATTGAGACCCAGCAATTGTGTGTAAGTCAGATCAGCAACCTGGGACTTGGTCACAATTTTTGTGATGCCATGTGGCAGCAGGATCTACCATTAGACAACACATTATGCTTCCAATATCTTCCTAGGTGGTAGTACCTCCCTGTTTGGTAGCTGCCTGCTACCTACTGAAATGTAGAGTTTCGTCCAACTTTACTTTTACAGGCACTAAGTTTTCCTTACTGAATGATACTGTAACGTTGTGATTTTAGATCTATATACTGAATAGAGTTTTCATGTATGTTATATGTATTCTAATATACAAACAAATATTTCAAAGATATTTTATCATTATTGACAAAAAATTATTTAGAATTAAGCTGTAAAATTTTGTAGAAGCATATTCCTTTTCATAATTTTTTAACCAGAGCCCTTGATGTCTCAAAAGTCTTGCCATACAAAACTCAGGAAAAGAGTCCTCAGGCAGCATAGTTTTCAGGAATAATATGCTGTACTTGTTCAAAGTTTGGTAAGTTATTGCAAAGGTCAAACATTTTCAAATGTCTGACATTTAAGTAGAAGTTTGACTAATGATAAAATCAGCAAAATAGGGATTTGAACATAAAGAAAACTGTGAATAGGATAAAACGGTGATTGTTATCATTTAATCCTATTTTATAGCATACATCAGGATAAGGAAACTGCATGTATGGTTAGAAACCATTTTTAATTTGGGACTTGAATCAAGGCCATTAAGTTTGATAGACTATCCTTCACACTGGGGTCCTGAGGGTAAGAAAGTACCATAAAATGGGAAAAAGCTCAAGAGTTGCCATGAGCACAACATGAGATTCCCTGATTCATTCATTGCAATTAACACTTACAAAGCATTCAAACCTGATTAGTCACATCAGATTCCATTCACTCTTTGCACAGCACAGATGCTCTATTCCAGCACTTAGCTTGTGGATAGCAAAGTCTACTCCTCATGATAATGAAGAGTCACATAGAGCATTGTGTGGCCATGCATTCTAAGGTACTTCTGTGGGTTTTCAGACTGTGCTTTAAGTGTTTATTTTGTTAATGACTCGTGTCCAGTTAGCTAGTGAATAGGTTTTGGGGCCAACAGCATCATGCAATGTGTTAAAAAATCCAATGTGTATCAGATTGTGGTTTATAAGATAATTGTGTACCAGATAAAGGAGATATCTGGCCCAAGACTAGCTACACTTTACCCTTGTTAATTTAGATCGTTAAAATTCGGATTTTGGATTAATTTTTGTTTTTTCAAAAGTGAATTAAACGATTTGAATTCTGTAAAGTCGATTATTATTATAGGAATATATTATAAAATAGATTAAGATGAATGAATTATAGGAATGGAACGTGAATTATATTAAGATACAGTGTTCCCTCAATTAATGAACACAATTGGTTCCACAGAGTCGGTTGTTAACCGAAAATTTTGTTAACTGAATATTATTTCAATGGGATATTGGGTAATTGGTTCCAACTTACAGAAAAAAGTATACATACAAAGTACTGTATACGGGTAATAGAATAAACGAAACATTAAATATAAACTAAATACAGTACTATATTTTAACTTACTTGGAGGTGTGTTTATCATATTTCCGGCAGATTTGTTTACACATGAAACAGCTGATTGTGGAGGCAGTCGACGATGACATGTCATATTCTTTACAGAGTGCATTGGTTCTAACGCCTTCTTCATGTTTCATACTAATTTCTGTACTGTATATTGTCAATATGTTAACTAAATTTCAGAATGACCAATAATTTTGATGTAAAAATGCAAAAATATTCAAGAGACCAACAAACTCGATGATCATTCCACTGTAAACAAAGTTAAACTGAGAAGCGTTGGTGTGTGTTTCGATCAGCTGAAGGGCACACAAAAACTGTTCCCTGTACTGTATATATTATCAATATGCTAACAAAATTTTAGAATGACCAATAATTATAATATAAATATGCAAAAATATTCAAGAGCACAATTTTCTTGATACTGTATTTACTCCACTGGAAACGAATGTAAACATAGAACCAATTACTGTATTGGCGGACTAGCCAATCAGCTGATGCGCACAACAAAGCATGTTTCTCGTAAGGCTGTTGTTAATCAAAGTTTTGTTCGTTAATGGAACTGAAAATCCTTATGGGAGCTAATTCGTTAACCAAAATTTTTTTAATTGGACCGTTCGTTAATCGAGGGACCACTGTACTGTATAAAACTAGGTTTGATGTGTAGCAGGGAATAGGAGGAGGTAGAGATGACAACTCACCAGCCTGCGATCCATTTATAATGACAATATGTAATTTCACCATAATTCCCATATTATTTAGGTTAGTTTAGTGCCGGGTTAGTAAACATTAAAAAAATAAATAAATAAATCGCCCTAAATTCCCACACTATTGTGCTGTATTATATAGTCCCAGTCTCTTGTTTAAAGAGCAGTAACAGCTCCCTAACAATGTTGCCAGCGCTAACCATCTCTCAAGCACCGTTATTGTCACTGCTCAAGAGGGTTGGTGCATACCACAGGTTCTTTGTTGAGCACTTAGTAAATAATATTGTAGTGTATTTATCATATTTATCAGAACTTAATACAGTAAATATAATTGTAGTGCATAATACATCTCCATATGCCCTGGTTTATTCACTGATCAGTTGTCTAAGTGCAAAAGTAGCCAAATCGAGCCATCATGTATCGATTAATTTTAAAATAGAAATTAGATTATAAGACAATCGTTTAGTAGTGCTGTTAATGTCTGTGCTGTGTAAGTGCCTCGTCATCTCACTTCTCGCCTCGTCACCTCACCCCTCGTATTGTCACCTTACCTCGCAGTGTTAAATTTATTTATTACTGTGTAGAGTCATCTCTCAATTTACACGGATTTAATTTACACCCTTTAGAAATAACAGTGGTAATAAAATAATGCCTATTTTTAAAAAAACACAAAGTTTTTTAATAGCCCGTTTTTGAAGACTGCCTGTCAGCATAGTTCGTTACATACTTCATTGCTTTCCTACTTTATGAAAAAGAAAAAAGTAACATCACCTGAACCTCAGCTATTGACATCTATCATCTCAAAAGCTCCCACTTCTCTTCCCCATCATCTGCTCTGTCATTTGATTCAGATGACTCCCTCCCCCAGTAACACTCCTCCACCACCAGTAGTTCCCACATGCCATCTCACCCATCATTCAACATAATTGTTAGCATTTAAAATCTATTTTCTTACTGCTACTATTATTGTATTATTATTATTATTGTGTTCTTATTATTATTATTGTATTATTATTATTATTATATTATTATTATTATTGTATTATTATTATTATTATTGTATTATTATCATTGTATTATTATCATTATTATTATTGTGTTATTGTACATAAAACGTATTGAAGGAAATAGATAAACAAATAATTTTTTTGTCGATTTGAGGAAGGTATAGTGTACTGTACTAAGAGGTTTCCTGTTTGATTTGGTGCAATAGCTCAAGAGGTCATAAAATCTCCCTGTAATAAGTATACTGCATGCACTTTCATGTTTAAGAACATAATCAAATTCTTCTTAGTATTTGATTGTTGGGTATTCTGAACTATATCATTCAGTGTGAACAATTTTAGGTTGCTTTTCATGGTGATTTGTTGTAATTTCTGTACAGTAAGATCTTGTATTTCGCAAGTAATATAGGCTGGAAAAATTGCGCCAAGTTCAAATTCACCAAATGCAAATACAGTGGGGTATGCTATAACGAATCTAATTGGTTCTAGAACCTTGTTCGTTATAGCATTCGTTCGTTATAGGATTAATCCGTTCCAGGCCTCCAAATACAACCACTTAACACTGAAAAATATAATATAAAATTGTAAACATTGTAAAAACGTGCATAAATATGCATCTAAACCCCTGAAATAAAGAATATCATTAATACTTGTAATAAAAAAAACAATAAATTTGTAAAAAAAAAAAAAAAAAAAAAAAAAAATTTAATAATGTTCGTTGTAGGAGTTTCGTTCGTTATAGCATTCTCAATTTTATAGGTAAAACCGTTCGTTATAGGAATATTCGTAGTAGGATCCGTTCGTTATAGCATACCCCACTGTACATAAACTAATGGGAAAAATAACAATATAGACTGGTCACTCTACATCAACCTCTGATTTTCCCCATTTATAACCTCCAAATGTTATAAATTCTGCCTTTATTGACCTGATTGTGCTTTCTGGAAACTAGTTTTTAGGTCTTCCTCAAGTAACTTAATCACACGCTACTTATCCTGCATCGAGTACTTGGCAAACTTAACTCCCTTATGATAATCTCGCTTCTCCTTTCCCTTATTTGGCCACTTATGTGGCTCT
The DNA here is from genome assembly GCA_958450375.1 of Homarus gammarus. Classification (NCBI taxonomy): domain Eukaryota; kingdom Metazoa; phylum Arthropoda; class Malacostraca; order Decapoda; family Nephropidae; genus Homarus; species Homarus gammarus. The sequence continues at coordinate 107,771 of CAUDMG010001226.1, forward strand.
GTCCCACCAGCAAGACCCCCAGTAGAGGAAGAGGCCATTATCTTGACTCGACAGGTAGTAGCACCACCCAAAAAAGCACAATAGCAGCCCAGGCGGTCGCTAGGATGGCACGGGCTACAACACGATACTGTAGTTGCGTTCTTGTAAACCTCTTACGTTCACCATTGGCAATTCGATCACCAGAACGCTTCTTAGAAACATTCTTCTTACCTTGTCTTTCCATATTCATCGCTAACACAGCGAAAATCACGGAGTAATCAACAGGAACGGCGCGATTCAACTGATCACATGGTGTAAACAGAGAGCGCTGGTGTAAACCGTTATTAGCCTTCACTGCAAAACAGTCTTTTTACTTATTCTTTTCACACAGTATTTCTGTGTAACAGCTAAATTTGCAAAAAAAGAACAAAATTTACAGAGTACAGGTTGTACCTCTTTAGTCCGGCAACCTCGGGACCTGACTGGTGCCGGACCATGGAAATTCACCCTTTTCCTGGATAGATAGTGACTTGTGCTTATGCTTGGAAGCACTAGCACCACTTTCTCTGCATCATGGTCTCTTCGAAGACATATTGAAGGGTTAAATGTCGTATAGTAGCTTCTCAAATTTCGCGAGTTTTTAATTCTTAACGTATTTTATTGGAACACAAAAAAATAAATAAATAAAAATTTTGACGGCGGAAACTTGAATTTCGACGGGTTTGAACGGCCCGCCAATGTGCAGACGACGTGCATAATCGTGTAAACAGCGTCATTTCTCGTATGTACAAAAGATTCATTATTGTTTATTACTGAATATCTTTTTTATTGAATTAATGTTTATGTGTGCAAAATGAGCAATACAATTCATTAATAATACGTAGAATATTAAAACACACGAGGAAATGACACAGCATTGTTTTCGTTGATTACAAAACCAGTGACTGACTGGTTCTACATATAAAACTGAAGAAAATAAGACCTTGGCTGTAGCTGTAGTAAAATTAATATGGTTGTATTAAGTTATGTTATTTAATGTTAATAAGTGGAACAATAGAAGTAGCTAACGATAATGGTAAAGAAAAAAGAGAGATCGCGTATGTAAGTGCACATGCGCACACGTGAAAACATATCGTCATTACTTTACATAAGAATATGAAAGCAACACTTATTTACTGTTCATATATATTTTAGTGTTTCTGAATTTGTTTTTATTGAATTAATGTTTGTGTGTGCAAAATTAACAATACAATTTATTAATACTACGTGGGATATTAGAGACGAGACGGCTGCCGGCATTGTTTATGTTAAAGCTTACAAAACCAGTGACTGATTGGTTCTACATATAAAACTGAAGAAAATAAGACCCTGATTTTAGCTGTAGTAAAATTAATGTAAAAATTTTAATATGGTTGTTTGAAGTACCTGTAATGTTATTTAATGTTAATAAATGGAACAATATAAGTAGCTAACCATTAATGGTAAAAAAAAGTGAGACTGCTCATATGTAAGTGCGCACATGTGAAAACATATCATTATTCTACATAAGAATATGAGAGCAACACTTATTTACTGCTCATATATATTGAAGGGTTAAATGTTGTACTCTGTATAGACAAGCAGAGAGAGAGAGAGCTGCCGGACGTAAGCAAACCTTAATTTCCCGCGGCTGGTTTTTTTTTTTTTTTTTTTTTTTTAAGGGGATTATCCCACCCGGGCATAGGTCACTGACCCACATTGGGGCCTGAGGGGCAAAAATTTAATACTCCTGTAATAATAATAATAATAATAATAATAATAATAATTCAGATAAGTAAAAAAAAAAAAAAAAGAAAGAAAAAAAAGCTGCCTATCTACCTATTGGACAAACTAAAATCGTTCCGGACCACAGAATGCTGGACTAGAGAGGTACAACCTGTACAGGGCTGTCTCACTTATCGCAAAGGTTATGGGCATGAAACTCATTGCGAATATCGAAACTGCGAATAGCGGAGCAATTTCTCCCATAAGAAATAATGTAAATAGGAGGAATACGGGCATCGTGGTGGTCACGGCCGTCAGATTTTATCACTTGTTTTACTCAATACATTAAGGACATAAAATAGATAAAGAAACAAGGGCATAATATCAACTAAACATCAATAACACACAATTTACTTTATTAGGCATATATGTTTACGGGTACAGTATACTTTACATGTTTGAATGTGTGAGTATTTGAATGTTTATGTGTGTAGGTGTGAGGTAAGTTTTAAACGTAGACTGTTAATTTACCTCTGATGTGCTGTGTTGCTTGCTTGCTGAAGTTGACATTAGGGAAGAGGGTGAAGGTTTACTAGGGTGAGAGGAGGCTGGGGTCATCAGCCACCTCACTCTCCTCACGTCCAAAGGTAACTGCCACACGTGATCTTTTAGCAACATTGCTGGGAGTTTTAGTAGCTGGTCACTTAGGCATTGCGAGATCACACAAAACACACGCCAGCACATGTGAGACTGAGGCGAGTGGGAGCGTGTAGCGGAGGAATACGTACACACGCTGTCCTACGCTATGGTTGAGGCATGCGGTTCTTTTTGCTCGTAAGAATTTGCGAATAAACGGAATTTGCAAATAGTGGAAATGGGTAACAATAAATTTATTGCGGATAAACGGGGTTACGAATACCGAGGCTATGAATAACGGGGTTTCCCTGTACCTCCCAAAAAACACTTCACAATCAAAAGACACGAACCAATTGAACATGTGATGCTGAACGTGAACTGCAAACATTGCATAACCCCGCGCCACGCTTAAAACGTTGATGATGGAATCAAAACATTGAGGATGGAATCTCGCTATAGTCAACATTCGTATGCAAAAGTTCACGTCTTACAAACGGTATTAACTTATTCATCAATCGCATTACAACCAATTCGTGTTGACAAAACACGCGTTGTAGCAGAAATGACTGTAACTGGTATGAGGGCTGTGACATCTTTCAAGACGGTGGCCAGCATTCAGCTGGCTGGATCTCGCGAAACTCACGATATTTTACGCAAAATATATGACTTGGTTACATTAGGTAGTGCTCGCAAAATTCAAAAACACGAAATGAAATCGCTCAAAATATGAAATCTTACTGTATACTGTATCTGATCTTTCCCTCCTCACCACACTGATTTGATTTCCCTTTGGAACAATGGACCTTTAGAAAGCTACTTAGGGCTGTGTCCCATTAATTCAGTGCTTGTTGATTGACTCAAAATTATCTGAATTTTTTTGCATTTGTAAAAGTAAATCCCCTAAAATTTACACTATTAGCGTAACAAAGTATCATTACTTCAGTACCTACCATCTCTACTTAATGAGCACTGACTAATATACGTAACAAGTATCTGTTGCAATAGTGTTTTGTCTTTAGAGAAAGATTATCATTAATTCACTGATGGTAGTTTTGGTGTTTCAGGACCATCTGTAGCCCAGTGGGAGAAGATCAACCACACTGACTGTCAGAAGTACTTTGATTCAATTATTGTGAGTGGAGACTTGGATGTGGAGAAGCCCAGTAAAGATATTTATGACATGGCCTTCCGTGAACTACAGGTAAGTTCATACCCTAATTCTAAATCATGTACAGGGGGTCCCTGGGTTATGAACTGGTTCCGTTCCTGAGGGCGTTCTTAAGTTGGAACACGTTATGTGCATACTGTACTTACAGAACAATGTTTAAAATCTCACTATATCATAGCCAAAGTCCTTATATACTGTATATATATCTAAAGTCACTTAATTTAAGACAAAAGAAGAAATAGAATGACAAAATACAGTAAATGAAAGTAAAAATTAAGTCATCAGGTTAATAAAATACTGTAAATTTTAAACTTAACCCCATTTGAATCGGCAGGCGGGTGTAAGTTGGGGGACCCCCTGTATAAAAAGTCATTTCGATATAGGATGTCTAAGATATTGGTGTCCCTCATTTAATGATGGAGTTGTGTTCCTGAAAAACATAACGTTTCGTGAAATTATTGCTAAACGAAGGATAACAGCAAACCACAGAGACAGTGAACAACAGGTTCAAACGGCAGGGTAGTAAATGCTTTATACAGTACTGTACTCTCTAATGATGATAATAAACGAGTTTCTTATAAACTGTTTCGAAGGTAAACTTTTGATTAATTAACACTAAACTTCTATACAAATGGTGTGGCTCAGAGTTAAATGATTTAGTGAGCACTAGAGGAGCCTCATTCAAACAAATTTGATGTATATTTCAAAAATTAAAAAAAAAATTATGTAATAAACAATAAAATTGATACAGATTATATCAGAAAATACAATAGCACATATTTTATGTAGTTCAAAGATTAGCTCCTTACACACAAAGGATCCTCTGGGTGATGCAACACAATTCAGCTGGGCAGTCACCCAATTGACTCAGAAATATGTGGCTGACTGCCTCGCTGTGCTGCATTTATGCCATGATTTCACATTAGAGGGAGTGGCTGGACTAGGCCGGCTGGGAACAGTTATAGCCCACTGCCCCCCCCCCCCCCCCCCCCCCCCCCCCCCCCCACACACACACACACACACACACACACACATGTCCACCCGGGCACAGGTCATCGACCGAAAAGGGGACCTGGGGAGTGGGGGGAAAATAAATGAAAATTTGAGGTGAAAAAGAGAATATTAATCTTCACCACTAAGATGCAGGAAAACCAGCTTTTTGAAGTGAGACAGATTGTAATGGGTTGGAAACAGAGAAGAAGGCAAGGCATTCTACATTTTGACTGTGTAAGTAAAGAAAGAACTACTATAATAGGGTGTGTCATACGGAGGCGAATTTTTTTTTTTTTGAGTTTGAAAAATCGGCCCATGGTATTAATGATGTAGTTCTATGTGCAGAATCATGTGATATCTTCAGATTTGAAAAGTTTTCATTTTTTGCTAGGTAAATTTTAACTTGAAATCTTATGAAAATTCAGTATTCCCACCCTTTTACCAACACCACTAAATAGCTTATTTAAAGTAAAGTAAATGTATCAGGTTAATTTATTAGGATGAAAATGATCCAGAATAGTGAAACGAATGATCTTGACACATTTATTAAATTTAATATTCCTTTAGAAAACAAAATCATCAAATACAAAAACCGGTTTTACTACTACGACCCGGTGTTGCTGCACACCATAGAGAACATGTCTTTCTTGCTTCTGTTTCTACTCATCACCTCCCTGCTGACCACCTGAGCTCGGATGTAGCCTTCCCTCCTCTCCTGGCTGTACACGTGACTGCTGGCCTCGCTCACTTGCTGTACACAACGCTCTATACTCTGGGTGTGCGAGGGCCAGGTAGGGACATGCATGGGGTTGTCCAGGAAAGCTCTGACTTGAACATTGGTGAGGCTGCAGGTAAGAGGGGGCTCACTGCCAGCCTGGATGTTATCCAGATCTTTGAGATCAGTGAGGGTCTTGGCACCTAGATTGACTTCAGGAGTCTTCCTGACCCTGAAGGAATCGTCACCAACTGATTCGTCATGCCCAGATCCTCTCATAAGTCTCATATCCAAGATCTTTTTGACTGCCACTCTTCTCTCCTCCTCATCCTTACTGCAGAGCATTGTCTGCAGAACTGCCTCGGGATGAGCATACCAGGAAGATCTCCTCACAGTCTGCTCCACAATTTGAACAACCTTCCTTGGCTGACTCCTCAGGAGCTCAAGCTGGAAGAGAACATGCCTCGGACCTTCTGAGAACGATGACTTGACCTTGGTGTTGAACCAATTTGGCAAGTAGACACTCACGATGAATTGGACAATAAGTCTCAGGTTGTGAAGCTGGTTCCCTTTCAGTGTATGATGAGCGACCCAAATTCTGCAGAACCTGAGAGCCGTTGTGAGCCACCTAGAATGTGAGACTGGACCTATCTGCAGGTAAGCAAGTCTATCAGGCATGACCCCAGTTTTGATGGCGCTGCAAATCATGTAACCATAGTACTGGTCAGTACTCAGGTCGTCAATGACAGTACAGTATGTGCAAGCTCAACGAGTGGAGGGCCAACTGTGATTTTTTCAAAGCTCGGATTTATTTCTAACTCAGTGGCAGAGTCCAGCATCTTGCCAAGAGGACCAGACCATCTATTGTTTGAAAGAGTCTTGCCATCCAGTTCCTGGATCAGATGTCTGAGTGGCAACTCGTTGGTGTGGAGGTCACAAACAATCCAGACCAGCTTCCTCCCAATCTTCCGCTTTATCCACTGTATGACCCCCCCCTTGCCACCCTGTGTTCGTGTTGGTGCTGTCCCCTCCAATGGCCTGCAGGGTCTGGTCTACGTTCCTCTCTCTGAGCCAGTTCACAATGTTATCTGCCACTATCTCAGCTGGTTTCCTGATGTCATCTTTCTCTGGAGTGAAATGCCACAAATACTTCCCTCCTGGTTCACTGCAGCAGGAGTAGTGTTCCTCCTTCACCATGGCAGGGAACAACTTGTCAGAATCTCCAACTTTCATGAACACTTTAGTGTCATCCCTTCTCCCATCAAAGAACAAACAATTGATTCCATTTTCTCTTATCCCCTTATCAAATTCCTCTTCTAGGTTACTGACAAGTTTCTCCTGAGCTCTCCTTACTTTGTTATGATCTATCACCAGGTGAACATCATCAGGTGTTATCAAACCACCGTCAATCCAGGCAGCTGTTGCTATCTCTGCAGTTTCTCTGAGACCAGTGTGGTGTCGCATGCTGGCCAGAGCTATGCTCGGGATATCTTTCCTATTTCGAATCTTATGCCTGGAAGGTTTGGGATCATTATTTTCTGGGTTAGGGACAAAGTCACCATTCTCCTGGTCAGCACTCGGATCAGCCATGGGGAAGTCATTAAACTCTGAATCAGCTTGACTCCAATCATCGGCCTTTTTTACCTCACCCTGGGCCTTCTCAAGTCTCTTTTCCTCGGCAACTCTTCTCCTCTTCTGTCTCTCTGTGGCAGCCTCCTGTCTCTTGGACTCCGGAATATCTTGGCTAGAAATCATGAGAGCCCCTATACTGCCATTCTTCTCTCTCTGTGCTTTGACAAATGCCAGTTCGATCACAGGAATCTTCAGTTCACGCTTGCAAATACAGGAGATGTGGGCCTCGGATTTACAGTCACGATCGCATCCAAACTCAGGACAGAGAACAATTGGGCACTTGCAAGTAATTATGTCAAATAACTGGTCCAGTTGCTTGGCAAAGCTGTCCTTAACTGCAAGTTTTCCTCTTCCAAGAGAGATATCTCTTGCCTTTTCCCAACTGGCTAGCAGTCTCTCACTAATCTTCTTCTGACTTGTTATGACTGGAGGCTTGAACTGAGCGTTAGCCAGAGTGTACTGTGCCGAGACAGCTTTGGTCATATCACTGGCAATGTCTTTGTTTGTGTAAGTTCTTTGGTTCTTTTCACTGATTTGCCTGATTAAAACACCGCATCTCTCAATGTAGGCAACTCCGACTTCAGGAGCTCTCTCCCAGACCCAAGATAGTGACTGAGATGGCTGGATTTTTGGTTCCTCGTCCTGACACAAGCAGCCATCGCAAATATTATCAACTTATAAATGCATCAGAATCTGAAACAGAAAAAAATATTGTTAGTTGGGTTGTTAAAGAATGAAGTCAGAAAGCAATGTTCACTATTTAATTGTAATGCACTAATGCAGCTGTACGTTAGATTTTCGATAAATTTCACGCTAAAATTTACCAAGCAAAAGGTAGCAAAATATTGAAACTGAAATTATTTTCTGTTTATATACACTAAAATCTACCAAAAAAGTGATGGGCCATTAGTTTTAGCTGATCTTCCCTCCTATGACACACCCTACTACTATAATGAGCTATTCTAGTGTGTCTGACATCCACATAGAAATGGTGGGCACCACTGCCTTGCTGGTGGTAAACAGAATGGCAAATCCACCGAACATTGCCTGTTAAAGTACAGGTATCCCCTGCGTTACGGAATTTCGCTCTTAAGGAATTTGTAAATTATGACCAATAATTTCGCGTTACGGCCCGTAAATCCGCCCTTACGGAAATTGGGGTAAATTTTAACAAATACAAGGCCTCACACATGCCATTCAGACTGACAGACTTGACAAGTTTTACCAACCATAAAGACAGCTGAAGCTTTAAACATCACTCACAATGGATCTTGAATATTCCAACTGTAATCAGACATACCTAAGTTGCCTCAACAATTGCAACCCCAGTTGCAATATCAAATTCTGTGTTACTACTAAAAAAATAATAGTCTCTGGTGCACTCTTAAGATTAAGAGAAAACGGACGACTCAGGAGTGCTGAAGTGAGAGAAAACGGACTCCTATGACGGGGCACTCAAATAAACATACACATAGCTGTATAATGCAATATTATGCAATAATTGCAATATTAACCCCTAAATTGGTGTTTTAAGAAAGTATATCATAAATTATTTAATGTACTGTATTGTATGTGTTTATAAATGTTTATTTCCATTAATAAAAGTGCTTGAATTACTTTTTTGGGGCCAAAAAAATTCCTTAGGAATGCATCTCCAGTTTTTTAATGGAAGTCAGTGGGAAAATAGGTTTCGCGATACGGTCAATTTTCCGGGAACGGAACCCTTCCGTAACGCTGGGGATGCCTGTACAGGTAAACCTCAATAAATGATGTCTCATTCAGCAATATTCCGCTTCAATGATGGTCATGATTAAGACAATCTCACGATATACGATTAAAAAAATTAGCTTTAACGGTATCCATTGAATATCCATCGATATCCATTGCATTGGGTGGATTTATTGGGTTTTTTTATCTAGTGCAAACTGGGTTGTATCTACTGAAATTAATCACTATGTTGCAAAGGTTCCAGCAATGCAAATTATATTTTTCTATGTCAAGTCAGTGACATTTTATAAGGAAACTTATTTAACCCGATGCACCACGCATCTCGAACTGCACTTGTCAGCCGTTGTAATATCTACCCACGCGCCGCCACACGGCCAACCTGCACACTACAGTCCTGCGCTTGGAACTTTACCAATCGCATCTCCCCGTTATCACGTAACTCCACAATTATTGTTCAGCATCTTTGGCTGTACGTATATACATTTATATTGAACTGTGTTATGGTGACTGTCAAGTGATATTTTCTGTGTTTTTATGATGTAAAGTGCTTCGCCTCTGTTGTTGTGAAAATTATGCAAGCAGTGTTGGCCAGTATCATTGTTTTTATGTTATCATCGTTCGCTCTGTTTTCGTGACAAGTGCTTTTGCTCTGTTTTTGTGACTGAAGTGAGCAGTGTAACTTTGAAAATGTCTGGGAAGGCCAAGACAGCCGTGTCTCTGAGGTGAAGCTTGACATTGTAAAGCAGTTTGAAACTCCCCAGAGGCTGTGTGGGAGTCATACTGATGTCTCCACTCCACCTACGTGAGCCCCCTTAGCCTTGAAGGGGACATGTGATGATGACCAGGCTTATTCCTCTTGATGTGGTCAGTGTTGTTTAATTGTTTTCTATTGATATTATAAGTATAGGAATTATTTTGTCGGTGATGCATGTGTGTTTGGGAACGTATCCCATGTTATAATGCTCCCTCTCTACGATATTTCATTTAGCGATGAGTTTTTCAGGATCCCCACCCCATCATTTATCAAGGTTTACCTGTACCTGTAAAAGAGAGGGTGAGGGTGGGAGTTAAGTTAGTCTTATAAATTTTAATCTTCACCCTTAATAATATTTTTTCTCTTTATACAGGTGAATCCAAATGAGTGTATCATGGTTGGAGACAAAATTGAAACCGATATCAAAGGAGGAGTGAATGCTGGGATAGGAGCAACTGTGTGGGTTAATGCCAGAAATAAAGTTGCTCCTGATGACATCCAACCAGATTTTATGATTGATAATGTAACCCAACTCCTAGATATTCTTCTTGATTTAACAGATGTTGAGATATCACAAAGTTGAAAGATTAAATTTCTTCACATAAAAATTTTAATCTTTGGGGACAATTTGAAATTTTTGCTTTTTTTTTTTTATTTAGTGGGAAATCTGCCTTCTTAAACAATATAATGTACAAAATGGAATGATATTCCTTTCTATTACCCCCAAGCCTTTTTTTTGCTTAATACAGGCTGTTGTAACCAAACATCCATACATTTTCCCTTCCTTCATTCACTCTTACTGCTGTAAAAGATGTGTTCCTCTATGGTTCTTTTCCTCAATAAGACTCCAGATCTTATCTATACCTGTAGCTTCACCTAAACCAACTTCACCCTTCAGGCACGGGTCCTTCATCAAAATTCTCTCTACTTCATATTCTGCACTATATTCCACTTCCCATCCTCAATATTTCACTGGCAAATCCATCCACTCTTGATGCCTTAACATTCTTAAGCTTCCTTCGTCAGTCTTGCTACTCCTCCCATTTTGCTCTGACAGTGTAATTGTGCCAGTCTTATATCTGTAATGTTTTAGAAGTTATTAAAATTATTTAATATAAAAATAAATTGTTTATACTGTATTAGGGTAAGTTTCCATTACAACATTATTCTGCATTTATGTCTTTGGTTCAATCTCCAGTCCAGGACAGAAGTGAGAATGGTGTTATCCAGTGTGACCCTATCAAACATAGCAGGCCTCCTGTACTAGCACTGGACAATAAAGAACAAACCAACCTCCTGAATGGCTGGAAAGAGAATAAGTGGCAAAATTATAAAAAGCAAGGAATTAATTTGCTGGTGTTTAAGCTTAACTTTTGGTAAAAACTAGAGAAATTAACTAGTTTAACACTTGTGTACCACCTTATTAATAATTAACCTTCCCTCCAATGCACAGAGTTAGCAGTAACTCACCCTACAGCTTAGAATTGGAGGTGGTGTATATTGATCAAAATACAGTACAGTGGTGTCCCTCCTAACGAACGGTTCAATTCACGAAATTTCGCTTAACGAATTAGCTCCCATAAGGATTTTCAGTTCTATTAACAACAGCTGTACCAGAAACATGCTTTGTTGTGCGCATCAGCTGATTGGCTAGTCCACCAATACAGTCATTGGTTCTATGTTTACATTCGTTTCCAGTGGAGTAAATATCAAGAAAATTGTGTTCTTGAATATTTTTGCATTTTTTATATTAAAAGTATTTATTGGTCATTCTGAAATTTTGTTAGCATATTGATAATATATACAGTACAGGGAACAGTTTTTGTGTGCCCTTCAGCTGATCGAATCACCCACCAACGTCTTCTCAGTTTAACTTTGTTTACAGTGGAGTGAACATCAAGTTTGTTGGTCTCTTGAATATTTTTGCATTTTTACATCAATATTATTGGTCATTCTGAAATTTAGTTAACATATTGATAATATACAGTACAGAAATTATTATGAAACATGATTAAGGCATTAGAACCAATGCACTCTAAAGCATATGGCATGTCATCACCGACTGCCTCTACAATCAGCTGTTTGATATGTAAACAAAGCTGCCGGGAATACGACAGACACACCTCAAAGTAAGTTAAAATACAGATGTTTTTATTTGTTATTGTACAGTATACTGTACAGTACAGTACAGTACTGTATTTAGTTTATATTTAATGTTTTGTTAATTCTATAACTAGTATACAGTACAGTCAACCCTCGCTTTACGCGGTCCCACATTCCGCGTTTCCACGTTAACGCGGTGCCCTGCCAGAACCTAACGTGCTCACATTACGCGGTGCATGAACCCCATTACGCAGAGAGTGTCCGGCGCCACGCTATTTTTAGATTCGCTCCACCCGCCTGCCTGCCTGTGCTCTCGCCTCTCCCTCCCTCCCTTCTCCCTCTGCCTGGGCAAGCCGCGCGGTAAGGTTGCGCTATCACTGACGTCATATGACGTATCGGACTGTGATTGGCCATGCATCCCTACCCCCCCTCTGCTGCTAGCTGTAATTGGCTTAAAGTATTATGACGTGTCCACCCGGGGGAGGGAGGGAGGGAGGAAAGACGATCCTTGACCTTGCCGCGCCAGTTTCATCCCTCCACGCCAGACCGTGTAAACTTGCATCCATTGTTCTCTAAAATGGCTTCCGCCGGACCACCACCCCCAGAGAGAAACCTTTCCTTACCTGGACCCAGCGGCACTAAGCCAAAGAAGACACAACGTTCCTTAAGCTACGAGATGAAGTATACCATCATCCAAGAGTTGGAGAAAGGAACAAGGTAGGTTGATTTGGCGCGCCAGCATGGTGTGAATGAATCTACGATTCAAACAATAAAGAAGGATGCAGCCAAGATAAAGGAGCACATGAAGATCACAAAGTCTACAGGTGCTTCTATGATCAAGTATTTTCACAACCAGGTGCTTCTCAAGACAGAAAAATTACTTGTGAGGTACTTGGTGCGTCAGGCGCAATGGAACATGGCGGTCGACACGCGCTCTGTTAAGGAGTACGCACGTGAACTGTACATTGCAGTGGCACGAAAGATGGGAATTACAGAGCCCAAACCCTTTAATGCTTCCTCTGGGTGGTTACAGAGGTTTAAGATCCGGAACAAGATCACCAATAAAAACCTTGGTGGTGAAGAAGCGAGTGCTGACTGTGCTGCAGCTAGGGAATTTCCTCCGTTTTTACGTGAGATTATGGAGGAAGGACAGTACAGTGACGACCAGGTGTTTAACATGGACGAATCTGGTCATTTCTGGAAAAAGCTACCTTCCAAGTCCTTCGTTGTAAAGAATGCCAGCAAGATTCGGGGCCAGAAGATGCAGAAGGAACGCATCACCGTCCTGTTTACCACCAATGCTTCCGGTACCTGTAAGCTCAAGTTATCGGTGATCCACACAGCACGCACGCCTACAAAACCATGGACATGACCAAGCTAAATGTCCACTGGCTGACCGCACGTAAGGCGTGGATGTTCTCTACACTGTCCCTCTCCTGGTTTGATGACTGTTTTGTTCCTGATGTAAAGAAATTCTGTGAGCGACAGAATGTGCCATTCAAGATTTTACTGCTGCTGGACAACGCACCAGGACACTCGCCCCTACTGTTAGATCGTCACCCCAACGTAAAAGTGGTCTTCCTTCCTCCCAACACTACGTCTATATTACAGCCCATGGACCAAGAGTTAATCTGTAATGTAAAAGCTGCATTCTCTTCGAAAAAATTCAAACTCCTGAACGACTACGCCAACACCAGGGAAGAGTTGCGTAACCTGAGTGACACCACCACCGATAGCAAGAGCGAAGAAGATGAGGATCAACAGTTGGCACAGCAAAAAATACTGTTCAAACAATTCTGGAAAGTATTTAACATCAAGAAAGCTGTGGACTTCTTGGTGGAGTCATGGGATCAGCTGTCTATTGCTACAATTCGTCACGCATGGAGACATGTGTTGCATGGAATACCAGGTGAGAGGAGGAGTCAATCTGTGACTGGTGAGGTTCAGACTGTTGCAGTAGCAGTGGACCTTGCCAGAGAAGCTGCGCAGAGTGTTACAGTTCCAGGCTTCTCCGAGACCACCAACGACGACATCATGGAGGTGATAATGGAACCTGATGTGAATACCGAGGAGATGGTACATGATGATGACGATGTCAGTGAAGAGGCAGGTGGTGCGTCATCCCAAGAAGAACAACACTTATCCCATAGTAATGTTAGGGGTGCCATCGAGTGTATCGAGAAAGCCAAGCTCCTCCTTTCCGATGACCCTGACGCAAACAGGTATGAAATCTTCACTACCCAGCTGTTGCAGACTATGGAGCCCTACATCAAGGTGTATCACGACAACATCAACACCAGCCGTCAGCAAAGCATAACAGATTTCTTCGCCCACAACCCACCACAGCCAGCCCAAGCCAGTGATAGTGACAGTGAAGATGACTTTGAGGGATTTGTCAGGGAAGCCCTGACAACTGTAAGTGACAGTGATGGTGATGCACCTAGTAATGATGATTCACCTGAGGGCCAGTAGCCTGCCCTCTGCCTCGGAACCAGCCTCCATCCCCGTACGCCGACCCATCTCTTCTACTTACGTAGGTGTTCCACCTAACCTAACCTTTATTTTACCTAACCTAACCTCTTCTATATTACTTGTTTTTTCATACCATCATAAAGTTAAGATAAAATTTTTACTACAACATAGTTGTGTGTCGTCAAAAAGTGGAGTTTGGGGGTCGGCCCGGACTCTATTTCAATTAATCCCATATGTTATGTTATTCACTTTACGCGTTCCTCACTTTCTGCGGGACCCTGCGGGTTACATTAACCGCGTAAAGTAAGGGTTGACTGTACTTTGTATGTGCTTTCTCTGAATTGGAACCAATTACCCGCTATCCCACTGAAATAATAGATTCAGTTAACGAAATTTTCGGTTAACAACCGACTCTGTGGAACCAATTGTGTTCATTAATCGAGGGACCACTGTATTAGTGCATATTCCCTTGAACTACTTAAGGCTTTTGTTCCCTTTGTTTTACTCTAAAAAGATGGGAGGTGTAAGAATATAAATCACATGAATATACTGGTGAGAAAATTACCAGTAATGGAGTCAGGACAATGTCAGTGGATGTAGTAAGGACATTATCACGAACTTACCAGCATGTACAAGACAGGTGTACTGTACTGGCAAATGGTAGAGTAATCCTTCAGTAAACTATCATCTAGCCAAGGGGTTGCAATAAACCAGAAGTACTGATTACTAAACATCAGGATATATCAGCAACTGTCTAACCATTTTGCAACAAAATTAGAATAGGTTTGTAGAAATTAAAAAAAAAAGCCTATATATTTTGTTTTTAATTTATAAATTCAACAAAATGAACAGGAACATGAGAAAATCATTCATTGAAAACAAACCTGTACAGGATCCATTATTTGAGTAAAAATTTCATGTCAGTGATCTTTCTATTAGTAGCTAATGACTTTTTGAAAATTGCAAAACTTCCAACTCTACTAGCATGGAAGTATATAAAGAAAATAATTACAGTACAGTATATATAGAAGCATATTCATCTTCCATTTCATTTCTTCCAGTTCATCATTTGCTGGTCAAAATAAACAGATACAATACTAAACTCACAATCATCTGGTTCATTCCTCCTGTTCTTATACAACAGCTCTACAACACCAACTATATATCAGGTTGGTGGGTCTTGAGTCAAGTTTCAAACTCCGCTTTCTTCTCATGGAAAGTATTAGCATTAGTGTACATGACTCAAGCCGGAAATAGTCCTTCTATTCTCGGTAACTCATTTACAAAGCTCACTTTACTCGACAATCTCTCTTCCCTTTCTCTTCGCTGCAATATTGCTTCACTCTCTCTTTTACAGGTACTTTAATGGGCAATGTTTAGTGGATTTGGCATCCTGTGTACCGCCGGCAAGGCCGTGGGCTCGTAACACACGTCTTGCCCGTGGTGCCCACCGTTTCTCTGTGGATGTCGGTCACACGAGAATAGCTGGTTATAGTACATCCTTCTTTCCTCACACAGCCAAACTGTGGAATGCTCTGCCTTCTTCTGTGTTTCCATACTTATACAATCTGTCTCGTTTTAAAAAGATGGTTTTCTGGCATCTTCATGGCGTAGATTAACGCAGTATAACCTTTTTCTTCTCTATTTTCAATTTCTTTGTTCTTATTTTTTCGCCCCCCAGGCCCCGTTGTGGGTCGTTTGACCTGTGCCTGGGTAGGCTAATTCCCATAAAAATATATATATATATATATATATATATATATATATATATATATATATATATTATATATATATATATATATATTTCATTAGCCCAATAAAGCACGCGGACTTCTACATACAATCAACACCTCAACCAGCCAGGATTCGAACCCACGGCCCACAAGCCTATGACTGTGACCGGGGAACGCTAACCGCTGGACCACCAGGATGCTAAAAGCAGTCCTAGACTTTGTTATATTTCACACAAAGCCTGTTCAACGAGCTTATGGCGCCGTGAACCTCTAATGGGGACCACCCGCACCACTTAGGTGGTCAGAGTAACGTTTTACCAAATCCGGCTTCGAAACACGAGGATCCATATAGAGGTTCACGGCGCCATAAGCTCGTTGAACAGGCTTTGTGTGAAATATATATATATGTGTATATATATATATATATATATATATATATATATATATATATATATACTGTATATATATATATATACTGTATATATATATATATATATATATATATAAACAGTACTAGTCTGTACTCACCCCTGAAGATGTGAATTACACGAAAGCGCTTGGGAACTTCGTGTTTTCTTCTTTCCTGGTGGTTATCAGCATATATATATATATATACAGTATACATATATATATATATATATATATATATATATACTGTATATATATACAGACTAGTCTGTACTCACCCCTGAAGATGTGAATTACACGAAAGCGCTTGGGAACTTCGTGTTTTCTTCTTTCCTGGTGGTTATCAGCATATACCTAGATCACGCGCACCTACAGTGATTTACTTGCATATATATATATATATATATATATATATTAATAAAATCACACGGGAAAAGGGAAACAACGGAGCACCTTAGCTTTCGTCTTTATTCAAGACATCTTCAGAGGCAACTGAAGTATTTCCCTGGCTTGCTAGATGTACAATAACCAGTCAAAGACGAAAGGTCTCCGCTCTACTTCAGTTTGGATCAGTATTTGAAGAAAAAATAATAAAAAGCTATTACAGTATTGACTACCTAGTGGCTATATGTGACCAGTGCAAAGTTTAACCAGTTGTGTAGTTACAAACCAAATAAGCTACCACCTCCAAACATGACATTACACCAAACAGAATGCTTGCGTACATATTATCTTCTGGTTGATATTAGAAGAAACTTCCTCAAAAATACAAGATCGTGACAGTTTGTCAATACACGAGTTACCCCATTATATATATTCAAAGAGAACGATGTATTTTCTTGTGTAATTATTACAACAACAAAAATTTTCCTATTAAAACACCAACTAGACTTTCTTATTTACTTACCAGCTTCACCACTTTTCAGCTAATTTACCGGTCGGGCAGTTGGTCCATTCTCTATTGTACCGATACAGTATTATATTAACACACTCGTTCATATTATGTTCCATCATCCATAAAACATCCTGTATAACTATGTATGTGCATAACAGGTATAATTCTACTACATACTTTATCACGATGGAACTGTTTTAAATGTTGTCAAACATTTAACTTCACTCTGGATATCAAACAACGGAGGTCATGAAGATGGAAGCAGCACACCCTCAGGCTATGGTTTATATCCTTTACTTTTTACTTTTAATTTTATTATCTTTACCACTGATCGGCTCGTTAGCAGCTTGGGCAGTCGGTCATGTCTCTGTTATGCACTGTTGGCAAGTACTGGGCATGAATTGGCTCCTGAATATATCGTAACCTACTCCAGTGCTGGTCAAGTCTGGCCTTGAAAGAGCTCATACTCAGTGCCTTAACAACACTCTCTGGAAGATTGTTCCAAGAGTTCACAATTCTCACTCCAAAAAAGTTTACGCTCGCTGTTTTCTGGACTCGTGGCTTCTTCAACCTTGAGCTGTGACCCCTTGTGGGGTGGGCGTCCGCCAGCTCCAGGTATGTACATTTGACTGAGTAATGCCCTCCGAGATGTTTATACACTTTGATTAGGTCGCCGACGCCCCATGCCTGTCTTTAGTATAAGCTATGCAGTTGCAGGCATTCTAACCTCTGGGTAGCTGAGGTTCTGTAGAACAGGCACTGGATTTCCTGAATCTGCCAAAATTATCCAGAGACTAATAACAATTTGACAGCAGCTGGTGAATACTCTAGTAGTTTGTGGTATATTATGTATCTAAACCAACTGCTGAGTACTGATAAGAAGTGTACCAAGTTGAACAAGTCACCAGTTTGTTAATCTTCCATGTTGGATGCTGCAGCTAGTGTTGGCATCACTGTCCTGTGTAAGTTATAGCTCAGTTCACACCCAAAGTAAATCAGCCTTCTTGGTTATATTTTACATTGCAATATTTTCTATCTTTGAAGGTATCAAAGAATTCCATTTATAATTTTGAGTGGTCAGAGGGTTATTACTAGTGAGGAGAGGGAAGGTTTTAGTCATAGTGAGGCTCACGATGGCATCATACTGCAAATAACTGGTGGAGTGGCGGGAGTCCTGTCAGTAAGTGCCATTGTTAGTTTGAATTATATTAAAAACTGAACCACAACCATGTGACTAATTATAATTACAAAAAACACGTGAAGGAATCTCACAATAAAAGGAGGGTCACGTTTACAGTAGTTCTAGTAAATACAATATTTCTTAATTGTTTATTAGTAACTTTTTCTCAACATGAAGTCAAGTTGCAAAGAAGCGGGGGAGCTTACAGAGGTTGATGAAGGTGTGGCAGCAGGAGAGCTACGCCCCGTCAGTAGCTGGTAGAGGCTCTTCATAATGTGGCTGAACGACTCCATCATCTTCTGGCTGATGTCTAGGATCCCGCGACCTCTGTTAGAAAAAAAAAGTATTCAACAACGTAACCCAACTGTACTTTTAGTCCAACCAATTTGTGCTTCAACAAGGAAACATTGCAATTTTTTTTTCATTTAGCCCAGCTATTATTGTAGCACATATAAAAAATGTAGATTGATAGAGGTGGGGAAAAAGGAATTTAATTGACTTTTTATTTAACCTATTTTTACAATTTTGTTCAAGTAGAAGACGCATTTGCACATTCAGTAGCAAGTCTAATTCACAAAACTTAAACAGGGTTGGCCAATTTAAACCAAACAATTTTATTTTATTTTTTAATGTCTTCTTGGAGGTTTTATAAGTTTTTGTTGTTTTTTATTACTTCTTGATAGTTTTAAAGATTTATAGTAGATTTGGAAAAGGCATAATATGATAGGGTGAACAGAAAAGCATTGTGGGAGGCATTACAAGTGTATGAGGTGGGAGGAAGGCTATTAAATGCAGTAAAAGCATTCAATGAAAACAGCAGAACAACAGTAAGTGTAAATGGGAAAGAAAATGAAACATTTGAAATAAATGTGGGTGTTAGACAGGGATGTGTTATGTCCCCTTGGTTGTTCAATATAGTTTTGAATGTGAACTATTGAATTATTCACTGGTGAAAGTGATGGTGATAAACTTTCTTACGGGCAGGTCCGTCCTTTAGGTGGGCCGAACAGGGGCGACCGCCCGGGGCCCAGCAGGGCCCAGCACTAGACCCAGTGACCTCGGACACATTACCTGTTGACTGGTTAATCTGACCTGACGGCTTACGCCACTATCGCAACCGTGACCTTACCATCCATAGCAACAGTCCCATGGGGTTTGGTGGGGGTGGGTTCCTCTGACTGCATAATATGACTCCATATATATATTTTCTGGGGCCCCGCAGTGGCTGAGTTGCCCAGGGCCCTGCACCCTCCTAGGGACGGCCCTGCTTACAGGACTTCACACATCAAATCCTGATTATAAGGGAGCCAAGTCTTGTTTGCTGCAAGGTCTTCGTTGTTTTTATTGAGCCGCAGCGAGCTGTCTGTAATCCATGGGTGGAGATGAGGGAAGAATGCTGGATATACAACACGAGAGAGTGTCGGCAATCTCATTGTGACTGCCCTTGATGTGTTGGATGTTGCTGGTGAACTCCGAGATGTAAGCCAACTGGCGAAGAACACAAAATGTATGTGTCTCAGAGGCTGAAGCTAAGGCGTGGACGAGAGGCTTGTTATCAGTGAAGATGGTGAGCTGACAAGCCTCGAGGAAGTGCTGGAAATGCTTGACAGCAAAGACAGCAAGATATGTGGCCAGAAGCTCTTGATCGAAGGCGTTGTACTTGAGTTGAAGTGGTTGAAGCCGCTGTGAGAAGAAGGCAATGGGCAAGAGACTTCCGTTGATCTGTTGCAAGACAGTGCCCGAGGCAGTAAAGGAAGCACCTGTCGTGAGAGTGGTCCGGGCGTTGGGAGCCGGGTGTGCTAGCAGGGTAATGTGTGATGTGCTGCTTGATAGTGTTGAATGCTGTAAAAGCCTCTTAAGTCCATGTAAGAGGCATGCGAGATATCTTGGGGAGTCCCTTGAGAAAATCATGGAGAGGAGCGAGGATGTTAGCAGCCTGGGCAATGAAGCCGTGGAAGTAATTGACTAAACCCTGGAATTCTCGGAGCTTCTTTGCTGTCTCAGATTTGGGGAACTCCATGATGGCATTACCTTCTGTGGGAGAGGTTGGATGCCGTTCGACGAGACTCTGTGACCGAGAAAGTTAATGGAAGAGGCTCCGAAGACGCACTTGGTGGGATGAACTTTCATGTTGTTGTTCCGCAGGCGTTGGAAAAGGGTGGTGATGATGCTTGGCAGGTTTCGGAGATGTGACGAGAATGTCACCTATATAGACAGTGACAAAGTTGAGGTCGCGAAAAATGTGGTCCATGTACCTCTGGAAGGTCTGAGCTGCATTGCGTAATACAAAACTTATGTAGGCATACTCGAAGAGACCGAAGGGAGTGGTGATGGCAGTCTTCTGGATATCTGTGGGTACCACTGGAATCTGGTGGAAGGCACGCTCCAAGTCGATCTTCGAGAAAGTGGTCATGCAGTGGAATTTGTGGTGAAAGTCCTGGACATGAGGGATAGGGTACCTGTCAGGTTTGGTGATGAGGTTATGAGCTCTGTAGTCACTGCATATCCTCTAGTCATTGGATGATGGCTTTGGAACCATGTGAAGAAGAGTTGCCCAGGGACTCTTTGAAGGTCGAATGATGCCGTCTTGCAGGATTCTGTTGAATTCTGCCTTGGCTGCATTCAGGAGCTCAGGGTGAAAGCGGCAAGGGCATGAGAAGACTGGAGGTCCTGTAGTCTCGATGTGGTGTAAGATTCCCAACATAGGTGGTGGTGGAGACTCGGGGTGAGAAAAGTTCATTGAACTCCTTGATCAGGTAGGAGAACTCGTTCGACGGCAAGAGGCAGGTGGCGGTGTCGGTGACCGCAGCACATATACCCCGGATCATGCGTGATGTAGGCTCGTGGATGAGGCAGAGGCTGCTTGGGTCAACGAAGAGATTGTGGAAGGTGAGGAAGTCGAAGCCAAGGATGGGTTGAGTGATGTCTGCCACCTCAAAGGACCAGAAAAGTGTCTTGGGAAGGCCAAGATCTAAGGCGAGGATGTGTGCGCTGTTGGAGGCAATGGGGGTAACGTTGGCGGCAAACAGGTCATATGAAGGTAGGTGATGGTGTGGCCACTGAGTTGACCGCTGCAGCATGGTGCACAGCAGTGTATTCGTGGAAGATGCTGTCTGCCGTGGCTTCATAGGTCGCCAAGGTTATTGAATAATCTAATGCTGACAGGGTGAGGCGAACCTCTGCAGGGAGGTTGTGAGCGTTAACCTCGCACAGGACTGTGTTGGGAAGCCTGTCCGTGTGGTGGGAGTTCAGTCTCTGCATCTCATCCCAGAGACGTGTAGACATTAAGTTGCCGAGGGAGAGACTTGATAGGTCTTGAAGGAGACTGGTGCCAGGCCGCTGGTATCGCCTCTTGAGAGCATCTCGCAGAGCCGCGAATTTGTTGTCATCTGGAGGCTTAGTGATGACTTCTGAGACTTGCGTTGTCTTGGTCATGATAGTATGGCTAGTCTGTTCATCACTTAATTATTAAAATTATGCTCCACCGCCCACAAAACATATGTGAAACTGTTGAGTCCAACAGTTGAGACGTCCGTTTTCTCCCCACTTCAGTACGCCTTAGTCCTCCATTTTCTCTCATGTACCTTAGAGACTCTGATATTTCTTAATACCTCATATGGTGTTCAGAGATTTGAAACTGAGAGTGAATGAATTTATTGCACATTAAATCGGATATACCTCCAGTGTGAGAAAGCATTCTAGGTGTATGGAGTATATGTTGAAGGCATCATATATCTTTATGTGTAGAGTATATCGTGTTAAGACGATGTGTTCTGAGTACCCATCCACCAGCAGTAAATCAGTATGTTTCTTGTGAACTTATGGGATAGCAATTCAAAACTAAAGTCATATCTTTTTCATGTATGAACATTAGAGAATCCGATGAGGGTAATGAAATTGTTGTCAGTCTTGTATTATAGAAAGTACATAGTGTTCTAAAATGTAAGCAGTAATGGCTTATCACTGGAATATAACGGAAAAATCTCAGTTTATGCTCGTGAAGCTCTACCCACAATACACTGCCATTCCTAGTACTTGACGCCAGTTAATTCTTGCCTTTGAATGCTCAGTCACTACTTAGTTTAAAAGTTAATCTTAGAAAATTAATTTAAGCTCATAGCCTGATTTTCACAAGCCGATGTGTACAGTAAAGGAGTCTGGTGACTATATCTTTGAAAGTTCCGTTTGGTAACTCAGGGGTTGTTAGAAGCTGGGATGTACCGCGCACATCATTTTAATTCATATTACGCTACATAACATTCAAATCCACCTCGCTTGTAGAATCTCAGGAGAGACGTGTTTTTCCCATCTGTTTTACCCTCAGGATCACTCCCAGTAAGTCCCGCCTTCGAACACAGTTGTCACTACGTTTATTGCACTCTACTGGCAAACGCAACCTTGAATTAGTCTGTGTAAATCAACTTTAGGAATTCGCCAGACCTTTGTCAACTGAGGGTCATCCTTGAATGAATAACAGTTAGATTGTTTGTAATTTCTGTCATTGCGTGAGTAGCGATCGCTGGCAACTCAGGGGTATATAAACCAGTGTGAGGCGGGAGGAATAAACCTCCCATATCATCTTTCACCTTCGTTCCCAGATCGACAGTGGGCTTAATTGAAACCCACCCGTCGCTCGGAGCCGGTGGATACCCAGCAGTGGTCAATAGAGGAGTGATGGCGCTGATTCGGCATGATTAATCTGCTCTACTCTACCTCGTGGGCCGAGGACCCCAGACCCACCTAGTGTCGGAGTGTGACCGACCACAACAGCAGTTGTTAGAGGCGCCAGTGCTATACCCTGGGACAGGCCTTGGAGTTATGGTCCACAGTGTGGTCGTATGTGTTTGTTAATAATTACCCCATGTCGGTGTTTGTATCAGTATTAGTGTATTGGGAGTAAGGACAAGGAACTGGTCCTGCGATGTAATGTGAGGTGATACCAGTTATTGTGTGCACGGTAAGAGTGTAATATCCGAGTAATTGCTGTTAAGTAAATAGGAAAATAAGGAAACAAGTACATAAGAAATACGGAGTATGCAATAAGCCCAGGAGTTGAGCCTGGTAGTTATATGTTAATATCTATTTTCCCCTTTGATTTTATATTAATAATATTGTTCTTTGAGTATTTTAGGAGTATTCATTTCTCCCACAGTAGTTACCTTTATTTCCGTCCAAGTGACCCTGATATCAGAATTACACTACCCATGTGCCTAGACCATCGACATGCTACCAAAAAGAACTGAGGTTAGGTAGTACCAAAAAATGAACTGAAGTGAGTAGAAGGAACACTTGAAAGAACTAAGACATGTTGTGGTTTCACCCTTCTTTCCCCTTATCGATCTGGTCAATGAAAACCTAACCCAATGCCTAGTCCGCTCTGCACGCTACCTAACGAGCTACATGCTGTCCAGAGGGGGTCTGGTGGCAGCGACCCTTAGAAATTAAGATTAGAGTTAAGTATTCCCCCTTAGAATTAGTGACCCCCAGTCTGGCAGTATAGGGAGAGGAGAGAGACTGACTCCTGACCTCACTCTCAAGCCCTCTGCTCTTCTGTGAACAAGTATGTCCAGTACTTCGTGTCCCACCTCGTCTATTTTAAGTGAATTGACTTACTTGTTTTGGGCCATCAGCTTACAACGTATTTTATGACATTCGTGTCAACACTGACCTCACTCTCAAGCCCTCTGCTCCTCTGTGAATAGGTGCCTAATAGACCATGGGTGGTCGTTGTATGCCAGGACGACGCTCAACACCAAAATGGAGATGGATGAAGGCCATTAAGTTCAGACAGTGTCGTATAACACAGTGATGTGGTGAGCTGAGATCTCACGTACAGCCAGCCGTTCAGAGGAGGTGGCCAGTATGTGTTCGCTGTCCACCTCTTGATCTCACGTAAGGAGTAAACACGACCAGCTCATAGCATTGTTATGAATGAGTCCACCACTAAGTACGGAATTCGGGGAAATGTCCTAGCATGGATAGAAGACTTTCTACATGACCGCAAGCAGTGTGTGGTGATTAATGGCACGAAATCATCACCCGTACCTGTCACAAGCAGGGTACCACAGGGCAGTGTATTGGCCCCACTGTTGTTTGTTTGTTTCATAAATGACATAGACGTTGTACACTCCTCCATACTAATGTTTGCCGATGACGCCAAGTTATTTCGGGAAATCAAGAACCAAGCGGACTGTGAAGAGCTGCAGAAGGACCTCTGTGGGCTTCAAGAATGGTCGAAGAAATGGTTGCTGAGATTCAATGTCACAAAGTGTAAGAGGATGCACCTGGGGCGTACCAACGGTAAGGAGGCATATCATATGTTCCAACGGGATGAAGAAACTGCACTATTTGAGACTGAATGTGAGAAGGACCTAGGTGTGTATGTTGACAATGAGCTGAAGTTCTCGGGCCATTGCAAGAAGAAGGTAAATCAGGCAAATGAATTATTGGATCTTGTAAGAAGGTCGTTCAGATATTTAGACGGTCCGTCCCTCGTAACGATCTTCAATAGTGAAGTGCTTCCCCATCTGGAGTACTGTCACCCCGTCTGGTCCCCGAGACATGCTAGGGACTGTCAGTTTGTTGAAAATTATGAAAGGAGGGCCACCAGACTGGTGCCTGCCCTTCGGCACCTCAGCTACACTGAGAGATTGAAGCGCCTGAACTTGCCTAGCTTATACTACAGACGGGCAAGGGGTGACCTAATAGAGGTGTATAAGCATCACAAGAGGCACTACCCGGTACTCAGTCGAGTGTCCTCACTTGGAGCTGGCGGACGCTCGCCCCACAAGGGGTCACAGCTCAAGATTGAAAAAGCCGCAAGTCCAGAAAACTGTGAGGGCAAACTTTTTCGGAGTGAGAGTTGTGAACTCTTGGAACAATCTACCAGAAAGTGTTGTGACGGCACCGAGAGTGAGCTCTTTCAAGACAAGGCTTGACCAACACTGGAGCGGGTTCAGGTACATTCAGGAGCCGGTGCATGCCCAGTACTTGCCAACAGTGCGTAACAGAGACGTGGCCGATCGCCCAAGCGGCTAACGAGCCGATCTTTTGGTGAAGAGGATAAAAGAAAAGGAAAAGTAATCAGAGACGTGACCGATCGCCCAAGCGGCTAACGATACGATCAGTGGTGAAGAGGATAAAAGTAAAAGTAAAGAGCTACTTATTGGGTGTGTTATTTACCCGAGTGTCCATGTATGGGTGTCAGGAGTCGGCAAGAGTATGAGGGACGCTACTTTACTTCTTGGCGAATGTAACAAAGTAGCTCAAGGAGGCTATTAGATGTGGTGCTTTTGCTAAGAGTCCTGTTACTAATTAAGAGCTACAATGCTCAGGTAACCTGTATTGATGGTGCTCAAGTGTGTTATGTAAGATTTTAGTGTTGTGTGTTTTTTAGAAGGCACACTAAGTAATAGTGTATGTTGGAAGATGTACCAAGTTGAAAGTACAAAATGAGTGGAGTCATGGAGTTGATCCTTGCAGTGGTGTGTTGCCGAAAGTAGTCATAAGTCTAACTTCATTTTAATAAACCATTTTAATTGTATGTTGGGTATGTTGGGGGTATCATTCTCTTGCAGTATTCGCCTTTGCCTCTTCCCACATCTTAGTACCAGTATTACAGTTTGCCCCATGTCCTAACCCTCGAGCCATGCTACCACAGGTCAGAGGCTAGGGGGTATCTATAACATATGGAATGAATAAAGTAAGACTTTGAAAGAAAGAAGGTTTGAAGAGCTAAGAAATTTAGACAGAAAGAAAATTAGCTGTTTAAAAGTTGTGGGATAGAAAAAAGCATATTGGTTAACCCCTAGGGACTCAAGTCCTAAAGTAATAATTTGGTATTATTTAACTTTCAGACATAGCGCACCCCAAAGTTATAATCTACTGAAACATTTAGATCTTCCTATTCTGAGCATTTTGAACCCCTTATATACCTGGCGGAAATGGATAATAGCGATACAATTTATTTACGTACTCTGCAGTCTTCGTCTATGAGATGTTATCGTCGTGAAAGCGAGTTAATTACGAGCGTGTTTTCATTACGCATGCGTGACGTCTTCCAGTCGTTACCAACGATGTATCTATCTCATTACGCGAAATTGTTTTCGACCAATCAAAATTTAATATTTTCAAAGGGAGGAGCCAAGGTACGGATTTGAAGGATTTCAATTTATATGACCAGTGTGACAATGGCCATGGTAAAGGTGTGGTGTGAATCGTGTTCCTACGATTATTTTAAGTTTACTGCTGAGTTTTACGTGAAAGACGATCAAGCTATCCAATTCCTGCGTAATCACGGTGTTCTCCCTTCGTCTGTTGATTGCTCGCACTGTAAATTGCCTTGTAAATTTAGGAAAAACCTATCCCTGGGCCTTCCACTTCTAACTGAGGTATTATACTTTCGGGCATGGCGCGTCCTAAAGTTTAAAACTACTGAAACATTTAGATCTCATTATTTGGGTCTTTTGAACCCCATTTATATTAGTTGAAATGAATAGGATAGGTTAGGTTAGTTTAAGCTAAGCCTGCTGGGGGTCCGGGGGCGGAGCCTCTGGCTAGGGGTTAGGTTAGACGACTCGTTTTCGTGTTTTCCTCCATCCAAAACCCCGATTTCGCAGGCTCTCCCATTATCGATGTGGGGGGGGGGGGGGAGAGGCAAAAATGAGAAATTTCCGCCAAAAATGAAGGTCAGATTCGTTTAAAACATACCAAAATACAGAGGAAAATCATATTAGTCAACCCCATGCGTGTTATTTAACGTAAAATCAGATGATCCATATTACGCTCAATAGCCCAGAAAACATGTACCTCTAACTTCATTATTGAGTCCCCCATCGGAGACGTCCGTTTTCTCACTGCTTCAGTACGCCTGAGACATTCGTTTTATCTCTGATACTTCGGAGACTCTAATATTTCTTAGTATCTCAAGTCATGTTATGAGATTGAAAATTATGAATGAATGCGTAGGTGTTGCATTAAAATAGATATCTCTGCTTACAGATGAAACATTCAAGATCCCTTGTGAGTGATGTTGTAAGCTTCAGTTTTACACATCGCTACTGGTCTCACACCGCTCCTGCCGTTGCTGTATTTACATACGTGACGTCACCAAAGACGTCACCGAGTCGTGATCGTAAAATCTCCATTCGGTGGGAACAGGTCTGTCCATTCGTTGCTTTGATAGATAAATTCATGGGTTCAGATAAAAAGTCGTCGCAGAAGTTGCATTGGCTCAGAGGGTACCCATCATTTTTTATAATGGGGATTAGCCCACTGGGAAACAGGCCAATGACCCACATCATGACCTGGGGCGAATAATATACTAATAATAATAATAATAATAATATTAAAAATTATAGAAAATCATAAAAAAATATTAAATCAGATTTCAGATTTGCCCCCGAGGGGGCTAGTTTATTGGGCACCCCCTTACATCCTGTGCAAGGTGAAGCGCAGAAGCGTTTACAGCGCCCAACAGGGAAGTATGAAAAGTTCATACTTGCCTTTAAGGGAAAAAATATTAAATGAAAATATAATATAATAATAATAAAAAAGGACCATTAATAAAAAAAAAAAAAAAAAAAAAAAAAAAAGAGATCAATAGTGAGAAACCTTATATGTATGTTGTGTTGTCAAAGTAAAAGGAGACCCTGCAATTGTGTGTAAATGACGCAGAAAGTCAGATCAGCAACCTGGGACATTGTCACAATTTTTGTGATGCCATATGGCAGCACATTATGCTTCCAATATCTTCCCAGGCGGTAGTACTGTAGTGGAAACTCTCCCCTACAACTGCTGACTGATCACTCGCCGTCCGATACCAGCCAATCAGCAGCGAGTTCCACAGACCAGGCCTCCCTCGTGAACCGCGCGGTGATTGGCGCCGGTCATTTCGCACCTCGCTTCTCTGATCCTGGAGAATCGTATACTTACACCTTAGCCTAGCCATGGACATCACAATACCTGCAAAAGTCCTCCACGCAAATTGCAGAAGACCTGTATAAGCCAAAAAGAAAAAAGAAAGAAAGTAATCATAACCCAACTCTATCAACAGTATAGAAGTGTTTAAATCAACATGTGTCACGGAAAAACGTCTGATTGAAGCAAGTATGATTAGGGAAATGAATTCCATAAGCCTTAGGGATGGTCAGTACAAAACTGATATTTGTCAGTTGCCTAAGGTTAAAATCGCTTTGAAAGCATTTGAGGTAGATGTAGCATAGATGATTAGTGGGTCTCAAGGTTTTGACCTGACTTGACCTTACTTGTTACGTCACTCATTTTTATAAGCTCTTCTTTCGTGTGCGGTGGAGGTGGTGTGTGGACAATAACTGATTGTTATAATTTGCTAAATATTAGTCTAGTTGCCATATATTTAGAGAAAAATGCTAACTTAACCTAACCTACCTTGTCCTGGCCTAACTTAACCTTACCCCTAGGTAACGTTTGATTGTTCTATCACAGGGTGGACATGTCTGTGCTCCTGGTCTATGCAGTATTTATGTGGATAAACGGCATTATAAATTATTATTATTATTATTCTCGGAACTCAACATTTGGTTTTAACATTTTTGGCGAAACGGGTACATTTACGTATAATTTGAGTAGCCCAGTCAGGTCTTGGCGCGAAGAAAACTGATTTCTGAAATTAATGCGTCTTCCCAACGCCTGTGTTTTAGTGGGGACCACTCAGTAGGCGTGATGAGGTTTTCCTTGACCTTCAGGAAGCGCGACCCACATTGGGGCCCTGTGTGGAGCATAACGACTGGTGGGAGGAGCTTAAGAGCTGAAGGAAACTTTAAATGACGTCATCAGTTACTACATTTAGCTAGCTCCTTCACCATGTTCAAGAGTTACCTCTGAATATTTAGTGTAATGTCACGTAATGGAGTGTATTTATCAACTTGATTTATTTTCTCTATCGTCGTGTATTATGAATTTTTCAGAGCTTTTCAGACTCCGCTGAAGGTCTTCCCGCCAATGCCCACTGTATTTATGAACAAATGCATTATTTGAAAGGTAAATTCTAATTATTCTATTTTTTCCATCTATTTGTTTGTTTAAATAAGAATAACATTTTCACTAACTCTTTTTTTCCCTCAGTGTAATCTCTTTATCAAATTATATAATTATTTTAGTATCGTACGGTTTTGTCAGTAAGTTCGTTGCCTTTAAGAAACAATTTATTAATTTTTGTTTAAGTTGTTTTTGATCTCGTTCGTCAGGTCACAATTCCTCTGAATTTTCATGTTTTTCTTCTGTTTATCACTTTTCTATTGTCTATTTATGAGCTATTCGACCATTTTCGTTTTTAATTCATCCAATTATTTGAGATATTCTTAGCTACTGACTTTTTTCAAAATTTATTGTATTTCCATGCTTAAGCTTGTTCCATTTTCTTTCACTTTCATTTGGTTTACTATCTCCGTCTTTCGTACTCATTTTCGAATTTAATAATTCAATATTTTGTTAATTTTTGTGCAGCTTTGTTCACGAGGCTTAGGAATAGTCACCTTTACTTGCTTCACATTGTTGGTGATGTCAGTCCTTCACACCAGAAAATAGAAGTCGAGATTTTTCGTACATGTATTTTCATAATTATTACCTCCAGGGCCTAACAAATATTGCCAGAACTAGCAATATGTAACATATATTTACTATACCATAGGATATGCGTGTCCAGTGTAAACCATGCTATCTTATTCATAATTGTATATTCATAGCGAAGTAACATGTACAGATAAAGAGAATACATGAAATTAAATAGAAAAGTTAGGGATTAGTGAGTGAGGTGTGTTGCCGGGGGAGGTTGGCAACAGTGGGCGAGGGTTGTGGTGAGGGGGCTGGTCTCAAGACAACTTCACTCCACTGCGACGTCCCGGTACTGAACACATCCTCTCTGTACGCACCATAGTACGAGTTTGTTGTTGTGTGTGAACGTTTTCCATCACGCGCCAAAGTACGGTTTGACAATCACGTGTGTTAATTCTTACTCATAAGTGGTTTTATCTTCTGGGTTTAAGAAATTACTTGTGAGGGTGATCATTGTATCTAACGATTTTTTTTGTTAAATTGTTTAGGTCGTGATCAATCGATTAATTTTACCTGTTGTCATTGGATTGTGTGTGGGAATGTGAATTGTGTTCACCGTTAATGAGGCCATTACCACCTCATCCTACAATACTTGTTACAATCAATGGGTTAGTCGTGTGTCCGTGCACGTAAACTCGCCGGCAATAGTAGAATGGCGCACGTGTGTGGTGTATAACATTCTAAATTTTATGAGTGGAATCACTTTAACAGTGAGGGTAGAGGTTGTAGCCTGTTACAAAAGCCACCACTTTACAAAGAATAAGCAATGCAGTGTCAGGTCGCTGCCATTGAGTACAGTATCGGATATTAACGTTTATTTCTCTGTCCGCCTCAAAAATGAATATTATTTCGATACTCTATCTCAAAATTGATCCCCAGATTGAGTATTCAGTCGTCTTGAATTTTAAGAATTTTATATTAGTCATATGATGAATAATTTTGGATTTATCTCAGGGATGTAGATGAAATGCAAGCGCATTACACGAGGCCAATTTCTTCGGTTGATTAGTATTATATATTATTTTCTGTCCCAGTTATATCCTGATGATGAGAGTGAGACCAGTCTACCGTCGGTATACCTGAACTATCAAATTTCTCATTGACGGTAGCTTACTGTTAGTTGAATACCAGTAATACGGCATCAACTGCTTACATTGTCTGAAGATAACAAAAGTACGTAAATTTTTTTATATTAATTTGGTAATACAAAACAACAAATGAAATAAGGACCTTGATCATATGATACACGATTCTGTTATTATCTTCCACGTAAAGAATATTTTATTGCATCTTAAATCATAATAATATTTGAACCAGTGGCCAATATTAATTCTTTACTACCGAGTTAAAAATATCGACCAAGATACATTATAATTATACCTTTTGGTTATGGCACCGCTAATTATCAGTCAGGCACCGTCTCATGCTAGTCCCGCCAAAATTGGGCTATATCCTCTTGCATTTATATACATGGCGGGCACATCTTGTCTTCACCTGGCTATATTTTGGTAATTGGTATTCGTTTTTGAGAACTTGGATCTGTTATAACCGGTGGTGTAAACTGGTGAGGGTCCTTGTCTGACCTTGGCCAGTGTCTGATTATTGTGTTTGATTTACTACCGGAAATGAAACGAATTACTTTCCGGTTTCTGTTGAGTACAGTCCCAAGTGTGTGTGTGTTATGTATTGAGTGTTATGTATGAATGTATCTGTACACGAGGGTTTGTATTTTGGTAGTGCATTTAATCTTTTTTGTTTGTGTGAATTTTGTGACTGGTTGTGTTGCCAATGTGGGGGGAAAAGAGAGAGGAAGAATGAATCTGAGAGTAGGATGGATAGTGAGAAGAAGGGAAGGGAGAAACGATAAGAGGATAAGCAGTAAAGAAGAGGAAGGGTGTATGGCGTAAGGGAAATGAAGGAATAAGAGAATGAAATATCAGAGGGGAAAAAGTAAGAAAGCCGATAACCAGGGAGAGAAGGAAGAAAAGTAGCTAAAGAGAAGAATATAGGACTTAGGAGAGGTGGAAGGGAATTGAAATTAATCAAGAAGGAGATTAAGAAAAGGAAAACAGCATAAAACTCTGAAATAAAGTAGAAAGGAAGAAAATAGAAAAGTAGTGGAAGGAAAGGCTAGCTACAGTAGATGACAGGATTAGCAAGGGGTAATAGGAGAAATAAGAAGGAAGAGGAAGGAGATATAGGAAGAAGAGGGAGACGAGGGGGAGGGGGAAGACGATGAAGGAAGAGAAGGGGAAGGAGGAGGTAGGTTTGGTGAGGTTGTGGGAGAGACGCGTGCTGTAGATCACCATTAAGAGATTGTGTCACGGGGCAGTAAGCTGACCACTCCCTCCCCCACATGCCTGCTGTGACACTCCTACCATGACACCTAGCGTGGCACTCCTTCCGTGACACTTGCCATGTTACCTAGCGTGACACGACACTCCTGCCATGACACTTGGCGTAACACTCCTGCCATGACACCTGGTGTGGCACTCATGTCGTGACGCTCGGCGTGACACTCCTGCCATGACACCTGGCATGACACTCCTACCATGATACATGGCATGGCACTCCTGGAATGATACTCCTGACATGACACCTTGACACCTAGCGTGACACTCCTACCATGATACTCATGTTATGTCACCTAGCATGACACTCCTGTCATGACGCCCGGCGTGACACTCCTGCCATGTCACCTGGCATGACACTCCTACCATGATACATGGCATGGCACTCCTGGAATGATACTCCTGACATGACACCTTGACACCTAGCGTGACACTCCTACCATGATACTCATGTTATGTCACCTAGCATGACACTCCTGTCATGACGCCCGGCGTGACACTCCTGCCATGTCACCTGGCATGACACTCCTACCATGATACATGGCATGACACTCCTGGAATGATACTCCTGACATGACACCTTGACACCTAGCGTGACACTCCTACCATGATACTCCTGTTATGTCACCTAGCATGACACTCCTGTCATGACACCCGGCATGACACCCACCATGGCAAACCCATCATGACCCACCCACATTAAAATTCAGAGATAAGGATCGCAATTAAAAAATTACATTACGTTTATGAGTTTACCATTCCCGTGTGTAGTGTGCTGTACCTCACACAGGGTAGTGAACTGTACCCGTGTAGTTGTCTGTACTGTATATGCAAGTACTCTCACGGTTTTCTCTTGTGTACTTTGACGGTCAGACTCTTCCAACTCCGTCCATTTCAACAAAGCTCTAACGAGACGAGTTATAATGAGACCAATTCCGATGGGCCAATGTTGGCAGACTGTAAGCTTATCCCAGATGTTGGCAGACTGCAAAGTTATTCCAGGTGTTGGCAGACTGTAAGCTTATCCCAGGTGTTGGCAGACTGCAGACTTATCCCAGGTGTTGGCAGACTGTTGACTTATCCCAGGTGTTGGCAGACTATAAGCTTATCCCAGGTGTTGGCAGACTGTAGACTTATCCCAGGTGTTGGCAGACTGTAGACTTATCCCAGGTGTTGTCAGACTGCAGACTTATCCCAGGTGTTGGCAGACTGTAAGCTTATCCCAGGTGTTGGCAGACTGTAGAGTTATCCCAGGTGTTGTCAGACTGCAGACTTATCCCAGGTATTGGCAGACTGTAAGCTTATCCCAGGTGTTGGCAGACTGTAGACTTATCCCAGGTGTTGGCAGACTGTAGACTTATCCCAGGTGTTGGCAGACCGTAGACTTATCCCAGGTGTTAAAATTTCCTCGCTTTAACTACCAAGGTTTTTGTTATTGGTTTATGTGTTTTAACTACCAGAGTAATTATTATATTTATAGCTTTGGATGCAAGTAGGTAGTAGTCAGCCATCAAACAGGGAGGTACTACCGCCTGAGAAGATATTGGAAGCATAATGTGTTGTCTAATGGTAGACCCTGCTGCCATATGGCACCACGAAGATTGTGACCAAGTCCCAGGTTGCTGATCTGACTTTCTGCCTCATTTACACACAATTGAAGGGTCTCTTTTTTCTCTTACTTTGACAACACAACATACATACAGTATATTGTTTCTCACTATTGATTTTTTTTATTTCTTTATGGTTCTTTAATATTATTATCACAGTGTTGTTATTATTGTTACCATAATTTTTTAATTTTGTATTTTTAATATAGATTTTATTTACTATGAATTATTATTATTATTATTATTATTATTATTATTATTATTATTATTATTATTATTATTATTATTATTACATTTTCGCCCCCCAGGCCCTGATGTGGATCAGTGACCTGTGCCCGGGTGGGGTAATCCCCGAAAAAAAAAATGTTTCGTTAACCATCATTATTAAACACCTGTTACCTGTCATTATATCTTTAATTAGACTTCATTACGTATATCGATTTACTGCTGCGATTTGAAAGCGTTTGAATATCGTCCTAAATTTAGAGTCATCATTTTTTGGGGGGGGGAGGAGAGGGAGTGAGTGGTCTTATGGCTCTGGCTGGGGGAGTGTGAGCATAACTTCCGCTAAGGAGACATTCCCCTCAACGTTTGGGAGTGTAACATTAGCTGGGTGTGTCCTGCTGCCTCCCTCTGCTGCCACCTATACTTCCTTTTCTCCTCCTGCTGCCACCTCCCTCCTTCTGCTGCCACCCACCTGCTGCCATCCACCTCCTGCTGCCACCTCCCTCCTGCTGCCACGCCCCTTCTGCTGCCACCTCCCTCCTTCTGCTGCCACCTCCCTCCTTCTGCTGCCACCCGCCTCCTGCTGCCACCCGCCTCCCTCCTGCTGCCACCCACCTCCTGCTGCCACCTCCCTCCTTCTGCTGCCACCCACCTTCTGCTGCCATCCACCTCCTGCTGCCACCTCCCACCTGCTGCCACGCCCCTTCTGCTGCCACCTCCCTCCTTCTGCTGCCATGCCCCTTCTGCTGCCACCTCCCTCCTTCTGCTGCCACGCCCCTCCTGCTGCCACCCACCTCCTGCTGCCATCCACCTGCTGCCACCCACCTTCTGCTGCCACCCACCTCCTGCTGCCACCCACCTCCCTCCCTTCTTTCCTCCATTTCTGCCTTTCTTCCTCCCCCAACATCTCTCACGTATGGGTCCCCCCCCCCTCCCTTTACCTCTGTTTCACTAATTTAGTTTTCCTCGTCTCTTCTTTCTTCTTCTCTTACTCCTGTCTTCTTTCTTTTCTTTCCTTGCCTGTTCCAGCTTTCTAGTGTCCTAAATTGTCTTAGCCACTTGACTCTTCCCGGTTATTCATTCCTCGTATCCCTATTCTTCAGTGTCTTTCTCTTTCCACACTGTGCGACTCTCTCTCTCTCTCTCTCTCTCTCTCTCTCTCTCTCTCTCTCTCTCTCTCTCTCTCTCTCTCCTCTCAGTGTCCTTCATCTCCGCCATTCCCTCCTTCCCTTGTTTATATATTTCTCCTCGTTTTATCTTTCCTTGTTTATTTACTTTTCTCTTTTATTTTCTCCCTGATTTTGCATTCCTCCTTCGTTCTTCTTTACCTCCATTCCTCTATATATTCCTCCCGCCACTCATCCCTCCCTCCTGCCCTCCACTCATCCCTCCCTCCTGCCCTCCACTCATCCCTCCCTCCTGCCCTCCACGCATCCCTCCCTCCTGCCCTCCACTCATCCCTCCCTCCTGCCCTCCACTCATCCCTCCCTCCTGCCCTCCACGCATCCCTCCCTCCTGCCCTCCGCTCACCTCTCCCTCCTGCCTTCCACGCATCCCTCCCTCCTGCCCTCCACGCATCCCTCCCTCCTGCCCTCCACGCATCCCTCCCTCCTGCCCTCCGCTCACCTCTCCCTCCTGCCTTCCACGCATCCCTCCCTCCTGCCCTCCACTCATCCCTCCCTCCTGCCCTCCACTCACCTCTCCCTCCTGCCCTCCACTCATCCCTCCCTCCTGCCCTCCACTCATCCCTCCAACCTCCCCTCCTTCCCTTCATTCGTCATCCTGACCCCATTGAGTTAAAATGACACGCGGCTCCTGCAACACGACACCTCCCTCACTCCCCCACCACCATCTCCCTGACAATCCCTACCACCACCCTCATCACTCCATCACCACACTTACTCCACCACCACCGCCCTCACCCCCACCATCACTCTCATCCCCACACCTCCCTCACCCCCACCACCCCCCACCATCACCCTCATCCCCACACCGTCCTCACCCCCCACCACCACCAGTCTCATCCCCACACCTTCCTCACCCCCTACCACCACCCTCATCCCCACACCTCCCTCACTCCCCCACTATCTCCCTCATCCCCACACCTCCCTCACCCCCACCACCACAACCCCCCATCATCACCCTCATCCCCACACCTCCCTCACTCCCCCACTATCTCCCTCACTCCCCCACCACTACTTCCTAAAGCTAAACGTATCAGTATATAGATTTTCATTTAAGGTGTTTCAGAGAGTTGGATCATATTCCCAATTTTTTCCGTAATAGTATTTTGTCGTCGGTCATATTGAGTTATGGGTCCAGATTTTGAAAGATTATTACGGTATTATTATTTTATCTTAACTGGTGGTAAAATAACGTAATGGGTATTTAATTGGCGGTGAAATAACGTAATGGGTATTTAGGATTTTGTTGACGATTATATTGATGCATCAGAGTTGACTTTTATTATTTGAATCATTGTTTAATTGGGTTGTTTACACTAGTTCTCTAATCATTAGTTCAAGGAGAAGAAATATCGTTACTAACATCTCCCAATACAACTTTTCCAATCCGGTAACTCTTAAAAATATTTGTGTTCGTTCAATTATCCTATAGAGACTATATCCTTAACAAGAGTAATATATTGGATTAAGTTAACTAGACTATATTTGGGTGATCTTTTCCCTTATGCTTACGTGTGTTGGTCCGGATATATAGCGAGGAACGTGTTTTGTGTCGCGGTGAACGTGTCTTGTCTCGTGGTGAATGTGTCTAGTGTCGCGGGGAACGTGTCTCGTGTCGCGGGGAACGTGTCTCGTGTCGCGGGGAACGTGTCTCGTGTCGCGGGGAACGTGACTCGTGTCGCGGGGAACGTGTCTCGTGTCGCGGGGAACGTGACTCGTGTCGCGGGGAACGTGTCTCGTGTCGCGGGGAACGTGTCTCGTGTCGCGGGGAACGTGTCTTGTGTCGCGGGGAACGTGTCTCGTGTCGCGGGGAACGTGTCTAGTGTCGCGGGGAACGTGTCTCGTGTCGCGAGGAACGTGTCTAGTGTCATTTGCGGTAAAAGACGACTTGGCAGCTGGTGGGGGGGGGAGGATCACGACTAGCGGCTCAACTGTGTTTATTTACGTGTGGTATTTGCTCTGACGGCGCCATCTTCCTGTTGCTATATTATTTAATCGCGTGTGTGTGTCAGAGCTGGGCACCACACCGCCCTATCTTACTACTACTACACACCAGCGTGACCCTGCGTGGCACTGTACCTATATATGAGTGGTGGGAGTCTAGGAGTGATGAAAGTGTGTGTGTGTGGATGAGACCTTGTTTTTGTAGCTGTGTGGGGAGGGGCTGTTAACGTTTCTGTGTGTGTGATGGGACCTTGTTTTTGTAGCTGTGTTGGGAGGGGCTGTGAACGTTTCTGTGTGTATGTGTGTGTGTGATAGAGTGACCATGTTTTTGTAGTTGTGTGGGGAGGGGCTGTGAACGTCTCTGTGCGTGTGTGTGATGAGAGAGAGAGATGACCTAACCATCGTGTATGCCGTGACCCAACACCATATTTACAACACCAAACGACCACGTAGCTTTATAATCAGATTTTCTTTTTCTTATAAGATTTCGAAGTTAAAAAGAAAATTGTTCTAAGACATTTTGTTGAACTACGACAGATGAGCTAAACGTTGCTGACTATATCTCGTGTTGCAGCACTGTATATCTCAGGTGGGGGAATATCACTGGGTTCTTGGGGGTAATCTCAGGAGTTTATTTCACCTTGAGATTAACCACGCTAACCTAACCTAACTCTATGTTGCAGCTTTTTGGATAGATTAGAACTTTCTTCAACTATTCAAGCGATTTTATTGCAACAGAGGAACTAACTGTTTTTATTAATTGTTTAATAAATGTATAGAATTTCTCATTTTTCTTTTCCATGTTGTTTAAAACTGGCTTTTAGGGAAATCTGAGGCTGATTTCCCACCATCGATCGCTGCCTCCTGGATTGACGTCATCGTTGTCAGCCTCGGGTGGTTATGTTATAGTTACGATGCCTGGTGAGGCCCCCTGTAATTTTGCATAAAAATACCCAATAATATTAATAATACTAATACTAATAATAACAATGATAATAGAGATAATGATGAAAGTAATAATAAATAGAAAACATATTAGAAATGAAAAAAAAATTCACAAGAAAACGAAAATAAATATAATAAATAACGAAGGCAAGAGAAGAAAACAATATCTAGTAATGAGGGCCACTGGTCATAACACGAGAATTATAACTCATAAAAGACACCCTAAGACCCGCCATTAAGCTGCCTGTGGGATATCTCTCGAGTCTTCCATTTTATTATATTACTCGTAGACGTAACGCCCATTATCATCCTGCTCAATTAAAAAAAAAGTCATCATCTTGCACTGGCGCGGCCTCTTCACCGTTGACATCAGATTTGCATTTTTTTTATCATTATCAAAACAACAGACTATTATTTTGTCAATTTAGGAACAACAGACTACAGCTACACGGATTTTCAGCTAAGATGAAATTTACGTTATGGTGGAATAGCTTAATTTACAGATAAAGTAAAGAAATGTACAGTAGTTACTTTATACTGAAATTATAATACGTTTGGCAGTCATTGTGTTTGTATTATTGTAGAATAATTTTTTTATGCCTTTACGTGATTGTGATTCATTTATTAATGTATAGCGGAGACCAACTGGGTGATAATGGCAAGTTACCTGTCACTTGTCTTGTTATAAATGTCGAGTAAGTTGCCCGGATGTCGGTTTTATAGCACCGGACGTGTTATGCACTACCTGACCAGACTCGTGATGACCGGCTGGGGAGGCGAATGTCCCTTGTTAGCGGTCCTCCGGCGAATATTTTTCCTCCGCAGTGAAGCCAATTTTCAGCTTTCCTGATTGGTTCGCACAGCATGACGTCACCAGGTTGATTTATAAACATTATCTTTATGAATTTACTTCGCTTTAGTTACGATAAATCATCTTCGGGTAATTTAGGTTACATAACTTAGATTCGAATAGGTTAGGTTAGGCATGTTTGACCAGAAGTTGGATTGGGTTGTATTGGGTCAGGAAATGATAGCAGAACTACAGAAAAAATTTACAGACGGTTATATAGAATAGGTTACGGGAGGCTAGGTTAAACTGGGATAGGTTA
Organism: Homarus gammarus; assembly: GCA_958450375.1. Taxonomy (NCBI): domain Eukaryota; kingdom Metazoa; phylum Arthropoda; class Malacostraca; order Decapoda; family Nephropidae; genus Homarus; species Homarus gammarus. Next base: position 146,867 of record CAUDMG010001226.1, read on the forward strand.
ACACAGAAAATGGCCTTTGTTGTGTCGCTTTGTAAAAGACCCTAGCCAGCCGCCAGGTCCTGGGATGTGCATTTTTTACTGTCAGCCGCTACCCGTACAGCATTAAACGTGTGTGGTGGTCGTTCCTCTGTTTATAAAAACGTGTTTGGTTAGCGTTCCTGTTGGTTTCAAGAACGTGTGTATGGTGAACGCTCCTCTGGTTTGAAGGGCGTGTGTGATGAGCGTTCCTGTTGGTTTTCTAAGAACATGTGGTAGTCGTTACTGCGGGTCATACACGACAAGGACTGGTTCAGTATGGTATATGGCAGGAGTGATGAGGAGGGGTCACCTTTAGTGCCTCGTTCTTCCACTTCATATTAATAAATAGTAACAAATAACACGTGATATATGTTGTGGTTTCTTCAACTACCTGGGTTATTAAGCACCGTTCACTATACTTAGGTGTAGGTGCAGGACGGTCGACAATAATACTGTATTAAAAAATCGTATGGACGTAAATTCTCACAAGTGATCTCTTAAACTATAGCTTAAAGCTTTTTGTACATTCGATTATTTTAGGTCACTTATTTGAAATATGTACACACTCACTCAACACTTCTCGAACGCTATAAGCACTGTGTAATCTGACAAAATAAACGATGATTCTGAAACCATTCCGAGGTGACAAGCTCCATTCTGCTCATCCTCACATCCATCATGCCCAGGTGTTGGAGAATTTTTTGTTGAGAGTAAATATTGTGGTAAATATCGAAAGATATTTTTTAAAGAAGTGAAGTGGTATCGACTCACGTGCGTCTTATCATTCGTTTTTGCAGGTTCGTCTTACACCCCCACCCCCACCCTGCGTGTTCCTGCTGATATGAGGTGAAGCAGCAGCAGCAGCAGAAACAAGAGCAAATAATCAAAATCAATAACATCAGCAACAGCGGTTTAAACACTGCACCGCAGGAACACCAGCAACATCAATTAAAAAAAAGATAAAAAGGAACAACATCTCCAATAACAGTATTAAGAATTTTAATAAAAAAATAAACAATTCGTAACAAAAGAAGTATTTTATAAAGAAGTAGACCGAGTTGCAACAGTACAACCAACGTCATCATCTGTAAGACGAGGAGACTGTTGTCATCACAGCCCAGTCGTCGGTGTAAACAAGGTAAGTGTAGCCGTCATTCTCACAGGTTCACAACACTGGAGGGACAGTGGTCAGTGTAAACAAAATCAGTTTTTAGTCATTGTTTTTACTGATTCATAACTTTGACACAAGAGGGCTATTTGTTTACTTGTCATTGCAAATATTGTTGACCATTTCTTCACTTGGTATTGTTGTATACTAGGTTGAAGGATAGTGATATAACACGAGGTGGTTTGGTTCAAGAGCATGTGACGGTTGCATTGTCCTCTACATTAGCTTTCAGAGTTCACGTCGACGCTTTCACTGAATTTCCTTCCTTATGTATTATTTTTAAACTTAAGGAACGAAGCAGGTAACATACTACAGTAAAACAGGAGCGATATTATAAGGACATATTGCCCGCCAGTCCAGGGCATAAGACAATCACACCGGCAAGAAGACGTTAATAAACAAACAACGTACCGCCACATTTATATTACTGTACTTTAGTGTCGTGTTGAACATCGCCCGCTTCACCACAACACAAATATCGCTCCTTCAATAGCTAGCAAGAACAGTGCCGGATTTAGACCTGTGGAGGCCCATGGGCAGCCTCTTTGTGGAGGCCCCCCTCATTATAACTAACACAAGAGGGTGGGGTGGCGAGTGAAGCGAGCCTAAACATCTGGGAGTTCCGGGGGGCGCTGTAAGCCCCCCGGGAAAATTTTGAAATTTGAACACTTCTTTGGAGAATTTTGAAGCCATATGCAGTTATATTGAGGAAATTGGAACATTGAGAAATTTTTAATTAACTGTATATTTATTGATAGTGTACAAATTCCCAACACACACACACACAAAAGTGAGACATGACTGGAGTCATTCATGTGGTTTCAAGTCGACCAGTTCTGATATAGCTACTACCGCACATGTGGAGGCCCCTGGGCAGCTGCCCACTTTGCCCACTCCTGAATCCGGCCCTGAGCAAGAATGGCCTGGTCCTGTGTCTTATTTTTTTTAATAGTTGTCGGTTATAAGTAAATTTACAGAAATAATCGAGTTTGGTTGTGTTGTGGTGACAACATCAGGTAGTGTAAAACGTACTATGATATAACATAAATAGGCAGTGCTTAACTAACGCACACTCATGAGGTTAGTAACACTGTTTGAATATAGTTTTATGAGGCTATGACACAACTTAAATTCGTAGACCTTTGTTATTTACTTATACCATTAAATTAATGCAAATACTACCCTCGATTACTATTTACTGTATATTCAAAAGTGTATCTTAATATTCAAATTAAAAGTGTGTCGAGTGGTGTAAATATTTTGAGCTACGGTAGTTTGACCCCGTCTACTATGCCTCGCGTGGCTGTATGGGGTTGTCGCTGCTTCACTGATGACTTTCTGACATGTATGATCCTTGAGATTTAGTGATAACCAGGGAGTAGTTTCAGTTCATTTCCATTATTTTCACACCAGTCACCAGGTCAAGTAAATTGTATATTACCCCGTAAACCACTGATCATTTTCAACCCGTCTCGAAGCTCCTCTGTCCACTTCAACCAACTAACGAAAGTGATGTGCACCGTTGATATGAGCTCTTTTAAATATAACTTCAGCAATATTCCTTTTGTTTTTGGAGATTATAAATTCTACGCCATCGCATTTGCACTGAGACCGGAATCGGACATATCCTGACGCAAATTGTCCGACAGTTTAGTATGGAAAAAGAGGGCAAGGAATGACCGGTTGCATTACTTCACATTCACATTGTCACGCCGGATTATGTCAGAATCTGCAGTGGGTTATTCCTTGCCTGTTTTTATTCAGGCGAAACTGTTGGACATTTTGCGTCATAATTGTCCAATTTCGGCCTTAGTGTGAACGCTCGCCCAGTCAGGAATGTTTATCAACCGTCCATTTGAGAATCTGGACCCAGAGACACTTAAACCACGATCTGTGTGAGAGTTTTATCTCTCTCTCTCTCTCTAAACTATACCATTGATGTAAAACTGTTGTTACCGCCTGATGTGTGAAGATTCACTGGCCCTCTCTTCCTTACCCTCAGCGCCTTCAGGATGTCTTCAGGCAGTCGTCGGGCGTCGCAATTCCAGCAGGAGAAGGAGGAGGATGTGCCCCAGTGGATCCCCGGGCTGGGCAACGATAAACCCAAGCCCAGGACTCTCGGCACTTCCTTCTTCGGCTACGTCCCGGACGCCTTCTGCGAGAAAACTCCATTCCTCCCCTCAGAGAAGCAGGCCAAGGAGGTGAGTGTTAAGCATGGGGCAATACTTATTGGGTGGGGAGACTCATTGGGTGGGGAGGCACATGGGGTGGGGAGACGGGAAGTAGGGAGACATGGGGTGACGATTTGAGGGAGATGATTCATTTTATTACCTTATGGTGATGTATGACTGTATAAGGTGGTGTATATGATGAACATGGAGGCGCACTCTTATGATGTGAATTAGGAGATAGTTCATGTACAGTAAGAGATGGAAACATTGCTACGTTTATTTCAGTCTCGTCACAGGTTTAGTGACTGATGCGTTTCTTATTCAGCGAAGAAAGAAAAAATTCTCTATCTCCACATCTGAGCCATGATATACACCTGACACAGGCTAATTATTTAATAAATATTTTGCCTTGAAATGGACATCACTTATCATGCATTTTCCGAAGATTTTATGATTTTATTTACCGATATAAATACTGTTCGTTGACTCACGCAATATAGCTACCATTCGACACTGGCCCTCGAGGGATGAAACCAATTTCAGACAGGGCCCATTTGACCAGACCTCTCCTCAACTGCTCAGTGTGGTGCACTTGTGTCACGACCATGAATCACGTTCGCCCCAACCTCTAAGTTAAGTAGGGATTGTGGAAACATCTAAAATGATTAACAAAATGCTGATAATTGAAAACCAGATTTGATACCGTGTTTGTTACTGCCTGTTGCTTGATGATGGCACGCCAAAATATACCCGAGGTTTCTTATCCTAGCGTGCATTGGCAACCACGGAAAATACTTAAGGACCACTCACATCTCCCTGGGCCCCTCCCTCCCTTACTACACCGCTGCTAAAATTTAAGACGTAAAACTGTGTCACCGCAGATAATGGCCCACCCGAAAGGAACTACAGTATACAGCTTATCTTTTTACTACCATAATATCTTTATAATCAGACTTCGAGAAACAGGCTTTTAAAAGCTTTCTCGGCTGTCCGTGGTGACTTGACTTCCTCTTTATCATTGCTGTACTTGCAATGTTTACAAATTGAGCCAATGTGAACTCGTGCGACAATATTACTTAGTAAATATCTATTTTTCTCAATAGAATTTAGGCAGTCTGACCGAGGGTAGTATATCGGTTCTCGTGACATTTCTAGTACAATAAGTTCATGGTCATTTAATGGCAGACGTCGTGTCGTGTTTTAAAATTCTGCAAATGTATAACAACATTCTTAACAACCTAGTTATATCCAGCGTTTGTGACAGTGCTGTAACTTACCTTCACGGTCCAACACATGTGGTTGAGTGGATGACTGATTTTCGTTCACAAGAATTTTATAACGTTACAGATTTTGAATAGTTTACGAATTACATGTGACTACTGGGTACACTGACCATGTGTGTTACTGTCCACCATTTAAACACTTTTCTAGAGTAACTCATATTTATTGGCTTAACCATAATTTAATGAGAATGAACTAATATGAACAAGCACGGAAACATTTAAAGTACGCCTTTTATGTGCCGCTGTACGTTATCAATTTCTTTATTCATTTTTCGTAGAAAATAGTCCCTCGTCCTTGTATACAGAGAACTACAATGTACTGTTGTTTATGAAATACCTCGCCCATGTTTATCTAATTACGAATATATCGGCGGGACAATGATTCAAAATTGGCCAACACTAATCCTCATTAAGCAACTGAGGATCTAGCACATTCCCACACTGTGTAGGCTCCGCCCACTTGAGTGAGACTCAGGAGTGTTGTGCCCTTGGCTGCTTACTTCGCTCTCAACTTCACTAGGTAAGTTTTTAGTGTTTTTGAAGCTTTCAATATCTCAGATAGTTTATTACGTACTTCTGTTTGATGTTTAGAAAACGGTGTTATTAGGAAAATGTTAATGGCATCACAATTTATACTTTCACTTGAAACGATGAGCAAAGTGTTGCGTTCATTAAGGTAAAGGTGCGAGGAGGAAGGTCCGGGTGGTGGTGGTGGTGGTACAGTATAATATGTAGGCTGTGGTTAACTCATGTTGTATTCCTTTCGACCAATAGAATTACACGCTATGCTTTTCATATCAACATGTTGTGATGATTGTGGTTATAATTCCTTCCAGTAGAGGCAGGTAGGTAGGTACAGTATTTTTTCTTGGCATCTCCCGTGAGCCAGGCGGAGTGGATGGTGGTGACGGTGTCAACAAGGTGCAGTATTGGATGCACTTCCTATGTGTACCTAGGTGTCTACAGTCACACACTGCTCATACATCGTCACCTTACGTTAAAAGAACACACATTTTAGATATCATTAAAGAGTTATTAATAAATGATAAGAATAACAAGTATAGTTAGTTTTACAACATTAGAAACAACGAATCATCGAATGTGTTTTTTTTTATTCAGTGACATGTTGATTTATAGCAAACAACCGATTATATATTTTTTCCTTATGTGAACACAATTATTAAACTGTTTCTTGTATAAAAAAGTGGCAGATGATATGAAAAAACGAGTGACCATTGTGCGTAATGATAATAGAAAATTTAATAATAGTGATGTGATGTTATATTTAAATATCAAGATATAATACTTTACAATCGTCTGTAAATAATGCATATACCAGTGAAATTGATATTGAAACAGTTTATTTAGCCAGAAAAATGCAGACAGAGTGGACAATAACAAGAATATTAACGCGGCTGAGTCAAGTGAGAGCCCGAACCTTCTTTGTGGCACTTGATAGTTATATACTGTACATTTATCTCAATGAATTTTTTTTTCATATAGCGTAATGTGGCTTTATTGTGATGGTTTAAAAAGATAATTATCCAAGTCAAGTATCCAACAATAATATAAAAATATCTTTTGACTTACTGGTCATTTTTAAATTACCTTGTAAGATCATTCCGTAAGAACACCCCCTGTCAGAGCCTGATCCACTGTGTTCTGAGGCAACAATAATATCCTTTCGTAATAAGTACATAGACCTGAGGAACAGTGTACGGGCACCATTTTTTAATTGAATTGAAATGTAACAGTTTATTTAGCCAGAAAAATACAGAAACAGAGTGAATAATAATAATATTAACATGGCTGAGCCAGTTGAGAACCTGAGCTCTCTTTGAGGCACCTGATAAATACTATACATTTATCTCAAGGATTTGGAAGTATTATGTAACATTTAGTATCATCTGGAATAGTACAATAGCATGGTAGTAATAAGTACATCTCATAGTGTTACCACGGTTATCACTTCAATATTTATTTCTTTTATTTTTTATTATTTTTATTTTTTTATTTATTTTTTTATTTTTTTTATTTATACATACATATACACATACCTACACATATATACACACACATATATATATATATATATATATATATATATATATAATATATATATATATTATATATATATATATATATATATACTATATACACATACTGTATATATATATACATATACATACACATATATATACATATACATACAAACATACACACACACACATACCTGTATACATATAAATTAGAGTGGAATTTAAAAACATAAATATAATGGGGAGCAGTACAACCTGGGTTGTGCAGTAATAAGGTTACAAGAGGACAGAGCTTTCAGGATTATGTCTAGTTGGCAATTGTGTTTATTGCACTGGTAATTACTTATTTATTTACATGATATTTTCCGATAAAACGGTTTTAATGGTACAATAAAAGCAGGTACTGTAAATATAGTAGGTGTTACAAGAAATATTAATACTTCGACAATAGATATTTTTTTAGATGATTTAAAGGAAGGGAGCGTAGTCTTTGCTCGGATGGGTGGGGGTAAGTTGTTCCACACCTTCACACCATGATATTTTATGGAGGTCTGGGACTGAGAGGAGCGCATGGGGGGTGGTCTTAGTAGCTCTGGGTTCCTTAAGTTGTATCTCTGATTATTCCGGAAGTAATTATTGTCAAGCAAGTGATTGATAGGTTTGTAAACAAAGAGGGCACAGCACTAAGTGTTAATATCTTCGAATTTTAAAAATTTCAATATAGCAAATTTTTCGTTTGTGTGATCTGTTTTTTTCAAGAAGTCATTGTCCGTACATCTCTCTTTTGTGCAGTAACCAGAGATTGTGTTTTTGAAGAGCCAGAGGACCCCCATAGTGTGTGACGTGTATCAGGTGTTGGTAAACAAGATCATGATAGATTTCTTTCATTGCTGTGAGAGTGAGTGACTGTCGAGTGTGATACCGCACTGTTTATTGATTTTACTGTGTATGGCTTGTATGGCTTCTTATTTAGGATTAAGAAGCTCACCCTTACCCTTGACCCAGTGGTTGCTTCGTAAACTACCTACACTAGTCTCTTGGTTTACCTGGACGAACCCAAAACTAGGGCCCCTGACAAAGCTTTCGGAATAAACTTTGGATTCACTCATTCGCTTCATTATCTCGTCAGGCGCCACAGTCAGCGTCTGTGTTGGCATTCTTCTGCATACGGCATTTGAGTTTGAGTGATCTTTGTGTTATAATAATGTTAACTTCGACAAAATTCGTAGTACTGATGATATTTTTTTAACAATTGAGTTAGTAATGTTTGATAGTGTTTAGGTCATTCTGATTAGCACGCTTACGTCGTCGGTAGAACCCCAGCCCTCAGCCACCACCCACGCCCCCCACACCTACACACAATTGAACTCGCCACCATCATCCCATCATGTTGCCAATCATGTCATCGTCTCCCGTCTTCGTCCGTCTCTCTCTCTCTCGCTTTTGTGTTTTTTTCACCGACTCTCACTCTTGTTTCATGCGCTTTAAAGACTCCCCTCCTAACACACCCTTCTCTTAACACACCCTTCTCCTAACACACCCTTCTCCTAACACACCTTTCTTCTAACACACCTTCCTTCGAACACACCCTCCTCCTAGCACACCCTCCTCCTAACACACCCTCCTCCTAGCACACCCTCCTCCTAACACACCCTCCTCCTAACACACCCTCCTCCTAGCACACCCTCCTCCTAGCACACCCTCCTCCTAACACACCCTCCTCCTAGCACACCCTCCTCCTAGCACACCCTCCTCCTAGCACACCCTCCTCCTAGCACACCCTCCTCCTAACACGCCCTCCTCCTAACACGCCCTCCTCCTAACACACCCTCCTCCTAACACACCCTCCTCCTAACACACCCTCCTCCTAGCACACCCTCCTCCTAGCACACCCTCCTCCTAACACACCCTCCTCCTAGCAAACCCTCCTCCTAGCAAACCCTCCTCTTAACACACCCTCCTCCTAGCACACCCTCCTCCTAACACACCCTCCTCCTAGCACACCCTCCTCCTAGCACACCCTCCTCCTAGCACACCCTCCTCCTAGCACACCCTCCTCCTAGCACACCCTCCTCCTAGCACACCCTCCTCCTAACACACCCTCCTCCTAGCACACCCTCCTCCTAGCACACCCTCCTCCTAGCACACCCTCCTCCTAGCACACCCTCCTCCTAGCACACCCTCCTCCTAGCACACCCTCCTCCTAGCACACCCTCCTCCAAGCACACCCTCCTCCTAACACACCCTCCTCCTAGCACACCCTCCTCCTAGCACACCCTCCTCCTAGCACACCCTCCTCCTAGCACACCCTTCACCTAACACACCCTCTTCCTAACACATCCTCTTCCTAACACACCCTCCTCCTAACACACCCTCCACCTAACACACCCTCCTCCTAACACACCCTCTTCCTAACACACCCTCCTCCTAGCACACCCTCCTCCTAACACACCCTCCTCCTAACACACCCTCCTCCTAACACACCCTCCTCCTAACACACCCTCCTCCTAACACACCCTCCTCCTAACACACCCTCCACCTCACACACCCTCTTCCTAGCACACCCTCCACCTAACACACCCTCCTCCTAACACACCCTCCTCCTAACACACCCTCCTCCTAACACACCTTCCATCGTCCTGTCTCTGTTTTGTCTTTCTTGATCATTCCGCTATAGAGAGGGAGGGTCACCTGCTGACCTTCCCCGTAAGAAGAAAGTTACACATTTAACGGACATTCGCTCTAACGGACTAACCTCTCGCACATATAGTCCGGTACATAGAGGTTTTACTGTACGCTCTAAGAAACATTTTATAATGGTAGGCTGGTGGGGGTAGTGGTTGGAAGGTGTGGGTAGTGGTAGGGTGGTGGGGGTAATGGTAGGCTGGTGGGGGTAATGGTAGGGTGGTGGGGGTAGTGGTAGGGAGGTGTGGGGTACCGTTAGAGTGGTGTGGGTAGTGGTAGGGTGGTGGGGGTAATGGTAGGGAGGTGTGGGTACCGGTAGGCTGGTGGGGGTAGTGGTAGGGAGATGTGGGGTACCGTTAGAGTGGTGTGGGTAGTGGTAGGGTGGTGGGGGTAATGGTAGGGAGGTGTGGGTACCGGTAGGCTGGTGGGGGTAATGGTAGGGTGGTGGGGGTAGTGGTAGGGAGGTGTGGGGTACCGTTAGAGTGGTGTGGGTAGTGGTGGGGGTAATGGTAGGGAGGTGTGGGTACCGGTAGGCTGGTGGGGGTAGTGGTAGGGAGGTGTGGGGTACCGTTAGAGTGGTGTGGGTAGTGGTAGGGTGGTGGGGGTAATGGTAGGATGCTGGGGGTAGTGGTAGGGAGGTGAGGGTAATGGTAGGCTGGTGGGGGTAGTGGTAGGCTGGTGGGGGTAGTGGTAGGGAGGTGTGGGGTACCGTTAGAGTGGTGTGGGTAGTGGTAGGGTGGTGTGGGTAGTGGTAGGGTGGTGGGGGTAATGGTAGGATGCTGGGGGTAGTGGTAGGGAGGTGGGGGTAATGGTAGGCTGGTGGGGGTAGTGGTAGGCTGGTGGGGGTAATGGTAGGGAGGTGGTGGTAATGGTAGGGTGGTGGGGGTAGTGGTAGGGAGGTGTGGGGTACCGGTAGAGTGGTGGGGGTAATGGTAGGCTGGAGGGGGTAGTGGTAGGGAGGTGTGGGTAGTGGTGGGGACGTGGGGGTACCGGTAGAGTGGTGTGGGTAGTGGTAGGGTGGTGGGGGTAGTAGTAGGGAGGTGTGGGGTATCGTTAGAGTGGTGTGGGTAGTGGTAGGGTGGTGGGGGTTGTGGTAGGCTGGTGGGGGTAATGGTAGGCTGGTGGGGGTAATGGTAGGCTGGTGGGGGTAATGGTAGGGTGGTGGGGGTAGTGGTAGGGAGGTGTGGGGTACCGTTAGAGTGGTGTGGGTAGTGGTAGGGTGGTGGGGGTTGTGGTAGGCTGGTGGGGGTAATGGTAGGCTGGTGGGGGTAGTGGTAGGGAGGTGTGGGGTACCGTTAGAGTGGTGTGGGTAGTGGTAGGGTGGTGTGGGTAGTGGTAGGGTGGTGGGGGTAATTGTAGGGTGGTGGGGGTAATTGTAAGGTGCTGGGGGTAATTGTAGGGTGCTGGGGGTAGTGGTAGGGAGGTGTGGGTACCGGTAGAGTGGTGTGGGTAGTGGTAGGGAGGTGGGGGTAATGGTAGGCTGGTGGGGGTTGTGGTAGGCTTGTGGGGGTAATGGTAGGGTGCTGGGGGAAGTGGTAGGGAGGTGTGGGTAGCGGTAGGGAGGTGTGGGTAGCGGTAGGCTGGTGGGGGTAGTGGTAGGCTGGTGGGGGTAGTGGTAGGCTGGTGGGGGTAATGGTAGGGTGGCGGGGGTAATGGTAGGCTGCTGGGGGTAGTGGTAGGGAGGTGTGGGTACCGGTAGAGTGGTGTGGGTAGTGGTAGGGAGGTGGGGGTAATGGTAGGCTGGTGGGGGTAGTGGTAGGCTGGTTGGGGTAATGTTAGGTTGGTGTGGGTAATGGTGGGGTGGTGTTGGTAGGGGTAGTGGTAGGATGGTGGGGGTAGTGGTAGGATGGTGGGGGTGGTGGTAGGATGGTGGGGGTAGTGGTAGGGTGGTGTTGGTAGTGGTAGGATGGTGGGGGTGGTAGTAGGGTGGTGTGGTGTTGGTAGTGGTAGGGTGGTGTTGGTAGTGGTAGGGTGGTGTTGGTAGTGGTAGGATGGTGGGGGTAGTGGTAGGATATTGGGGGTGGTGGTGGGGGTAGTGGTAGGGTGGTGTTGGTAGTGGTAGGATGGTGGGGGTGGTAGTTGGGTGGTGTGGTGGGGGTAGTGGTAGGGTGGTGTTGGTAGTGGTAGGGTGGTGTGGGTAGTGGTAGGATGTTGGGGGTGGAGGTAGGATGGTGGGGGTGGAGGTAGGGTGGTGGGGGTATTGGTAGGGTGGTGTTGGTAGTGGTAGGATGGTGGGGGTGGTAGTAGGGTGGTGGTGGTAGTGGTAGGGTGGTGTTGGTAGTGGTAGGGTGGTGTGGGTAGTGGTAGGATGGTGGAGGTGGAGGTAGGGTGGTGGGGTAGTGGTAGGGTGGTGTTGGTAGGGAGAGAGAGAGAGAGAGAGAGAGAGAGAGAGACATTACTGCAGTCAGCGTCCAGGTGGTGCTTGCTGCAGTCAATCAATATCTTATCCCACGTGCTCACTCTCTCTCTTTCTCTCTCACTCTCTTTACATGCTTGTCTGTGTGTCTGCCCCCCCCCCCCTCTGTCTGTATGTCTCTCTTTCTCGGGGGTAGTCTTAACGAGCAGTAATGTAGCACCAGGTTGAAGCGCCTCTCTCAGTTCATACGCTAAACCTCCACCCGGTAACACATCCAATCTTTTAATAAATGTTTAACAAAGATAGGTAAGGGTTGCTCGTTCAGACAAGTTATCTAAGAACAACCTGCCTTAAGCCGTAGTTAAACACAAAGTAACCTACGTCTTGTGGCCCCCCCCCCCACCAAAAAAAATATATCAGGAAGGTCACGAAAGGCGGATATGAAGGGAACTTAAACCCCAGTCGAGACAAAAACAGATGCAGGTCTTGGAAGTAAATATTATTGGAGGAATGTGTAAGTTTCTCTTTCCTTCTATCCATCGACTCGGAATCTCTTGTTAAGGTGATAATGTGGATAAATTGCCCTAATTAAGGTTTTAGGCGATGCTCCAGGCTCATGTGTGTAGTGGACATGGTTACGACTAGTTTGTTTTTCAGAAGGCTGTTGGAGTACGTTTGTCTGTCTTCTTGTTTATCAATGTAGCTTGTCTGGTGTACACGATGGCTGGCAAATACACACACACACACACACACACACACACACGGATATACACTACCCTGATGGAAACAGATTCATCAGCGGGGAACATCGAGTCTTCTCTCGTACACAACGGGAGCCCCCCCTGTCGATCAGATTATATTAGACGTTTTGGGATATTTTACAGATTACAAAGGGCTTCGAGGAGGGACGCCCACGAGCCTCCTAAGATGAGAGATGACGCTCTTAACCCGCAGCGATAAAGTTGTATCTGTGAGGCAGGAACGGGGGAGGTGGTGGGACGTGGGAAGTGAGAAGGTTGTGAGATGGGGAAGAGTTACATTGGGGGTATTCTCCTGCATCTCCTCCTCCTCCTCCTCCTCCTCCTCCTCCTACCCTTCCACCATTTTTCTCCTCTTATCTTTTTCCATGCCACCTCATACGTACATTTCCTTTCTCTTCCCCTTTACTTTTCATCATTTCATATTTCCCTCTTTCCTTTTTTTCCTTCCTTTTACCCCTCTTTCCCTTCTTGTTGTTTTTTTCCTTCGCTCTTCCATTCTCATTTCCTTTTCACATCTTCTGTTTCCCCAGTTTTCTTTCCCTGTTTCTTGTTCCCTTATTTATCACCTTCTTACCCTCCACATTCACCCTAAAGGTCACTACAGCATCACGTCTTACATAGTCCACAGTTACCTACATGTATACACTTTTTGGGGTTTTTGGTTAAGTTTGTTGGTTAGGTTAGGTTTTTGGTTAAGATTGTCGGTTAGGTTACGTTTTTTTGGGCTTTAACCATTGTATTTGACTCGTTTCAAGCGGTTAATGGGCAGAATAGGGCATCCACCTTGTCCTAGGAGCAGTCTCAGTGTAGAGCGTCGCGTCGTTTTCATATCCTCGTCTTTGCCTCGCTCTCAGCACCTACAGTTCACCCTCAATACCATGATTCACACCACCCACACCACCACCATCCACACCACCACGATTCACACCACCACCACCATCCACACCACCACGATTCACACCACCACCACCATCCACACCACCACGATCAACAACACCTTTACCCCCACCACCACTATCACCACCACCCTCAGCACCACCTCTATATGCAGCCTTGTATTGTGGTGACAGTGACTCGTGTTCGCTGGTCAATTACACTCATAACTTAGTTTAGTGGCGGACTTTTCCCCACCAGCAGAGAGTGGCTACGTGAACCTGAGTCTCTCGGTCGCCTTCTCCTCTTCCCCCTTCTCCTCTTCTTCGTCTGTCTTCTCCACTTCCCCCCTCCTCTTCTTCTTTCTCCTCCTTTTTCTTACATAGTATTCACCTCTCTCTCTCTCTCTCTCTCTCTCTCTCTCTCTCTCTCTCTCTCTCTCTCTCTCTCTCTCTCTCTCTCTCTCTCTCTCTCTCTCTCTCTCTCTCATCTTATCCCCTCTTTCCCTCAATTTGTTTACATTCTACTTTCTCATCATTCTTTCTCTTATTTATTTCCCTCCACCGTCGACGACAAATATCAAGAGTTCAACGCGATAGCTTTAGGGAGTCCTGCTGTACTGTTGCCTCATTTGACGGGAGATTTGTCCTTTTAACCTGTCTGTCTATTTATCTGTCTATGTCAATGTCTGTCTGCCAGTTTATATCCCTTTATCTACTGTATAAATCACACAAAGAGGGGGGGGAGGGTGGTTACTGTATGTTATGGTTAAAATAAGGTGAGAGGAGCGGGTGGGAGGAAGGGAGGGGGTGAGAGGAGGGGGAGGAGGTGATGGGGGGGGGGGGGGGAACTGGAGCAAAATATCGTGTGGGTGACAGAAAACGCCACCGAGAATATATATTTTTGTAATTAATGTGTTGTACTGTACCGCCTGTCACGTCTGGCGTCCATTCTCTGTATAATTACTGTATTCATCTCTTAACTGCCCAGCCTCACACCACACACCTTTATAATGGCCTTCACACGTTGTACCATTAAGAATAATCCCTTTAACTGCCCAGCCTCACACCACACACCTTTATAATGAGCTTCACACGTTGTACCATTAAGAATACTCCCTTTATACATCCCCCCCCCCCCCAAACAAGTTTATTCTATACGCTCGTTACTCTAATTAACTTATAAAGAAGCATTTTGTTATTTTCTTGATAAGTATGAGAGGGGAAAAACTCGTATTTTAGCACGAAGAGAATTAGTTGATGGCACAGAATAAGGGAGAGTTTGTAGTGTAGTTATTTAATTTACAGTCCCACACTTTATGACGCAGGGCTTCTTAGGTCAATGGTTAGGGTAGAGTTAAGGGGTGACTGTGACATTCAGGGTCGACACTAAATTCTTGGGACTTTTATTGCCGAAAATTAATGTACAGTATAAATGTTTTTTGATTCAGTTCAGGTAAATATGAAGGTTAATGTCTTGGTTAAAATTACCTTAGACTATATTGGGATTACCTAAAGATTTCCCTCAGCTTTAACCTACAGATTAACCACCCTAACTCAACCTGAAGAAGGAGGTTAGGTTAGGGTGTTAAATCAACATTGAACCTAACCTAACCTCATTCCCCCTAAATACAGTCAGGTTAGGTTAAGTTGGTTAATATTTAGGTGAAATAAGCAAAGGCGTGTTCGGAACCACACCCCAGTATGTATTAATTGGGTATTATATGTCGTGATCAGCTGTGGAATATAAGATTTATAACCTGTCGAAGCACACGTCAGCATTAGTTATCGTGTCGTCCATTAATGCTGAATGTACTGTACAGTCTGGCGAAGCTTCTGGACGCGTGTAAGAAGAGCCCGTGGTGGGAGGCGCTAACTCCTTGGCTAACACTACAGAAAATGGTACAGCAGCCTTAGACCTTTTAGATTTTCCGAGGAGAGAAGAATCCACCAACATTAATTTCATAGTGTAGACCCCAGTACACTTACCTTCCTCCTAATGACTAGATAGTTCGTCGTCTAAATGGTAATAGGATGTTTCAGAAGCGATAATTGTCTCATATAATGTACCTTAAGGATGTTTGAAGGATATTGATCTAACAGCCCAGGAGATGAAGGAAGTGGGGAGGTAGGCTGGTGTACGAGCACTCGGTTTTTTGTGAGAGAGAAAATAACTCAAGGAGGAAGTAAGTGCAGTAAGAACAACTTGGCGACTCAGTGAATGTTGGAGGATAATGACTGATTTAGATAGTGATGGTTTTCAAAGATTTATGAATTCATTGTTATATATTCTGGCTCATTATAATTCATTCTTGAACTACTCATTTATGGCTATGGTAATAAAGACTGGTAAATAACCCTTACCCTCGGTGGCTACCCCATAAAGTATTATAATTCAACATAAAATTATAAACAAATAAAAGAGATCACGTGACTAAACCAGATTAGGATCATAAGAAGATTACACACCCCACCTTATTTCACCATGCTTCCCCTCCCCCGCCCCTAGGTAGAGTTACGGTGTTTACTCCTCAGGTAAAATAACTCTGGGGGTTTAATCTTCAAGTGCTCCCCATTCTTCAGTAATCACCTCAATAAGTAATGGTTCCCTGTCCTCACGCGTTGATCAGTAAATGTCTACGGAAACGTTAGCTTTGATGGCTAAGTACAGTACAGTATGTTGAAAGAGACGAAAGCGGTGGTAATTTTAACTGAGGGATCATTTGTGTGTTGATCTACTGGACACTGGCCACCATAACCATCACGTTCCTCCGGCGGGTCACTAGGACTTGTTGTCATGCGCCATGAGTCTGGTAGGGCCACACAGGACACGCCCTCCACTTTCACCTTCTGCGCCCTCAGAAGTTGTGTTCGGTATGTTTTGTGGTGGTCAGTGGCCCGCTTGCACTAAGGTGAGATTTTCTCTTGGTATTGATGAATTAGATTAAGTGATAGTGAGCTTAGTGTAATCATGAGTGTTTGTCTTTTAAGTTGGTATATTAATCTGAACACGTCATGCCGCCGATGGTAGTATGTTCGATTAAATAAATACACCAAGATCTGAAAATTTGAATCTCGCGCCAAAAGTACCAAGCTATAATTTTAAACATCTCGGTCTTGACCAAATTATTTGATTATTGTACTGTACTAAAATATATCATCATCAAATTATTGGCTGCGACAGTAGTTATAGCCTTAAGTTAGTCTGAAGTATTATAAGTGTTAAGCCTTCCCATATACTCGTACGGCCGCGCCTTCAATCGATTGGCCGCCGCCCTGCAGACGAGAGGTTGACACACGCCTCTTTTTCAGTATTATGAAGTTGTTTACATAATAGACATAGATAATAAAGGATTACCCCCCAAACATGGCAAGACAAAAATAGTTCTAATATTATATGGTTGTTTCTTTTTTTTATTTGAAGTTTTTCCGAAAAGAAAACATGCCGCCTGCCACAACATCTCGGGCGGCCAACATGATTTTATGACTGTCGTGGATTTTGGTCATGAGGTGGCGGGGCTCAGCCATGCATCGTGTCTCCAACCTTCCATGCATGGATGCGCGTCATGCAGATAAAATTACATGTATACGTAAATCGGCCTCTTGCCTCTCCTGTGACAGTCATTTGTGTGAATTACTATCTCTATGGTTCATTAAATTTCTTCCTTAATATTATAACTTTCTGGGATTTGTTTGTAATATGTTTACGAATGTTTACTTCTGTGTGGGTGACTAAATTAGGATAGGTCAAGTTTACTCACCAAGTGCCTGTGGCAATGACATTGGGAAGGTTGAGTTGCCATGTCGGTAATTTAACTGTACAGTTGGGGGTGGTAGTAGTAGTGGCACCTTAGAGGTCGACCTGGTGTCAGGGAAGCTCCAGCTAGGCTCCAGAGAGGCTTTGTCTGACTGGTTCCTGAGTCTTGAGCTTTATTACGGCGTCTGTGTAAGGGCAAGTAAGTCACCTGTGGCTCCTGGTCGTTTCTTTTACTACATTAATCTGTAAATCTCAGTGAACAGGCTGGTAGGGTCAAGTGAGGTGCCCGTCATCAGTTGTATCGTGTAGACAGACTGTAGGTGACCCAGCGTGTGGTCCCTTCCTTCCCTCCTTGGAGATGACTGACTGGCTCGTGTGTAGTAGAGAGATTTAGCTTGTCTGAGTAACAACAAGTAATTTCCTGGTTTTCGAGTTGCTTTTCCTGGTAATTTAGACGACCAGTGAATGACAGTGTGGTGTATGGAGAGGTGACAGCTATTGTATGTATATTGTGTAGTGTATGGTAAAGGGACGATAGTGGTTGTCAATAGTTAACATTTACGCATTGTTGTTATTTTGTAACATAATATTAGTACTGTACCTGTTTTTGTTATGGTGTTTCTGAAGACATTTACTGTAGGTATATTATTTATGTGTATTTTGATTGATTTTGGCTGCTACAAAGTCCCAGTATGTGCACGCCTAAATGGAATGTGTGTGCGTGTGTGTGTGTGTGTGTGTGTGTTTACTTTGTCATTCCGTGTGTAGGTGAAGGTGTAAAGAGCGTTTTACCATGTGGGAAGTGTAGCATATGTTTCCGGTGTGGGTGTCGGGTGTGTCGTGTGGGTGTTTGATGTGTGGGTGTAGGGTGTGTCTACTCCTGTGATGTGTGGGTGTGTCTACTGCTGTGATGTGTGGGTGTAGGGTGTGTCTACTGCTGTAGTGTGTGGGTGTAGAGTGTGTCTACTGCTGTGATGTCTGGGTGTAGGGTGTGTCTACTGCTGTGATGTGTGGGTGTCTCTACTGCTGTGATGTGTGGGTGTAGAGTGTGTCTACTGCTGTGATGTCTGGGTGTAGGGTGTGTCTACTGCTGTGATGTGTGGGTGTAGGGTGTGTCTACTGCTGTGATGTGTGGGTGTAGGGTGTGTCTACTGCTGTAGTGTGTGGGTGTAGGGTGTGTCTACTGCTGTGATGTGTGGGTGTAGGGTGTGTCTACTGCTGTGATGTGTGGGTGTAGGGTGTGTCTACTGCTGTGATGTGTGGGTGTAGGGTGTGTCTACTGCTGTGATGTGTGGGTGTAGGGTGTGTCTACTGCTGTGATGTGTGGGTGTAGGGTGTGTCTACTGCTGTGGTGTGTGGGTGTAGAGTGTGTCTACTGCTGTGATGTGTGGGTGTAGGGTGTGTCTACTGCTGTGGTGTGTGGGTGTAGGGTGTGTCTACTGCTGTGGTGTGTGGGTGTAGGGTGTGTCTACTGCTGTGATGTGTGGGTGTGTCTACTGCTGTGATGTGTGGGTGTAGGGTGTGTCTACTGCTGTGGTGTGTGGGTGTGTCTATTGCTGTGATGTGTGGGTGTAGGGTGTGTCTACTGCTGTGGTGTGTGGGTGTAGGGTGTGTCTACTGCTGTGATGTGTGGGTGTAGGGTGTGTCTACTGCTGTGATGTGTGGGTGTAGGGTGTGTCTACTGCTGTGATGTGTGGGTGTAGGGTGTGTCTACTGCTGTGGTGTGTGGGTGTGTCTATTGCTGTGATGTGTGGGTGTAGGGTGTGTGTACTGCTGTGATGTGTGGGTGTAGGGTGTGTCTACTGCTGTGGTGTGTGGGTGTGTCTACTGCTGTAGTGTCTGGGTGTAGAGTGTGTGTACTGCTGTGATGTGTGGGTGTAGGGTGTGTCTACTGCTGTAGTGTGCGGGTGTAGTGTGTGTGTACTGCTGTGATGTGTGGGTGTAGGGTGTGTAATGTATACCATTATAGTGCTTGTACTGCTTCTTATATTGCTGTGGGTATTTAATGTGGGAGTGTAGTGTGTGGATATTGCAGTGTTAGGGTGTGCTGTGTGGATACTTGTTGGGTGTGTACATTGTAGTATTGTGGGGGTATATTCCGTAATGGTGGTGGTGTAGTGTAACGTAATGTCTGTGTTACCTTAGATGTTTTCCTAGTTAATAACACCATAAAGATTTTTAAGTAAACATCCACCGCCCAATGTAGTGTTTTGTGTTCACATCAACGGTACAATAAGTTTCTCCGTCACCAAGAATAGCCTCCCCTAGTTATCATTTATTTAGACGTTAGCCTTTGCTACTTGTGTCTTGCGTAAGAATAAAAAGTATTTTCTTATTCAAATTAAAGTGAAGATGCTGGGATATTTATTTTATTAATCAGAATTTTTTTGTCATTATGGTAAATTTTGGTCGTGTGATGCTTATTGGTGTTATGCTTGTTGCCAGGCCGGAGAGGAGAAGGTCGATCAGCCAGAGGAAGAGGTAGCAGCGCCCGGTAGTGAGCATAGTGATCAAGCAGACTCTATCGACACCAGCGGTCAGGTGAGTAACACGACCTTGCTATCTTGCATATGTTAAACGTTTGTTGCAAGGTAGAGGTACAGGTGTAAGGGCTCTGTTGTTCAGGAGAAATTAGTAACCTTTGTTTTCCACACTGGGTAAGAGACACGTAATTCTCCCAACACTCGGCTGCAGATGTGTGATCAGAATACAAATAATATATGGGGTGAGGGGTGGAAGGTCTTTCTCGCGTTGTTCCATAAAATACGCTGAGGTACAGTTCCCTAGGCGACACAAACCGACCAGTTCTAACTAAACAACGTAAACAACTTGAGTAACTTTACCTAACCTAACCTCTACTAGGAGTATTGTATGGTTTTTACCGCCGCCATACAGTCCTGTTTGTCGTCAGCATAATACTGTTTACTCACGTACTCTGTGTGGTCTAAGTAGCACTTCATGGATACACTGGACGGAATAAAGTTCATGGGGGGGGGGGGGGGGGGAATAAGCAGCCCGGCGCTCTAGTTCTCTGTTAGGAATCAGTCAACCTGGAGCGACAACTCAGTTAAGGTGATAGCCATCTTCACGTCACATCCTTGCAGCCGAACTACGTGATGGTTTTTACACCTTTATATGGATGTAATTATTAAATGTATGAAACGGCATGATTTACTGTTAACTTCACAACACTAACACGTTTACGTAATTTTTTCTGTCATCTGAAATAGCTGTTACATTATCCTATACTTTACCTTTATATTCTCTTAAGAAATCATGTTATGTATTTTTGACAATGAATGAGTAGTCTATAAGCACCGTGTTGTTGTGTGTGTACAGAGAGAGATGGACGCCAGCAGTGACGAAGGTGTGGTGACGGAGGAGGTGGTGGTGCCCCGTCGCGTCAGGGCAAGGGACGCTGAACCTTGGGACGCTCACACTCCTGACACTGTCGACGGGGTAAGTACTTCATCATGCTGTACTGGACCTGCACCACCATAGATCACTGTGTTGTTTCCTTAGCTGGGTTATTTTACGGTAACATAACTAGCTGTTGTAGGATCCACCACCTAACAGCTAATATGGCCTCCAAATTACACTGATACTATTCTGAATATTTTCTCTAAGTTGGATGAAAATTTTTTTGTAGAATTTTGGATAATCTGGACGCTAGACACCAAACTTTCGTGTGTTTGTAGGTATATATTAACGGGTGATAACGTAGCTAAGTTATTATAGTTTCAGTGTAATTTTGACAACACTTTGTTCCCTAATCTTATTTCATAGTTCAAGTAAACAAGTCAAAGCCCCAGGTGAGGAAATAATTAATTCGGGAAATCTGTGAGAACCCAGGCGCTGACCCTGGCTGTGTGTGGCGTCTCCCCTACATGTTCTTACACCCTGTTGCTCATCCCCCGGTGTGTTGGTGCTCGTGTTTCTGGACTCACTTGACCATATGGCTTAATTCGTGGTTCTTGTCTAGTTGTTTCCTTCCCCTCAAGCCAAACTTCCTCAACTTTGAATGCATTTCCAGAAGTTCTCAGACTACAACATGTGAATCCTTGTACAGGTATCGGTGATCATATACTGTAACCAAAATGTGGGTGAGGATTTGTCTTGTTTATGATTATCGTCAACTTTTTCATTAATATTGGTACCAAATCCGGCAAGTTAGTTGGGAACAAGCGGTTATTTATATAATAGTATTGCAAAAGTGTGTTAAGTCATACAGAAACCTCAAATGGAAGTTAAGAATAGAAAATATGAGACTTTCATTGTGTTATAATCTATCGTACTTACTGCCTCCAAGATAGAGTTCAGTTGACTTGTATAACATAAGGACTGAACGATACGGGATGATTGATTATGAACAAAACCCAAAATAAACCCTTATAAAAAAAAATCCCCTTCCTCCTCATCAGTTCCCAAGGAAACACAAGCTTAGTAATTAGTTGAGGGATGTTGGCTTAATAACCACCGCCCTCCGAAAATACCGCCAGGATCAATACTCCTGGTGCATCCTGAAGGCCGGGGCGTGTCAGGCGAGAGAGAGAAACAACTGCAACCTAGATAATTACAAGGCAGACACCACAGCCATCCCACCCCCCACGCCATCAGGTTTGTCATGCTGCTAGGCTGATACAGAGGGTCCCGTCATGGCTAATTGTTGTAGCTACCTGTGCAGTCTGTGAAGTTTATAGGTTGTGATGTGAGGTGTACTGTCCCGTCACACCTACTGTGTATTGTACTCCCTCTGTGGGAACATTTGGGACAGTGCGCCGTAACACACCCCCCCCCCCCCATCCCCCCAACACGTGGGCGTTGTATGCGGGAACTACTTACCAACACCAGCCCCGCCCACTTATGGTATTACTAGGGTAAGACAACCACTTACTTCACAATGAACGGCTGTAGGTGGTTGTGTTAGTGGCAGTGTAGTGGGTTAAGAGGGACGAGGTGTCGCTTATCAGGGACGAGTGATTCAGATTTCAGATTTGCCCCCGAGGGGGCTAGTTTATTGGGCACCCCCTTACATCCTGTGCAAGGTGAAGCGCAGAAGCGTTTACAGCGCCCAACAGGGAAGTATGAAAAGTTCATACTTGCCTTTATGACTCGTACATTAAGGGCGTAAAAGCCTGAAGGGTCATAGGTTCTGTCAAGTTACATAAAGTGAGAGAATGATGAGTGTGTGGGGGGAAAGTTACCGGTACATTTTATCTGTTTATGGCAAAGAGCAGGGACGAGTGGATGGCAAACATCTCATTGTTTACAGTGTGCCTTTGTCCCGGGGGGGGGGGGGGGGAGAAAGAGTCAAATACATTACTTTGTGTGTGTGTGTTACTGAAGACATACTGTATGTGCTCTCATACTGGTCATGGTACACACTGTTTACGTTTGGTAATACTGTACATTGCATTAAAAGCCATTGTATTAAAAGTGAGGTTTTTGTCATACACACACACAGGGCGTGACTTGAACGACTAGTGGTGTAATAGTTATAGGCTGGGATGGACGCCAGTCTTGCACCAAGTTTAACAGCCTCGCTACTGGGCTGTTGAAGTTGTCTTTTATATTGTGTTTCTGGCATTTTTATTTCCAGTATTTTTAAATTTAGTTGTTATCGGTGTTTTGAGTTGTAAATTTAAAAGTATTTGGAATTGTAGATGTTTTCACGACTATATTTTCCGTGATAATACTTGAGACGATTTTTCCGCCTCACTGTGGCACAGAGGAGTTACGACTCAACAATGGTACAAGTTTCCTGCTCCCATCGGTCACTCGGCTCAATTCAACACCAGTATTTTGTTTCCTGGAAGTGGAGCATTGCGGCCACAACCACCATGGATTTTCGTGTTGGTTAGGGAGAGGCGCTACTGTACTGTACTGTACCAGTTGGTGAACTTGACCACACGGCGGAGTCGGAGGTCTGCTCTTTACGTTTGTATTAACATAATGTGGTTAAGTACAGTCTTTTATCAAACATAATTATATGGTTCGGAAAATATATGGATTGTGTCAAAGTTGATATAATAGTTTAATCGTGTGTGTGTGTGTGCGCGCGCGCGTGTGTGCCACTTGTTATGATGTACTAATGTGGCAGTGGTGGGGACAACTACTCAGGGCCGCGGTGCGTCTCCTCATGGCGGTGACGCCGCGCTGGTGTTATCTCGCCTCACAGGGAAGGAAACCACAGGAGGGCAGTTAGAGGATCGTTACACGGCTAGTTGGGTCCTGTAACAACCAACAGGCAGCGGGGGAGTCCGTCTGCCAGACGTGATCAACATCTTCTAGTTGAATTTTTATGATTGTTGTGTACTGTAGGAAACGCGTCTCTTAGCTCACTTGTTCCGCTTCGTTATAACTACATTGATGAATTTAATTTGACAAAAAAAACTAAAAGATGCTCATTATTCATCCATGAAAACTAATTTCCTCGATTTTTTAGTCTATGTAATATCAAGTGAAAGACATGAGCTGGGCGGTCATAGTGAGTCTCATAGACCTGTGCGGCTGTGAGGATACAGCTGGGTGGACGAGGGGTGCCTCAGGCGTCCACCAGCGACCTCTGCACTTTATCGCCACATGTTAATAGATCAGTCACACACTATTATTAGTTGTAATAATAATAAACAAGCCAGTCTTTCTAGTACATTAATAGTCATAGTCATCATACTATTTGTAGCAGTAATAATAAATGATGAGTTGCAAGTTTGTATTTAAACCTTGCATTTATTTTGGAGGTTATGACAGCTGGTTATTATTACGTTATTTTTTGCAGTTAGGACAGCTGGTTAATATATGCGGTTACGACAGCTGGGTGTTTATCAAGTTGTTTGTGTGTGTGTATTATGGGGGGGGGGGGGGGCTCTTATTACCTGTATTTCTGTGAATATAAACCACGCGAAGAGGAACAATGCACTCACCACCGTAGTTCCTGTACTTGTCGTTAACTAAGTGTGGTGTGTTGCACAAGACACCTGTAGTATATAATGGGGTGAGGTGAGTAAGATCTTAATGAGTAAATTTACCTGGATTTAATTTCGTGTGTGTTGCTTAGTTAATGATTTGTCTTATTATTATTATTATTTTGCGTATTATTATTTTGCTTATGATTATTATTATTATTTTGTTTATTATTATTATTATTTATATTATTATTATTATTATTATTATTATTATTATTATTATTATTATTATTATTAATATTAATGTAGGTTGGTCACTAGGCAAGGGTTTTCTTGATAAATAACTTGTTGTGGTTTTAAATATTTATTTATTACTAAACTATTAAAGCCTCATGAAATTATACAGCTACATAAATGGCGTACTGATGAATGATACGTGATAGGGTAGCAACAGTTAATGAATGACTCATGATAGGGTAGCAACAGTTAATGAATGATACATGATATGGTAGCAACAGTTAATGAATGATACATGATAGGGTAGCAACAGTTAATGAATGATACATGATATGGTAGCAACAGTTAATGAATGATACATGATATGGTAGCAACAGTTAATGAATGACACATGATAGGGTAGCAACTGTTAATGAATGACACATGATAGGGTAGCAACAGTTAATGAATGACACATGATGGGGTAGCAACTGTTAATGAATGACACATGATAGGGTAGCAACTGTTAATGAATGATACATGATATGGTAGCAACAGTTAATGAATGACACATGATAGGGTAGCAACTGTTAATGAATGACACATGATAGGGTAGCAACAGTTAATGAATGACACATGATAGGGTAGCAACTGTTAATGAATGACACATGATAGGGTAGCAACTGTTAATGTATAACACATGATTGGGTAGCAACTGTTAATGAATGACACATGATAGGGTAGCAACTGTTAATGAATGACACATGATAGGGTAGCAACTGTTAATGAATGACACATGATAGGGTAGCAACAGTTAATGAATGACACATGATGGGGTAGCAACTGTTAATGAATGACACATGATAGGGTAGCAACTGTTAATGAATGACACATGATATGGTAGCAACTGTTAATGAATGACACATGATAGGGTAGCAACAGTTAATGAATGACACATGATAGGGTAGCAACTGTTAATGAATGACACATGATAGGGTAGCAACAGTTAATGAATGACACATGATAGGGTAGCAACTGTTAATGAATGACACATGATAGGGTAGCAACTGTTAATGAATGACACATGATAGGGTAGCAACTGTTAATGAATGATACATGATATGGTAGCAACTGTTAATGAATGATACATGATAGGGTAGCAACTGTTAATGAATGACTCATGATAGGGTAGCAACTGTTAATGAATGACACATGATAGGGTAGCAACAGTTAATGAATGACTCATGATAGGGTAGCAACTGTTAATGAATGACACATGATAGGGTAGCAACTGTTAATGTATAACACATGATTGGGTAGCAACTGTTAATGAATGACACATGATTGGGTAGCAACTGTTAATGAATGACACATGATAGGGTAGCAACTGTTAATGAATGACACATGATAGGGTAGCAACAGTTAATGAATGACACATGATGGGGTAGCAACTGTTAATGAATGACACATGATAGGGTAGCAACTGTTAATGAATGACACATGATATGGTAGCAACTGTTAATGAATGACACATGATAGGGTAGCAACTGTTAATGAATGACACATGATAGGGTAGCAACAGTTAAGGAATGAGACACAATAGGGTAGCAACATTTAATGAATGACACATGATAGGGTAGCAACAGTTAAGGAATGACACATGATAGGGTAGCAACATTTAATGAATGACACATAATAGGGTAGCAACAGTTAATGAATGACACATAATAGGGTAGCAACATTTAATAAATAACACATAATAGGGTAGCAACATTTAATGAGCAACACATGATAGGGTAGCAACAGTTAATGAATGACACATGATAGGGTAGCAACTGTTAATGAATGACACATGATAGGGTAGCAACTGTTAATGAATGACACATGATAGGGTAGCAACAGTTAATGAATGACACATGATAGGGTAGCAACAGTTAATGAATGACACATGATGGGGTAGCAACAGTTAATGAATGACTCATGATAGGGTAGCAACTGTTAATGAATGCCACATGATGGGGTAGCAACAGTTAATGAATGACTCATGATAGGGTAGCAACAGTTAATGAATGACTCATGATAGGGTAGCAACAGTTAATGAATGACACATGATAGGGTAGCAACAGTTAATGAATGACACATGATAGGGTAGCAACAGTTAATGAATGACACATGATAGGGTAGCAACAGTTAATGAATGACACATGATAGGGTAGCAACAGTTAATGAATGACACATGATAGGGTAGCAACTGTTAATGAATGACACATGATAGGGTAGCAACTGTTAATGAATGACTCATGATAGGGTAGCAACTGTTAATGAATGACACATGATAGGGTAGCAACTGTTAATGAATGACTCATGATAGGGTAGCAACTGTTAATGAATGACTCATGATAGGGTAGCAACTGTTAATGAATGATACATGACAGGGTAGCAACAGTTAATGAATGACACATGATAGGGTAGCAACTGTTAATGAATGACACATGATAGGGTAGCAACTGTTAATGTATAACACATGATTGGGTAGCAACTGTTAATGAATGACACATGATAGGGTAGCAACTGTTAATGAATGACACATGATAGGGTAGCAACTGTTAATGAATGACACATGATAGGGTAGCAACTGTTAATGAATGACACATGATAGGGTAGCAACTGTTAATGAATGACACATGATAGGGTAGCAACAGTTAATGAATGACACATGATGGGGTAGCAACTGTTAATGAATGACACATGATAGGGTAGCAACTGTTAATGAATGACACATGATATGGTAGCAACTGTTAATGAATGACACATGATAGGGTAGCAACAGTTAATGAATGACACATGATAGGGTAGCAACTGTTAATGAATGACACATGATAGGGTAGCAACAGTTAATGAATGACACATGATGGGGTAGCAACTGTTAATGAATGACACATGATAGGGTAGCAACTGTTAATGAATGACACATGATAGTGTAGCAACTGTTAATGAATGCCACATGATGGGGTAGCAACTGTTAATGAATGACTCATGATAGGGTAGCAACAGTTAATGAATGACACATAATAGGGTAGCAACTGTTAATGAATGACACATGATAGGGTAGCAACAGTTAATGAATGACACATGATAGGGTAGCAACTGTTAATGAATGACACATGATAGGGTAGCAACTGTTAATGAATGACTCATGATAGGGTAGCAACTATTAATGAGTGACACATGATAGGGTAGCAACTGTTAATGAATGACACATGATAGGGTAGCAACTGTTAATGAATGACACATGATAGGGTAGCAACAGTTAATGAATGACACATGATGGGGTAGCAACAGTTAATGAATGACTCATGATAGGGTAGCAACTGTTAATGAATGACACATGATAGGGTAGCAACTGTTAATGAATGACACATGATAGGGTAGCAACTGTTAATGAATGACA
Source organism: Homarus gammarus (assembly GCA_958450375.1). Taxonomy (NCBI): domain Eukaryota; kingdom Metazoa; phylum Arthropoda; class Malacostraca; order Decapoda; family Nephropidae; genus Homarus; species Homarus gammarus. The sequence goes on from CAUDMG010001226.1 coordinate 174,549, forward strand.
CATGATAGGGTAGCAACAGTTAATGAATGACACATGATGGGGTAGCAACAGTTAATGAATGACACATGATGGGGTAGCAACAGTTAATGAATGACACATAATAGGGTAGTAACTGTTAATGAATGACACATGATAGGGTAGCAACTGTTAATGAATGACACATGATAGGGTAGCAACTGTTAATGAATGACTCATGATAGGGTAGCAACAGTTAATGAATGACACATGATGGGGTAGCAACAGTTAATGAATGACACATAATAGGGTAGTAACTGTTAATGAATGACACATGATAGGGTAGCAACTGTTAATGAATGACACATGATAGGGTAGCAACAGTTAATGAATGACACATGATGGGGTAGCAACAGTTAATGAATGACTCATGATAGGGTAGCAACTGTTAATGAATGACTCATGATAGGGTAGCAACAGTTAATGAATGACACATGATGGGGTAGCAACAGTTAATGAATGACACATAATAGGGTAGTAACTGTTAATGAATGACACATGATAGGGTAGCAACTGTTAATGAATGACACATGATAGGGTAGCAACAGTTAATGAATGACACATGGTAGGGTAGCAACTGTTAATGAATGACACATGATAGGGTAGCAACTGTTAATGAATGACTCATGATAGGGTAGCAACTGTTAATGAATGACTCATGATAGGGTAGCAACTGTTAATGAATGACACATGATGGGGTAGCAACTGTTAATGAATGACACATGATAGTGTAGCAACTGTTAATGAATGCCACATGATGGGGTAGCAACTGTTAATGAATGACACATGATAGGGTAGCAACTATTAATGAGTGACACATAATAGGGTAGCAACTGTTAATGAATGACACATGATAGGGTAGCAACAGTTAATGAATGACACATGATAGGGTAGCAACTGTTAATGAATGACACATGATAGGGTAGCAACATTTAATGAATGACACATAATAGGGTAGCAACATTTAATGAGTGACACATGATGGGGTAGCAACAGTTAATAAGTGACGCATGATACTACAGGAACATGGTACACTGTATTTTGTAACAGCGAGCATCAACCCTCCTGTGTGTGTGTGTGTGTGTGTGTTCAGGAGACCGATTTATGTGTTGTGTTCGTATGTATTTTAGTTATGTGTGTAGTGTTTATGTATAGTATGTGTCTGAGTACAGTATATGTATGTGTGCGCATGCGTGCGTATATATATATGTGTGTGTGTGTGTGTGTGTGGAGGAGCACCCCCCTTAACGCCGCCTCTCGTCCACATCACCATCCTCTATACATATTAACATTCCGTCTTAGTACAGTTGAATGTTTATCCGAATATATTAACCCAGAGACAGTCGTGATGATGTTAACAGAAGAGAAACAAAAAAAAAAAGCTGCATTGCGGGTTAGGTTAGGTTATGTTAGGTTAGGTTGTCTCTCGTAGTTGAAATTACTTATTTGTTGTCGTCATTTTGTATTTCTCACCCCCCCCCCAAGTGTGTATGTTGGGGGGGGGGGGGGTGGGTGGGTGTAGGTTTTGATTTGGGTGTCTGTGGGCGTGTATATGCTACAGTTTGTGTATTTGGCGGGTGTGCGTTTTAGAGAATGTGTGTGTGTGTATAGTTGTGTTTGACTGTATCTGTGTGTGGTTATGTGCGTGCGTGTGTGATTATGTGTGTGTGTGTGTATACAGTATGTGTGTGTGTATACAGTATGTGTGTGTGTGTGTATACAGTATGTGTGTGTGTGCGTGCGTGTGAAGGAACAAAGTATCCCATAAACTGGTTAACCGATATTGTTGAAAGCTGAGATATTGGTGGAGTATTGGCCGAGGAAGACTGGGGGTATAAATTCTATTAAATACAGGAGACGGCTTGAGGCTACAGTATAACTTCAAACCTGTTTCTATACCTACACTGTCTATATATTCATGGTAAAATAATATTAACTTGTATGTTGATTTTACTGAATATTAATTGTATCTCACATCTACCTATTATAATGCTTAATGGCAAAAAACAAAACAAAAAAAAAACATAAGTAATACAAATTTCATATCGTTACTAAATAAGAGTAAAACAATTTCTTTTTATGTTTTATCGATAAATAAAACACCGTGTTAGGATAGACAAAATTCAGACTCAATACACACAGTAGAAACGAATTCACATCATCTGCCTATAAAGGTATACGAACAATGGTCAGTTCGACCAAGGATAGTTACACTACTACCATATACTGTATTTATATCCAGTACGGTCCTTCAGTGAGGCTTGGGGCTGATAGGAAAAGTTATAGAAATAGACGTGTAAACTTGTGGGTAAATATCTGTTGTTGAGAGACTGTAAGTCGTGAGAGCAGGAGAGTGTTGGGAGAGGGACGCGGTGTAGTGCTCAGGTTCCCAGGTGTGCCAGCCAGGTGGAATGACTGTGGCACACCTGTACTGAGGGGCGGGGTAACGTGTGGTGGGGGGTTAGGGGCCAGGTCACGCACAACGTGAGTGGGAGGATGTGGACAGAGCAACGAAAGTAGAGGCAATTGTGGAAAGAGAGAGGAAAACTAGAGGAGGGAAGATGGGGATGGAAAACGCGGATGGAAAACGCATGTAGTAGTGGTAGAGGCGGCGACGGCAGCGGCGACAGCGGCGAGGCGGCGGCGGCGGAGGAGAAGAAGCAGCAGCAGCAGCAGCAGCAGCGGCGGCGAGGCAGCGGCAGCGGCGGCAGAGGCGGCGGCTGTCGTAGTAGTGGTGGTGGTTATGGAGGTAGCTGGAGCCAGAGCAGCACCGGAAACAGGAGCGGTATACCCAGCTACACGTCCGCTGCTTCTGCAGGCGTCTAGGGCGACTTCCGGTCACCAGCGTCTTACGGGGACGTTTTATTGTGGTGTGTGGAGGTAAGCGAGGCTCCCCTGACCTACGCCACACTACCTCCTGGTGTGTGGAGGTAAGCGAGGCTCCCCTGACCTACGCCACACTACCTCCTGGTGTGTGGAGGTAAGGGAGGCTCCCCTGACCAACGCCACACTACCTCCTGGTGTGTGGAGGTAAGGGAGGCTCCCCTGACCAACGCCACACTACCTCCTGGTGTGTGGAGGTAAGGGAGGCTCCCCTGACCTACGCTACACGACCTCCTGGTGTGTGGAGGTAAGCGAGGCTCTCCTGACCTACGCCACACGACCTCCTGGTGTGTGGAGGTAAGCGAGGCTCCCCTGACCTACGCCACACGACCTCCTGGTGTGTGGAGGTAAGCGAGGCTCCCCTGACCTACGCCACACTACCTCCTGGTGTGTGGAGGTAAGCGAGGCTCCCCTGACCTACGCCACACTACCTCCTGGTGTGTGGAGGTAGCGAGGCTCCCCTGACCTACGCCACACTACCTCCTGGTGTGTGGAGGTAAGGGAGGCTCCCCTGACCTACGCCACACTACCTCCTGGTGTGTGGAGGTAAGCGAGGCTCCCCTGACCTACGCCACACTACCTCCTGGTGTGTGGAGGTAAGCGAGGCTCCCCTGACCTACGCCACACTACCTCCTGGTGTGTGGAGGTAAGCGAGGCTCCCCTAACCTACGCCACACTACCTCCTGGTGTGTGGAGGTAAGGGAGGCTCCCCTGACCTACGCCACACGACCTCCTGGTGTGTGGAGGTAAGCGAGACTCCCCTGACCTACGCCACACGACCTCCTGGTGTGTGGAGGTAAGCGAGGCTCCCCTGACCTACGCCACACTACCTCCTGGTGTGTGGAGGTAAGCGAGGCTCCCCTGACCTACGCCACACTACCTCCTGGTGTGTGGAGGTAGCGAGGCTCCCCTGACCTACGCCACACTACCTCCTGGTGTGTGGAGGTAAGGGAGGCTCCCCTGACCTACGCCACACTACCTCCTGGTGTGTGGAGGTAAGCGAGGCTCCCCTGACCTACGCCACACTACCTCCTGGTGTGTGGAGGTAAGCGAGGCTCCCCTAACCTACGCCACACTACCTCCTGGTGTGTGGAGGTAAGGGAGGCTCCCCTGACCTACGCCACACGACCTCCTGGTGTGTGGAGGTAAGCGAGACTCCCCTGACCTACGCCACACTACCTCCTGGTGTGTGGAGGTAAGCGAGACTCCCCTGACCTACGCCACACTACCTCCTGGTGTGTGGAGGTAAGCGAGGCTCCGCTGACCTACGCCACACTACCTCCTGGTGTGTGGAGGTTAGCGAGGCTCCGCTGACCTACGCCACACTACCTCCTGGTGTGTGGAGGTAAGCGAGACTCCCCTGGCCTACGCCACACTACCTCCTGGTGTGTGGAGGTTAGCGAGGCTCCGCTGACCTACGCTATACTTGTAACACAAAAGAGATTGACTGCAAGGTGAACGAATGTTCGTCTGGTGTGAAATGGGAGTGACAGGCGCTGCTGATTGCTCGTGTTGACTCAGTTTTTATGGTACGGTACCAAAATCTGTGAGGAGATTCACTGATACCATCACCATCATGTTTATTGGCTCTCACAAAGTGTTAAGACAAGTTTTAGGATCATTTGTTGCTCCTCGCCCGCGGTGTGTCGTCCATCATGGGTCTTTCCTCGCTCGTCGGGTCTAATGACCCTTGTCTTTTTTTTCTTTTTTTTAACTGAACCACTAGACAAATTTTTATGCCCCGGGCGCCATCGGCAGGAGCTCTGTGTTTACCTTTATGTCTGCCCGGGTAAAGATTTTCCAGTAGGCGGGAGTGTTTTTTTTTTCTATTTATTTAAAAAAAAATTTAAAGTTGATTTTAGTGTTCATGGTGAAATTTCTGAGAAGGGTCTTGGGTAACCTCAGTCTGTGGTTCATCACACGTGAAACAGCTATTGTGCCGTCACATATGTCATCTTTGGGTTCAGTGTTTCGAATTATTGGAACACCTGAAGATTCACCCCCCCCTCCCTGGCTTATTTCACCTGGATATTAACCATCCTAACGCTACATGGGGTTAGGTTAATGTTCAGGTGAGTGTGTGTGTGTGGTGTTGACTGTAGAGTGTGTGTGTGTGGTGTTGACTGTAGAGTGAGTGTGTGTGTGTGTGTTGTTGACTGTAGAGTGTGTGTGTGTGTTGTTGACTGTAGAGTGTGTGTGTGTGTGGTGTTGACTGTAGAGTGTGTGTGTGTGGTGTTGACTGTAGAGTGTGTATGTGGGTGTGGTGTTGACTGTAGAGTGTGTGTGTGTGTGTTGACTGTAGAGTGTGTATGTGGGTGTTGTGTGTGTGTGTGTGTGTGTTTGTAGAGTGTGTGGCGTTGACTGTAGAGTGTGTGTGTGTGTGTGTGTTGTTGACTGTAGAGTGTGTGTGTGTGGTGTTGACTGTAGTGTGTGTGTGTGGTGTTGACTGTAGAGTGTGTGTGTGGTGTTGACTGTAGAGTGTGTGTGTGGTGTTGACTGTAGTGTGTGTGTGTGGTGTTGACTGTAGAGTGTGTGTGTATGTGTGTGTGGTGTTGACTGTGGAGTGTGGGTGTGGTGTTGACTGTAGAGTGTGTGTGTGTGTGTGGTGTTGACTATAGAGTGTGTGTGTGTGTGTGTTGTTGACTGTAGAGTGTGTGTGTGGTGTTGACTGTAGAGTGTGTGTGTGTGTGTGTGTGTTGACTGTAGAGTGTGTGTGTGTGTGTGGTGTTGACTGTAGTGTGTGTGTGGTGTTGACTGTAGAGTGTGTGTTGGTGTGTGTGTGTGTGCTGTTGACTGTAGAGTGTGTGTGGTGTTGACTGTAGAGTGTGTGTGTGTGTGTGTGTGTGGTGTTGACTGTAGAGTGTGTGTGTGTGTGTGTGTGGTGTTGACTGTAGAGTGTGTGTGTGGTGTTGACTGTAGTGTGTGTGTGTGGTGTTGACTGTAGTGTGTGTGTGTGTTGTTGACTGTAGAGTGTGTGTGTGTGTGTGTGTTGTTGACTGTAGAGTGTGTGTGTGTGGTGTTGACTGTAGAGTGTGTGTGTGGTGTTGACTGTAGAGTGTGTGTGTGGTGTTGACTGTAGAGTGTGTGTGTGGTGTTGACTGTAGAGTGTGTGTGTGGTGTTGACTGTAGAGAGTGTGTGTGTGTGTGGTGTTGACTGTAGAGTGTGTGTGTGGTGTTGACTGTAGTGTGTGTGTGGTGTTGACTGTAGAGAGTGTGTGTGGTGTTGACTGTAGAGTGTGTGTGTGGTGTTGACTGTAGAGTGTGTGTGTGGTGTTGACTGTAGAGTGTGTGTGTGGTGTTGACTGTAGAGAGTGTGTGTGTGTGTGGTGTTGACTGTAGAGTGTGTGTGTGGTGTTGACTGTAGTGTGTGTGTGGTGTTGACTGTAGAGTGTGTGTGTGTGTTGTTGACTGTAGAGTTTGTGTGTCGACTTTAGACAATAGACACTGTAGGTGTACATTTACATGGATTGTGCAAGTATACAATTTATACATGAAATCAGGTATACAAACAGAGGTATACAGTACCTCGATTCGACCAAGACTAACCAATAGTCATCATACACTTATTTCCAGTAGGGTCGTGTCTCTCAGGTCTCACAGTAATGGCGTCTATGTTTTTCTTACTCAGCGGTTATAGGGATTCTGATAGGCTGACGAGAACAAAAATGATCTGATCTGAAATATATTAGGTCAGAGGTTAAGGTCACGGCTCGGAATTAAGGTGAAATACTGTACTGTATATTAAAACAATGGACTGATTTTGATGAAGACTTGCATTTGAATGTTGTGGAGGAAGAAAAAGAATGAAGACAATTTATTCAGTATTGTAGAAAAAAATCTGTTTGGGAAAGAAAACTAGACGAATAATATTAAAAGAAATTATATGATTAGGTACCGAATAAAAAAATAAAGAGAGAATAATAGACTTATGAATAAAGAAAATGATCAGGTTGTGGAAAAGGATTAAATTTATGGAGGAAAAAAGTCCGTTTGAGAGAAAATAAGATTATCTATTGGGTCAGAGGTCAGGATAACTCGTGAAGGGTTGGGTAGTGGCCAAAGAAAACACCCCCCCCCTTGCAGGTCTAGGAGGCTGGGGGGGGGGGGGGCCTCTTCTGATCGCCCTACTTTGTTTTTTTATACATTTATTGGAAACAAATCAAGAGGTTCGTAAGAAAATTCATGGGGTTAATTTTTTCCATAAGACAGTGAAGTTGAACGAAGATGGGAGTGGGTGGGTGGGTGGGTAAGTAGTGTGGCGTGGGATAGAGAAACTGGGTAGATGAGTAATGGGGCGGATGGATGGGATGACGGATAGGAAGTTGGTTGTGTGGTAAAGTGCTTATGGCTGTGTGGTTGAGTGCTTGTGGGTGTGGTTGTGTGGTAGAATGCTTCTTGAGTGTGTGTAGGGGGGGGGGGGGGATGGCGTGTTTTTTTTTTTTTTTTTTTTTTAGATAAAGGAGGGGTGAAAGAAGATTAGAGGTGGGGGGAAGGAAGTTATAGTTCGGAAATTGAAGAGATTTAGGAGGTAAGAGAGGGTGGGCTGACCGCCGAGCTAAGTTAATAGTGTTAGGGTTATGTCATGGGTTAGTTATTGTCTGTCGGTACAGGCACTAGACATCCTACCCTGTCCCATATGTGGGTGTTTTTAAGGGTCTTATTTCATATTGGGTGTGCAGCTTCTGGTTGATGGGTGGTTAGGGCGTGAGGCAGGGTGGTGGGTGGGTGGATAGGGCGGGAGGATGAGTGGTGGGTGGGTAGGGTGGGATGGTGGGTGGGTAGGGCGGGAGGCTGGGTGGTGGGTGCGGCGGGCGTGAGGCTGGGTGGTGGGTGGGTAGGGCGGGAGGATGGGTGGTGGGTGGGTAGGGCGGGAGGATGGGTGGTGGGTGGGTGGGTAGGGCGGGAGAATGGGAAGCGAATGTGTCATTATTATTAATTGTTGTTATTGTTGATTATAAATGCAGCTACCGCCTTGGGAAGTCATAGGCTGGGCTACATACTTATGGTATACCAGACGCTCCATCCTTGGCCAAGAATAGACAATTTAATATATATTTTATTACCTACAGGTTGATGGAATAACAATGTGGTATCGCCCGAAAGGTTACTCTTGTACAGGCGACGGAGTAGTGTTGCGCAGTTATTGTGTTGTAAACAGTGTGTTCCACGGAGGTAGGTGAGGGAGAGAAGGGTAAAGGAATAGTGAAGATAAAGTAAAGGAAGAAGGAGATACGAAAGGAGGAGAAGGAGGTAGAGGTGAGAATGAGGGGGAAGGGGTGTGGGGAGGGGAGAGGTATGAGAGTGGGAAGAGGAGAGGGGAGGGAGAGAGGGGAGGGGGGGGGGTCTTAGGGAGGATGAGGGTTGAGGCGTTGTCCGTTCATTGTTTTTGTTTCATTGTTATTGTTTTTGTCAGGGTCATAATACCCACTAAATACCTTGTTACTTGTTTCCGGTTTGATTTCTACGTTGTTTGCTTGTGTTGACGATAATGATGATTATTTTGTTTTCCTTGTACCCTTGTCTCCTGCTGCTTTTTTTTTTGAGGTCGAAACGAAGAATATAGAAAACGAGAACAGGCGGGAAAAGAATGTACAGTACTCCATCATTACTTCGTGCCCCCGTGTGATATATATAACACAGGTATGGCATGACTAAAACAACAATGTTAATCTGTTATGAGAAAAATAAGTATATCTCACGAGTAATAGTTAAAAGCATTATGATGGAGTGTATAGCCAGTCCCGTCTTTCCTGACCTCACTGATGATGATTGATCGCTTGGGAGGGATGTTTGGATCTCTCTCTCTCTCTCTCTCTCTCAGTTCGGGTTATCGAAACTAACGACCAAGCTGTTGCCAACGTTGAATATCTGACCATGTGTGATCACCGCCTTGTTGGAATTAATGATCAGTTCGTGCCTAAAAATCTGAACACCCCTCAAGTATACTGGAGCCTCCCCTTCGTTGTATGACTGTTCTATTGATTATAAGTTCTCAAGCATTTTCCAGACCCATTGTAACTTGCTCATAACTCAAGTATGGGGCTGATGGTCGTACCCCACAGCTTGGCAACAGTGTGTGTGTGATGGGCGCCCAACAGGTCCCTGTGTGGGTTAGGTAACTTTAATATCAACACTACTACCGGAAGCTGCCGGGTCACTGCTAAATCGATCATACTTTAAGTGATTAGGCAGCGTAGCTTGTCGGCGTGTTAGAAACCCCTTTAACACCTTGCTGATTATGGAGATCAACTAATCTAAGTGACTGGTAACAATAATTTGTTTTTATTACATATATGGATGAGCGAGGGGTGTGAGTACTCCACAGTAGCGAGCTGGATAACGGCAGGTAAATGGAAGGAGGTTCTCGTCCTCTCATTGGTCAGGGGCTGGGGACGGGCAGCGGTGGTGCCACATTTTCATTGTCAAGCCTCAGTCTTTTTCTTTACATTGTTTATTGTGTTTATCCGACGGTAGTAAAGTAAACTGTGTGACTTACATGGCAGCTAATTCTGGATATATATCATTAAACAAAATTTTCATATATTTTCTATTATTAAAACGTGTTACACCTACTGTGATTACACATTAACGAGGAAAATCCCTTCACAACACGGGAATAAGAGTCCTTTATTAAGAAATATAGACGCCTCGAGATAAACAACACTTCAGAAGAGGCCAAGTGTGGCACCGGCGCAGGCAAGTCGAGGGAGGGGGGGGCGGGGTACTGGCCTGGATATCTGAGCCCGCGCCCTCTGGTCGACCAGTCCCTCCCGCGGAGCCTCGACAGTTCACACACAACTCCTGTTCTCTCCCACAACACTACCCTCGCCCACCACCATGGCTGATGTAAGTACTTACAACGCCCGCGGAAGGCTCAGAAGAACTTGTGATAACATTGTAGTATTCCCTCTCTTGAACACTTGCATATCTGAACTTAAAGGATCAGTTTCTTTACCACAGTCCGTGTGTGTGTGTGTGGTTTCTGGACCGGGTAGTGGATCAGAACTTTTACCAGCCTTAACTCTGTTGTAAACAGACCAGAAAGTTCCGCTTCCTCGATGCCAGTTTATTGGTTACTATCGTGAGAAGGAAATACTTACATAGACGTCATAGGTCAGGAAACAATGAAACTAATGAACGTGATAGAAAATCATCTTTTGTATTCTACTGGAATGTAATAGATCCCTGTTAAGCAAATATTACCAGGGGAGATAACAGCATAGTGAACAGGAGACATTTGACGAATACTGTCCTCGACTTTTCATTTTCCTATTTTTATTTTATTGCTTTTTAATAACTTGAAGGAAAAGATAAAACACCTGAACAAACCAGACGAAGGGCTGGTTGGTATATTGACGCACACAGTTTTATCACCAAACATTGCTCTTGGCCTTTATAAATCAGCTGATTAATCTCGATGACTTGTATTTCGATAACCTAGACATTAAGTGGGCCAAATTGTACATGTTAAGACCAACATGAACACACTGGTGACAATGAAGGGCAACTAGAAGCACTTGCCGCGCCAAAGCAAATGTTTCCTTGGTTTATTTTTGCCAATATGATAATGAAGTACAACAAAAAGCCACATATCCCTTCTTTTCACACATAGTTTACCTATCCTTAATAATAATATATGTTTTGTGGCCAGCTATAACCTTATAACCTTCTTTTAATAAATATTCATAAACACATAACATTAAGTTGACGTATTTGTACAAGCAGTCGTGGGCGTGGGAGTGTAGTGCTGGTGAGCGAGTTGTCATTCAGGCCAGTGTCAGGTTTCGTCTCTTAAGGCCGGGGTGGGTGCGTATATCGTGTGAACATTCAACATCACGTCATCGCGTTTTGTGTTGGGATGCTTTTAAGACGTGAACCAGCTGTTAAGATAAATAGAAGGACGGGGCGTTAGTTTTATGGTTATTTTTACAAGTGGAAAACCGTAACAGTAGATGATAATTAGTCTTGTCATTGTTGTCAAGCTCGTTTAATTGTTCCTATTTTTATATCGGGGTTGTCTCGTTCAGTTTTTGAGCAAGATAACTGAAATGTGGACACAATAAATGGCCAAGTGATTTTGCATTTTTGTCTTCTATTTTGTTCATGGTATGTATGGTGGGCGGCGTACCATGAACATACCACTATACTTGCGTTTAACTACAAATCTTTATTATTATTTTGTGAAATAAAATCCTCACTTTTACTGGTCTTCAGGATTTTATTTTAATTGGGACTCGAAATCAACAATCAAGGTTGTAAAATAGAACTGCATAATTATAAAACAAATCGAGGATATATTAACACAGGGTGAAAGAGGGTATTTCCGTGACCTTTGTAAATGCATAATTGAATATTAAATATCTTGGGGGAGGGGGGGGGGAGGGTAGTGTGTGTGTGTGTGTGTGTGTGAAAAAAGTCTTACATCACTGCCAGTGGCCAGACATGTCGTGACGTGCGTGTGTGATATGAAAACGTTTGATCTCAGTCAGTGAAGAGGAGAGTCCAAAGTCTTTTTGATTTGCTCTTACCGGGTGGATTGTTATGTGTTTTACGTCCGTCACTGAGAATAAAGTATTATGGTATTTGTGTCACTTCAGCCCTTCGAGGAGGATGATTGGAGGTTAGAATCATCAAAAGGGTTAAAACTATCACCCACAAGTAATTAAATTATTATCCTCAGGTACATAAGCTCATCCAAAGTGTGTTAAAACATCCCCTAATATTAAACCTAAGTCCTAAACCATCATCCTGGAAATGTTACACCACAATAAACCTAAACCATTATCCTCAAAGGGGTTAAATATAGCAGTGTTGCCAGACCTGGTGACCTCTGACCTTTAGATGCGTAATAATTTGGCGATGATAATGATAGTAATTAAGATATTTTAGGGCGATAAAGTTGTCACTGGTAATGATGATGGATGGTGATAATCAAGTTTGTAGTGCCGTGATGATGATGATGATGATTGTGGTGATTTAATTATTACGCCTAATTTACCGAATATATTTGCTGTTACATTGTATCGTTGATGGTATAGTGGTTAATTTATCGTCATTTATGAATGTTTGGTTTCATTATAGCGGCCGGGGAGTCACCATATCATGACCGACAATACAGTATAGGAGAAACCCTCAATGGCAGACGATATGGTGTTGTATTTTCGTTGTTTTACTCCCAGTTTATTTTACCTCGAGGTTAATCACCCCAACTCTATCTTAACCTAATTTAATCTCCCCAAGTAGCGTTAAGGTGTTTAATCATCAGGTGAAATAAGTTGCGGTGTTTAATCTTCAGGTATAAACTTAGAGAACCACATTGAGTCAACCAGAACCAAAGGGAGTCATAAGAAAATACTGATTTACTTTTGCTGTGTATTAAAATGTTTTGGCTGAAAGCAGTGCATAGTTGTACAGTATTGTGTGAAGGGAACTCCCCCAGGCATTTCCTTAGGGGCGGTTTTAATTAACAACAATTCTGTTAAAGAAATGTTGTAAAATAATACAATAAGAAAAATACCCCAATGAAATACTGGAAAGTGAGGGTCTCTCCTCCCCAGAGATGCTGCACCGGGGAGCAGGGAGAACCTCATTATCGCCAAGATCCATCACGAGTCCCTGATCACATGGTCAAGGTCGGGATGCATATACAGTCGTCTCCTATAACTACACACGGTGATGGACGGTGGCTGTTGTTGGTGTGTGTGTTAAGACTCGGGGGCGGCGAGGCGTGTGGTGAGGGTTGACCTGCTTGGTGGCTGCCCTTTAAGAAGGAGGCGGTAACTGTAACAAAGGAAGCCAACAGTGTCTACAACAGAGAACTCTAGACAAATGTGACTTAAAATCTGTTATGACGTAATATAAACCTGCCCCTTACTGACGAGTGTTGTCAACTTGTCGCAGTGAACGTTTGTCACACTGAAAAGTTACTTTATAATTTGTGTAATTTATCACCAACAGCGGATTTCATTGTTATTATTCCCTTTTCTAAGCTGGGTGGAGGGACAATGGCGAACTGTGTGCCTGCGTGTGCTTCCTTGCTCGCTGAGTCGTTGATATTAAGTTATTAAATCAGTTCCTAGACTGGTTTAACGGCATTACTCTTAACTTGGTATATGTAAAGTGAGTGTGTGGTGAAGTGTGGGAGAGGTGAGTGTGTGGTGAAGTGTGGGAGAGGTGAGTGTGTGTGGTGAAGTGTGGGAGAGGTGAGTGTGTGGTGAAGTGTGGGAGAGGTGAGAGAGTGGTGAAGTGTGGGAGAGGTGAGTGTGTGGTGAAGTGTGGGAGAGGTGAGTGTGTGGTGAAGTGTGGGAGAGGTGAGTGTGTGGTTCATGGCCGGTACCTATAGTCCTGTCATGGTCATCAGTATAGATAAAAAAAAAAATATTAGTTTCGTGAGCTGACATAATTTACGGTCCTCACGTGGGGAGAGAGAGAGAGAGAGAGAGAGAGAGAGAGAGTGAGAGAGAGAGAGAGAGAGAGAGTTACTCAGCTCCGCCTTTATCTCTCCACCCGCTTACCCTCATCACTTTCCCTTATCCACCTGTGTCCCCTGTTTTTGTCCCTATCCAGCAAGATAACTTCATGTAAATATCACCAACTCCCCCTACCCACCTTTAGATAACCTACCCCTCCCCCCCCCCCCCTTGCCAGCACCCACGAGGAGGCAGGGGAGGGGGGGGGGATAGGGAGGGTCGTTGTGATGCACCAGGAGTAGGTTAGCCTGGAGGTGTTGTCATGGCCACCAGCAGCAACAGCAGCACCAGCTCTCTGCCGTATTGGTGAGGGCGTTATTATGCTGGTGGTGGTACTAGTGAATGCTTATGATGCTGGTATGACTGGTGCATCTGTTGTTGGTGTGGGGGTGCATCTGTTGTTGGTGTGGTGGTGGTGCATCTGTTGTTGGTGTGGTGGTGCATCTGTTGTTGGTGTGGTGGTGCATCTGTTGTTGGTGTGGTGGTGCATCTGTTGTTGGTGTGGTGGTGCATCTGTTACTGTTGTGGTGGTGCATCTGTTATTGTTGTGGTGGTGCATCTGTTACTGTTGTGGTGGTGCATCTGTTATTGTTGTGGTGGTGTTTGGGTTGCCCTGGTGCATCTGCTGTTGGTGATGACTCAGCTGCAGGTGTGTGGGTGCAGTACATCTGTTTCCTGCAGTGGTCACAACTGTTTCCCTTCCTTTTGAATATGTTAATGCCTTTACAACCCCCTCACCGCCTCCCCTCCCACAACTGATAACAAAATTTATGAGAAAAGTTATATATCCGTTTGTCTTTTTCATCTCTCTTTTTTAATTTGTAAACTGGAAAGCTGAAAACTTTTATGCACGTTTCTGACATTTTAACGAAATAATAATAACGGAGATCACCTGAAGATTCAACACCCTAGCTTATTTTACCTGATGAGTGGCCACTTCAACGCTTACCTAACCAACAGCCAGGTAGGGTTAAGATGTTTAATAATCAGGTAAAATAAGCTCTTTCTTCTTCTTCAGATGATCCAAAATTAAATAGAACACAATTTAAGAATAAATATCAATTAAAAAAAGTGATATATCTCGTTTTAACTGATTTTATGGCTTAGGAAGTTTGTAGAGCAGCGAGAAGCTAATTGTCCTCGCTCAAGAAAACAGAAGATTATATTGTCCAGTGTTATGGGTCAATGACTCATAACGTGACCTTGACACCCAAAGGAGTTGACTGCCACGACAACACGAACATTCTGGTACACATGGGTCGTTGTGTAAGGCACAGGCGGCGACACAAGGGCTTCCAATATAGTTGTTGAGGAGAGATATTAAGTTAGTGTGAATGTCGGGTAGCCTGTGGTGGTGGTGGTGTGTGTGTGTGGGGGGGGGGGGAGACGTCACCTTCGCTTACTGATGAGAGGAGTGTAGACGGAGGGTACAAATGAGGGTTTTGTTCCTCCTGGGAGACTCAGACTTGCCTCCTGAATCGTGATCACTGTCTTCGTCATGCCTCACTCTCAGGTCGAGGGGGTGTCGTGGGTGAGTGAATACAGCGTTCGCCTCCTGGCCTAAGGTCTGAGGTTCGTGCCCAGGATACCCCTTGACTACTGAGCTGGTTATCTATTTTTACAGTTGGGGGAAGTGAAAGTGATCTAGTGCATGCCGGTCACACTGCCTTGTGTATCGGAGAGAGTCGTAGTGTAGCCACACTGGCCCTAACAGACCGTCGGGCGGGCTGCTTGACCCTTTGGACTGTTCACGTGATGAGGTTGGATGTACTCAGGAAACTCTTGGAGGAATTTATGGATGATATTAAATGGAGGTTGTGTGCACAGATAACACACGCCCCCAACTGAGATAATTACAGGTACTCACGCACGAGCGTGACAGTCTCTCATAGCGCTGCACACTCACGCGCACAGGTACACTCACACAGGAACCTAAAGATACTTTTATACACTTTTTGTGCATATGAATAGAATTGAATGCATGTGTATGCAAACACTTGTACTTACATGGGCATACACAGTACGCACTCTTTTGCCTTACACAAGGTCATCGAGTATGGATGTCCAGATTGTAATTATAACCATCTTTTAAAATTTGGGAGACTATCGTTGCTCCCATGAGCTCCCGTGGTGTACAACTTGATTTAATTTAGTTGAGCCGAGGTATACTGTAGTGCAGCCGTCGCCAGAGGTGTGTCCTGCAGCCGTGACCTTAAGTTTAGTGTTGTGCTCAGGTCTAGTGAGGCAGATAGCACAGTACTGGGTTATGGAAAGAAAATACTGGACCCAGATTGTAAATGGTTATATATTAAAATCTGGGTGTCTTTTTCGACGACCCTTTATTAATGTGAAGTTTTAGAGGAGTAGTTTTATAAGTATAAGAACTATTTGCAGACAAGTAAAATATTGCAGACCTTCAGACACACAACATATTTTATAAACACGGATCTCTGTATGTGTATTACTGGCTTTGTCGTGGTGGACTTTAAAACGTTGACCGAGTTTATTCCTCTATAGTTCCTGATGAAAAAGTTGAGTGGTAGACAGTGTCTATGAGCGTCAGGGATGAGAGGAGGGTGTAGCAGCGGGGGGGGGGGGGGGGTCACTCAGGAACTGTATTACGTTGTGTCGGCCGACGTAAATTGCGAGGCTGGGTTGCGGCTGTCTGCTGCTGATGGTGTGGGTGATCCTGCGACAGCCGCACCACATAACCAGGCGCCGCAGCCCCGGGAAGTGAGGGGGGGGGGGGGGGAGAATAGTGACGGCCTAGCGGTTTCATATAGCCAGTACGACTCGAGTAAGGATATACCAGTAGAATAATGTAAAGTGAATTTGACCGCAGCAGCTCTGGGTTATGAGACACGATGGACTCTTCCAGTGGCAGGGGGAGTCAACACCTTCTAGTCATGAATTGTTCCACGTGAGGATAAAATCATGTTGTTGATACTTAAGTTGTTTTTATGAAAGGTCTTACTGTGTCTACAATGTTAACTGTTTTACAATCCGATTATGAACCTAACTGGGCTTATATCAGTTCTTTAAAACATTCTGTTGTTTTTTTTAAGGTTGTATTGTCTTCATGGCACAGGGGTTGTTGGGCAGGTATCCTCACTGAAGGTTCCTTGGGAGACAACGGTGAATGCTGTTGAACCTGTTGTGAGCAGACGGTCGGATAGACTTCATAATAAACAAGTGGTCATCGACTCCTGTTGTGGTTGAGATCGGGAAGCAGTTTGTGTTGTCTTGTGGTGACTGAGGTAACATGCAAGCACTGTAGTATACACGTCACTGTCTACTACACACTGTACTGTTTTAAATTCTCACCTCCATCCCTTTCCGCAAGCCAAGTATCTCCTCCTACAGTAAGCTGGCTGGTCCTACACGGTACACAGTCTGCTCATATATAGTGCAGTATACCTCAATATATCCAACGATGATAAGCAGTCTGATAATGTCATAGGCACAATGATTAATTCCCAGTCTTAAGTGACTTGGGATCTTTAAGATTTATTAAGTTCCGGTAAGCAGTTTGGTTCACCCAGGGAAATTGAGAAGTACTGTACATAAAGTTTCAAGTTAATAATTATATGGTAATGTTAGGCTTTGGTGTAAATAATAATAATAATAATAAACGGCTTATTAATAGAGTTGCAGCCGGTGGCTGAAAATATACAGACTTACATTTGATTTAGACATAATGATATAATATGCATTGAATACATTTACAGGGCTGTACAGTACATAAATCAGGAGCTGTTTATTATTTTAACAATAGATGGGATGGTGCTGTTCTTATATCTATCGGTGCGGGCTCTTATGGGCTGAATTTTGTTGTAGTGGCGGAATGCGTGAGTTGGGTGGGGGGCTGCAAGTGGCGAGGGTGGTGCAGTAGTCCACGGCCAAACCTTTCCAGTGCTTGGTGGTGGAGGTCACTGAAGGATGGCATTTCCAGGGTGGAGAGAGCGTTGGTGTAGCCGGAGTATTCAGCGTGTGTGTGTGTGTGTTTTGGTCACTGCCACACCAGGGACCATCAGTGGTTGAGATACAGTAATGCTGGTCTGCCGCCTCAAGTAATGGACGTACTTCAGCTTGGTCACACACAGTACAGTACTCCCGTAACACTACCGGGTATTCCAACCCCTCACACCGATACACTCACACCACTCACCCGCTACACGTCAATACGTAAACCACACACCAGAAATTTCAATACACGCAAATAATGGATTTGTAACAGAAATCAGGAACACACACAACGCACTAAGCCAGATGCATCAAATTCTATCATCGTCGTGTGACACCACCACTCACCACCACTACTACCACTCACCAGATAAGCTCCACACGCAACCATAAAATGCTTTAATGCAACCATACAAATGCAGCAGCCAGCCAGTAAACACACCGCCATACACCAGACACCACAGTCCACACCCTAGATAAACCTCATAGTAACTTTTTGCCTCATGTTGCCCCGAGAAGAAGCCTCCCTACCATAGACTTAATTTAATGATATATTTCGACAAGAGAAACCTTAAGTGTTGTGTGTTGTACAGTTATTAGTTCATCTGGTGTACGACTAATAATTGCTGTAATCAAGACTCGTGTGTGTGTGTGTGTGTGGCATTGTCTTAGAAACTTCAGCGTCGACTTGCATGCATCTTGATAGGTTGACGGAATAGTGCAAAGGCAATGTGGGTTCTGTTCAGGCACGATGGCAGTAATGGCCGCTACATTGGTCAATTTAGATCACTTGAATATTTGTCCCCTGCTTATTATACCTTATGAACCAACCTAACCTACCCCCCCCCCCCCTCCCACCAGGTAACGTTAGGATGTTTAATTAACAGGCGAGATAAGCTGGGGTTAGAGTTTTGATATTGTGAGATTGTGGTTTTAAGAAATTGTTGTTATGAGGTTGGGGTTGTGAGGCTTGTGAGGAGGAGATTATAAGGTTGTGGGGGGGGGGGGGGTGTGAGGGTGTTGGGCTGGACTACATTGAGGTGTCCCAAATAACATACATTGATAACAGAGTCTTGTGCTGGGGTTACACCTCCTCTTCCCTCTATCTTGTCTCCCCCCCCCCCCCTCCTCGTGTCCTCATTGATAATCTCGTCTGCGACACACACACACACACACACACATACCTCTCGTGTTGATAAGAGGATTCGGGTGTGACAATTACAGCTTGTGTGTCACCTCAGCCCCCTCCCCCCCATCTAGCTCGGTAAAATCTTCACTATACAAGTTAGGTTATTAATATTTACATCACTAATTGTGTTTGTGAGGTGAAGCGTGTCTCATGTTGATACACTTAAGTTCTTCTCATTACTGTTAGTATTTTATCTCAAATTTCTCTACAGTCTTATGCATATTGATGTCATTCTGAGTTAGGTATTCTAAAACGTGGCGTTAAAACAACGTAGATTATGGCAACACTTGTTAATTGCATGGCGGCATGACGTTTATATCCTGGTAAGGTGCAACGTGAGGGCGAGTTCCATCTTTACGTGGGGGCTTGAGCTACCTGTAAGGGAAGCCATATTCCCGTACAATACCTTAGTAAAAACACACTTAACGGGGCCAAATTACCGAGAGCCGACCTACAGTTACTGGAATCTGACTCATGTCATCAGAACCAAGAAGTCGTAGACAACATCCAACCAAACAATATCACACTACAGTGATTTCTCAACCAGATTGATAAAGGTGGAGGAAATTGGTGAATCGGTACATATTATCACCATTTAATTCCTGTGTCACAATAGTTTGGGTTGGGTTGGGTTAGGTTAGGTTAGGTTAGGTCAGGTCAGGTCAGGTCTTACCTCCCTGAGCCTGACGGTGTTTGCGTGGCGTAGTAGCAACTGATGGACAAGCAACAGTCTAGTGTGTTATGATGAAGTCTTCCCTCACTTGGTAATACTAAACCTTTTATTATAATGAAAGAACATAGTTATTATAGAAGTTCCGTTGCAGATTTATTCATTACTTTCCGTTATAATTTTTTTTATTCTAGTTCTTGTTTACATATAATTTTGTGTATTCCATTATATCTGCATTTCATCTGTTATATACCAACTTCCACACATCACAATACACATTTGATCAGTTAATCAGAGGAAACAAACTTATCGCGTCGTGTAGTATCCAGACAGAGTGGGAGTGAAACATGTTATCTTGAAGGTATTTTTATTACAAGTTAAGAGAGGCGAAGATGAAGGTCGTTGTGAGCGTAGATAACACCAAACCTACTACGCACTTTGTCCAAGCTGTGATAACGCTTCGTCTGTTGAAGTGGGAAAAATGTTTCGCTAACGAGTGGTGGAGGTATATGGCTATTATCTAAGACGATTGATTAATGTAGCATTGTTATTGTTCGTCTTTGTGAGATAGTTCAGGGTATATTGGGAGCTCATTAGACCTATTCCTGGGGTAAATAATTTGTCAACCAAGTAATAAATCCTAATAAGTGAAACCATTTGTCTCATTTAGTTAACGTATTTAGGTAGGTAAAGCCGTTATACTAGAGTAGCTGATGTTTGTGTGGTAGTAGTACGTTTTGAGGTGGTTATGTGGTGTTAACGACAGCATGTGGAAAACATTGTAGTACGCGGCCTCATTATATGTATGTAGGTTTAGTTTACTCGGCCACCGCTGGAGTGTTATGATGGATACGCCGTGTTTTGGGTTTAGCTTGACGGCAATGGTACATAACGCGTCCTGTTTATCCCCGGGTTATGATCGTCCGAATAAAGAGGGTTTTTTGTTGTCATTTTGTAAGAATATCGTAGTTTTTGTACATATCACACGTAGTTGATTGTGTAGTTTGGAAATATCACTCGTTGGTTTTGTAGAAGGTATATTGTGGCTTGTTGATCGAGAATGTAACTTTACGGTTGTGTAGTCTATCCCTCAGTAGCTAGTCACAGTAATTGGTAGAATGATGTTGTTGATCATAATACAGTATAAGTTTAAATGAAAGAAAACTCTACAAGTTGACTTAATTTACCTATGGATAACTTTGGCCAAACTTTGTACTGGAAAAAATGTAGTTATTCTTAAACAGTTCCGTTAGACCCAACTATGACTTTTTTTCAACTCCATTATTGGTTAACTTTACAGTACTTAAGTTTTTTGGGAAAACAGTTTTGAACTCTTGTGTACATTTTTTTTTTTACATCAACTTTCTACGTCATTAGTTCATTACAGTACTGTATGTTTATCAGCGGCCAGTGCAAGTGTTGCCAGATGCTGACAACACATTGACGTTCTCGACTGTTATTCCTCTTATAAAGTTCCCCGTTGGCTGGGCTGGTGAGTGTGTCCCCTACTGTTACTGTCACCCCTCCCATATACCGTTTTCTCTCACACTGACCGGCAGGTGCGGGAGGTTGCCTGTTGCTTGGTGAGCACAGCCCTGACCTCCGCCTCGTCCTTCATGGAGGACTCCCAGGATGGCAGTGACCACCCCGGGCCCACCGAGTCCTTCAGGGTTTGTTAGCAGTTAAATTCATATCACATACTCCCCACTGGTTCACCTCTCAGTTCAAGAATCATCCAAACACCTCACCGGCTTATTCGTAAAGTTTGTTTTGCGTGAACATTAGGCACCTTAGCTCATGTCACCTGGTGATTAAACACCCTAACAATAACCTAACCTAACCCCCAGTTAGCGTTAGGATGATTAATCTTGTGGACGCAGCTGGTGTACCTATTCTTCACGTAATTCATTTATTTTGTGAGAATCCAGATTTTACCCACTTATATTGCTGCAGCGAGAAGCTTGTATACATTTGGCTTATTTTTGATATGTATACTTATAGAATACATGGCATGATGACAGTAATTTATCAAGCTTAGGAAGAACTATGCATGAAGAGGTTTATACATACAGGGTCACTGAAAATTAATGCCCAGATTTTAAATGATAATATATTAAAATCTGAGTACTCTTTTTCGGTGACCCTGTATGTATACTATGTATGGCCTAGTTTACAAATGCATTATATTATCCCTGCCATTCCACCGCCCCCCCCCCCTCTCTCTCCCCCCACCCTCCCCACTCACTAAAACCACTTAAATTTACTCACCGGCAACCCTCTTTGATACTTTTTTCTTTGCATTGTGGTAAATTTTGCAGTTAGTATTTCAACCACAATCTGGATATTCCCCTATTTTAGAAACCTGATATAACCCCCCCCCCCCCCCCAGTTCCTTAAGAGTTGAGTGATGAGAGTAACGCGTGTTGATGTTCCATATAACAAGTAACAGTTTAATTTGTAGTTACGGAACACAGGATGTAAGAGAGTTGTTAGAAATGGTAAATGTATTTCATTTGTTTATTTCTTCCTTGATTTATGGCCTTTTAACTCCGAGTCCATTTCTTAAAGACTTAGGACGAGAGAAAACGATAAAAAGTTAGAATGTGTTTGCTAATTAATTTAAGTTTTGTAATTATTATTTATAAGAATGGATTTTTTTGGGTACAAGTTTTATTCACTTTTAGAAGGACGGAAATTTGTTTTCTTATGTTTTATTGAGTTTATCCACAAATATAAGAACTGGATGAAATAAGGTTATATGGGTGAGGAGATTGACCGTTGCAACACACCCAACACTACGCTCGGTATGCACACTGGTTATAACTACACGTGTCTGTATATTAGAAGTATGCTACTGATGTTATGAGCACCTTAGGTTATGCAGTGTACCTCTAAAGTTAAAAAAAATTCACTATTCACCCCACGATTTAAATAATAATGCCTGCAGTTATATACTTCACTTCGTCTGTATGTATGTATGTATGTCCATCTGTTTTTGTAAATCAGTGGAAGCTTTGTAAGTTTTATTATCATGGTATGTGGATTAATTTTGACTTGTAAGTATTGATGAATGAACTAACTATAACATTTGTCTTTGTGTTACATTTGTTTACACTTCAAGGGCGCCACTAGGTGAACTAAGTCAGGGCAGGAGAGTAAACAGTCTCAAATGCAATCCGCAATTTAGTGTCGACATTATTCTGGCGTCTCGCTGCTTGGAGAGACTAAATATTGTAAAGTACATCATTAAAGAAATTTTGGCCGGATACCGTGTTTCCTGTAGTTTGGTTAGCATCTGTAACTACGTGTGGTGTATCAGGGTGAAACTTCTTGTGGGGTGGTGGTGTGTACGGAGGGGTAGATGTGGTCGTTTATTCTCCAAAGATAGTCGCTAGGGACAGGTTGATGATGATGATGAGGCTCTGAAGTTTCTCGTTAGTATTTCAAAGTTGATGTTTTTTTTCTGGGATTCTGGTTTAATTTGAGTATATATATTTGTTTTTTTAATATTCTAAGATTGTTATTTGCGATGGTGGGTCAAGAAGTGTATTTATTGGTTATCTAATTTAAAAAGAACTTCCATTGAACGATGTTACGATGGCACTCGGCTCTACCAAACGTGATGTTGAAATAGACATGAACCTAGTTTAGATTCTGTACATGATCAGTACTTTGTCAATTCGGCGCCTGGGCTCATTAATTCTGCCTCACATACTGCCTTGATAATCGAAGCCCAGGTAATTGCAATTCTGGTGCTCCGTGCAAGAAGGGCCAGTGTCTAGGAAACGTATTATTTAACAAGAGATGGAAATAGATTTGAATTAAAGTGAAGCACAACTTGACATTTTCTGTGTAATTGTGGGCAAACCATTAGTGGATATTGCAAATTTTACGTATCCCTCACTCACACACACACACGCACGCACCTTAATGGTCATGCTGTGATGGGCTCGGGCCACAGTGATGTACTTCCACTGTACAACTACTATCAGTACGATATATTATACTTTAGCTACTTAACAGTGACAGGCGCCTCAAATGAGCTCTGCGATATGGTTGTCCCGATTTAGTTGAAGGTGTTGAGTTGATTAGTTCGTGTTGAGGTAAGTTAGGTTATCTGGTCCTGTAATACATACCACAGTAGAACAGAAAACGTGTTGAAGGAGTGTAGGGAACAGATTAGTGGACCCCTCGTAAATTTATTGACAAAATCATTAAACACCGGAGTTGTGCCAGACTTGTGGAAAAAGGCAAATGTAGTACCCATATTCAAAAAGGGAGACAGAGCATCAGCGTCAAATTACCGGCCGATCAGTTTGACGTCAGTAGCGGGGAAATTTCTTGAATCAATTATAGCAGATAACACCCGATCGCATTTAGAGAAAAGCAAATTAATCTACGACTCTCAACATGGGTTTATAAAGGGAAAATCTTGTCTAATAAATCTGCTGACATTTTTTAGGAAAGTCTTCGAGGTAGTAGATAATGACGAAAATTACGATGTTATTTACTTAGACTTTAGCAAAGCATTTGACAGAGTACAGCATCAGAAGCTTCTAAGAAAAATTAAGGCTCATGGTATTGTGGGGAAAGTTTTAAACTGGATACAATTATGGCTCACCGATAGAATGCAGAGGGTCAGCGTAGATGGTGTTAAATCTGAGTGGGGCCGTGTAACCAGTGGGGTTCCCCAGGGGTCAGTACTGGGCCCACTCTTGTTCATAATCTACATAAACGATCTAGATACTGGGATCAGCAGTGACATAAGCAAGTTTGCGGATGACACCAAAATAGGGCGGCAGATTAATTCAGGGCAGGATGCAAATGCATTGCAGTAGGATCTAAATAAACTGCAGGGGTGGTCTGAAAAATGGCAAATTAAATTCAACACCAGCAAGTGCAGCGTACTTAATATTGGAAGAACAAATACTGTCATTGTATACAGCCTTAACAACATCAGCCTAGAGAAGTCGACTTGTGAAAGAGACCTGGGGGTACTTGTAAGCCCGGACCTACGGCCTAGAAAACTGCATTAATGTTCGAAATAAGGCAAACAGAGTATTGGGTTTTATATCTAGAAGTGTAAGTAATACGAGTGCAGAGGTCTTATCGCAACTATATCTTGCGCTAGTTGGGCCGCATCTCGCTTATGCGGTTCAGTTCTGGTGCCCTTATTATAGAATGGATATCAATTCACTAGAGTCGGTGCAGCGAAGAATGACGAAAACGATTCCGGGACTTAGAAACCTTCCATATCAGGATAGGTTTAAGAAACTATAATTGCATTCCCTAGAAAGACGAAGAGTGCGGGGAGATATGATAAAAGTATTCAAGTGGGTGAAAAGAATCAATGAAGGAGATATAGATAAAGTTCTTATATTATCCGAGCAGGATAGGACTCGGAACAACGGATTTAAGTTGGATAAGTTTAGGTTTAGGAGGGAGATAGGAAGGAACTGGTTTACAAATAGGGTAGTGGACGAGTGGAACAAGCTTAGCAACTTTGTAGTAAGTGCGGGAGCTCTGGAAAGTTTCAAAAGGAGGCTAGATAGATTCATGGATGATAGAGAGTGGTAGTAACTCTCGACAGGAGCTGCCATGCACAGGTCAACCGGCCTATTGCAGACTCCTTATTTTCTTATGTGTTGGTGTACTGACTGGACTTTGTGTTGCGGCTTACGTCTGCATGGGTGTGGGTGTAGAGGGTGTGGGTTGTAGAGGGCGTGAGTTGTAGAGGGCGTTAGTTATAGAGGGCGCGGGTTGTACCTTTCGAGTCTCACTGCCCCCCCCCCCCCTTGGCACCGAGTGTTATGGCGGAGGTTGTGTTAAAGGCAATATGTGTCGTGTGAGTGTGGACACTGGCCCCAACACCGCCGCAGGTGACGACGTGCCCCAAGCGCGTCGGGGGAGGAATCGTGATGAGTCCCCCTCCCCACACACACCCCATTGTGTCGACGTGTGTTGGATGTTGAGGGGAGGGGGGGGGGGGGGGGGTCTGCCGTTGCCACATACAAACAAACTTTACAACTAGTGGTATGTTCTGTGTACACGCCTCCCCCACCCTGCCATGCTATGAAAAAACGTAAAACTATTGAAGACAAATAAATTGATTCATTTGGTCGTTATTGTCTCTAAATTTCAGCTTCCTTCATGATACATCGGCCGGACATATAACCAACAAGACCCGTGATAAACAAACGGAGTAAGAACTGAGCTCCTCACTGGAGTTTCTCGCGGCATTTGGAGACAGGAGTGAGGGAGGGGCCGAGTGCAAAAAAAAACGTGCCTGTGCATGGCAGCTCCTTTCGAGAGTTACTACCACTCTCTATCATCCATGAATCTATCTAGCCTCCTTTTGAAACTTTCCAGAGCTCCCGCACTTACTACAAAGTTGCTAAGCTTGTTCCACTCGTCCACCACCCTATTTGTGAACCAGTTTCTTCCTATCTCCCTCCTAAACCTAAACTTATCCAACTTGAATCCGTTGCTCCGAGTCCTATCCTGCTCGGATATTATAAGAACTTTATCTATATCCCCTTTATTGATTCCTTTCACCCACTTAAATACTTCCATCATATCTCCCCGCACTCTTCGTCTTTCTAGGGAATGCAATTATAGTTTCTTTAACCTATCCTGATATGGAAGGTTTCTAAGTCCCGGAATCGTTTTCGTCATTCTTCGCTGCACCGACTCTAGTGAATTGATATCCATTCTATAATAAGGGCACCAGAACTGAACCGCATAAGCGAGATGCGGCCTGACTAGCGCAAGATATAGTTGCGATAAGACCTCTGCACTCGTATTACTTACACTTCTAGATATAAAACCCAATACTCTGTTTGCCTTATTTCGAACATTAATGCAGTTTTCTAGGCCGTAGGTCCGGGCTTACAAGTACCCCAGGTCTCTTTCACAAGTCGACTTCTATAGGCTGATGTTGTTAAAGCTGTATACATTGACAGTATTTGTTCTTCCAATATTAAGTACGCTGCACTTGCTGGTGTTGAACTTAATTTGCCATTTTTCAGACCACCCCTGCAGTGTTGGAATTTATTCGTTGATGGTGACTGTTTTTCTTCATTTTGTGTGTGTGTGGGGGGGGGGGGAAATTTGCTGTTTTATTTGTTTACATCTTATGATGGTGTTAGTGAATATTTTTCGGCGGTGGGTTTTGCTGGGTGGAGAGGAACCCTACTTGTCATGAGCTCACACCACGGACACAACCAAAGCACTGTAGAGGTGCGTGAGGGAGAGGCCA
Source organism: Homarus gammarus (assembly GCA_958450375.1). Lineage (NCBI taxonomy): Eukaryota > Metazoa > Arthropoda > Malacostraca > Decapoda > Nephropidae > Homarus > Homarus gammarus. The sequence continues at coordinate 200,996 of CAUDMG010001226.1, forward strand.
AGGACCCCGCCATCCTGCGGAAGTCCTGCCGTAAGATGCGCGCCAATTCTGGAGGACGACAATTGGCCAGACATTACGCACCGGAATTGCTCTCCAATTTACTCTTGGGAACAAGTCGACGTCCGATCCAGAGCGTGACTTTGTTCTGTCCTTACACGAACATGTTGCCGTCAGCACCTAACTTCCTGTGTTGTGCGTTCGCGGCACCCGAGGCTGGAGAAGTGGCTGGTGGAGGATCTAAACCTGCATGTGTGGTCTATGTTTCTCAACACACTTACCACCACAATATTACTTTTCATCTTAGCATTTGTTTTCATTTCCACTGGGCATAATATTTTGGCCACTCATCAAAGTGTTCTGTTCACTCTTAGGGGCCGCACCATCTCAATATGTAATATTACACTAATAAGCATTTTGCTCTTATTAAACGCTACTTAATATGAGCAAAACGTTGACATTGGGTAGTGAGAGACGCAGACATTTTATTGTTTCAGGTGTGTGTGTGTACAGGTGCCGTGAGGTAGCCGCAACATTTCCCTCGTCTCATATATCATTTGATTGAGGTGAACTGGGGTTATGGCGGGACAATAACATTACTGGGACATAAACCTTTTTCACGTCCACAAAAAATCATATTATTATTACCTGTTTTAAATTAACCCCGAAAACATATTATGATATTCTTCTCATTTAACGGTAATATTAACGTTTGTTTACATTAATTACCATAATAATGTAATATTTTTTACCCGTCACCGTCCACCGTGGGAACTGTGGTCTCAAGTCTCACCATTAAAGTATTTCTTGATGACATACACACCTGAGGAGTGTTGACAAATTGGCCTCTTCTCCTTCTTCCTGATTCTTCCTTCCTTTCCTTTATACTCCATTCGTACTTGTCCTTAAAGATGTATATGTCCTTGTTTCCTCTTGTTTGACCTGACCTTTTCTTGCGTGTCCCAAATTTTTGTCTGGTATGTCCTGCATGTCTAAGTCTCGTTTGGTGTGTGTGTGTTTGTCTAAATCTCGTTTGATGTTCTATTGTTTAGATAATGTCTTCTTACCAGGTCCCTGTATGTCCTTCCTTCACATCACCCTGTATGTCCTTCACGTCAACCTGTATGTCCTTCACGTCAACCTGTATGTCCTTCCTTCACGTCACCCTGTATGTCCTTCACGTCAACCTGTATGTCCTTCACGTCACCCTGTATGTCCTTCACGTCACCCTGTATGTCCTTCACGTCAACCTGTATGTCCTTCCTTAACGTCACCCTGTATGTCCTTCCTTCACGTCACCCTGTATGTCCTTCCTTCACGTCACCCTGTATGTCCTTCCTTCACGTCACCCTGTATGTCCTTCCTTCACGTCACCCTGTATGTCCTTCACGTCACCCTGTATGTCCTTCCTTCACGTCACCCTGTATGTCCTTCACGTCACCCTGTATGTCCTTCACGTCACCCTGTATGTCCTTCACGTCACCCTGTATGTCCTTCCTTCACGTCACCTTGTATGTCCTTCCTTCACGTCACTCTGTATGTCCTTCACGTCACCCTGTATGTCCTTCCTTCACGTCACCCTGTATGTCCTTCACGTCACCCTGTATGTCCTTCCTTCACGTCACCCTGTATGTCCTTCACGTCACCCTGTATGTCCTTCACGTCACCCTGTATGTCCTTCCTTCACGTCACCCTGTATGTCCTTCACGTCACCTGTATGTCCTTCCTTCACGTCACCCTGTATGTCCTTCCTTCACTTCACCCTGTATGTCCTTCCTTCACGTCACCCTGTATGTCCTTCCTTCACGTCACCCTGTATGTCCTTCCTTCACGTCACCCTGTATGTCCTTCCTTCACGTCACCCTGTATGTCCTTCCTTCACGTCACCCTGTATGTCCTTCCTTCACGTCACCCTGTATGTCCTTCCTTCACGTCACCCTGTATGTCCTTCCTTCACGTCACCCTGTATGTCCTTCCTTCACGTCACCCTGTATGTCCTTCCTTCACGTCACCCTGTATGTCCTTCACGTCACCCTGTATGTCCTTCCTTCACGTCACCCTGTATGTCCTTCCTTCACGTCAACCTGTATGTCCTTCACGTCACCCTGTATGTCCTTCACGTCAACCTGTATGTCCTTCCTTAACGTCACCCTGTATGTCCTTCCTTCACGTCACCCTGTATGTCCTTCCTTCACGTCACCCTGTATGTCCTTCCTTCACGTCACCCTGTATGTCCTTCACGTCACCCTGTATGTCCTTCACGTCACCCTGTATGTCCTTCCTTCACGTCACCCTGTATGTCCTTCCTTCACGTCACCCTGTATGTCCTTCACGTCACCCTGTATGTCCTTCACGTCACCCTGTATGTCCTTCCTTCACGTCACCCTGTATGTCCTTCACGTCACCTGTATGTCCTTCACGTCACCCTGTATGTCCTTCCTTCACGTCACCCTGTATGTCCTTCACGTCACCCTGTATGTCCTTCCTTCACGTCACCCTGTATGTCCTTCCTTCACGTCACCCTGTATGTCCTTCCTTCACGTCACCCTGTATGCCTCCTGTATGTCCTTCCTTCACGTCACCCTGTATGTCCTTCACGTCACCCTGTATGTCCTTCACGTCACCCTGTATGTCCTTCACGTCACCCTGTATGTCCTTCCTTCACGTCACCCTGTATGTCCTTCCTTCACGTCACCCTGTATGTCCTTCACGTCACCCTGTATGTCCTTCCTTCACGTCACCCTGTATGTCCTTCACGTCACCCTGTATGTCCTTCCTTCACGTCACCCTGTATGTCCTTCCTTCACGTCACCCTGTATGTCCTTCCTTCACGTCACCCTGTATGTCCTTCACGTCACCCTGTATGTCCTTCACGTCACCCTGTATGTCCTTCCTTCACGTCACCCTGTATGTCCTTCCTTCACGTCACCCTGTATGTCCTTCCTTCACGTCACCCTGTATGTCCTTCCTTCACGTCACCCTGTATGTCCTTCCTTCACGTCACCCTGTATGTCCTTCCTTCACGTCACCCTGTATGTCCTTCCTTCACGTCACCCTGTATGTCCTTCCTTCACGTCACCCTGTATGTCCTTCACGTCACCCTGTATGTCCTTCACGTCAACCTGTATGTCCTTCACGTCACCCTGTATGTCCTTCCTTCACGTCACCCTGTATGTCCTTCACGTCACCCTGTATGTCCTTCACGTCACCCTGTATGTCCTTCACGTCACCCTGTATGTCCTTCCTTCACGTCACCCTGTATGTCCTTCCTTCACGTCACCCTGTATGTCCTTCCTTCACGTCACCCTGTATGTCCTTCCTTCACGTCACCCTGTATGTCCTTCACGTCACCCTGTATGTCCTTCACGTCACCCTGTATGTCCTTCCTTCACGTCACCCTGTATGTCCTTCACGTCACCCTGTATGTCCTTCCTTCACGTCACCTTGTATGTCCTTCCTTCACGTCACCCTGTATGTCCTTCACGTCACCCTGTATGTCCTTCCTTCACGTCACCCTGTATGTCCTTCCTTCACGTCACCCTGTATGTCCTTCCTTCACGTCACCCTGTATGTCCTTCCTTCACGTCACCCTGTATGTCCTTCCTTCACGTCACCCTGTATGTCCTTCCTTCACTTCACCCTGTATGTCCTTCCTTCACGTCACCCTGTATGTCCTTCCTTCACGTCACCCTGTATGTCCTTCCTTCACGTCACCCTGTATGTCCTTCCTTCACGTCACCCTGTATGTCCTTCCTTCACGTCACCCTGTATGTCCTTCCTTCACGTCACCCTGTATGTCCTTCCTTCACGTCACCCTGTATGTCCTTCCTTCACGTCACCCTGTATGTCCTTCCTTCACGTCACCCTGTATGTCCTTCCTTCACGTCACCCTGTATGTCCTTCCTTCACGTCACCCTGTATGTCCTTCCTTCACGTCACCCTGTATGTCCTTCCTTCACGTCACCCTGTATGTCCTTCACGTCACCCTGTATGTCCTTCACGTCACCCTGTATGTCCTTCCTTCACGTCACCCTGTATGTCCTTCCTTCACGTCACCCTGTATGTCCTTCCTTAACGTCACCCTGTATGTCCTTCCTTCACGTCACGCGAGTCCTCCCGAGACTAATCCTCCCATCCTCACTACCGCATCAAGACTCCCCCCCCCCCCCCTCACGTAGGACTCGGGGTCAATAAGCACTGTGTCTAAATAGGTTTCCTTGTCCTAATGGGGAAGAGGACCTCTCATTTACTCTTCCTTTCTGCCGCCGTGAGAACCATCTTGCACCACACTTCCGCTGCTGGGGGAGTGAGGGTGCGTGGGGGTCTTCCTACCAAGGTCAAGATGGTTGCTGGGGTTTGATGGGGGGTATCCGGTGGCGGAGACGGGTCTGCTGAGTGAGGTTATGATGGTTGATGGGGTGGTGGGTGTGACTTGAAGGGGGAGAGGGGAGGTGAAGGGAAAGGGGGCACTTTTATCAATAGGAATGGACACGTGGCCTTCCTTAACACCTGAAGTCAACTAAGTAAATTATCACTTATCAATCACATTATAGTCGTGCAGGTGTCTTGTTGACGGTAGTTTTTCGGGTCACCTGTAGATTGGCCTCCCTAGTTTATTTCACCTGAAAATTAACCACCTTAACTCTACCTGAGGCGGGTAGGTTAGGTTACGTTGTTAGATTTAGATTAGGTTAACGTTAGGGTGGTTTAAGGTGAATGGTTAGGTTAGGTAAGTCACAAGGTGTGGTATGTGTCTTAGAGTGTAGTGCTCTCTCTCTCTCTCTCTCTCTCTCTCTCTCTCTCTCTCTCTCTCTCTCTCTCTCTCTCTCTCTCACGTTTCTCATTTATTTATATTTCCTTTACGATTTTCTCATGTGTTCCTCGGTGTTCTTCATCTCCTTGTAGTGTTCTTATCGTTATTCGACTTATTTCCCTTTATCTGTTATTTCTCTTGACATGGTCTGTTTTTTCCCTTAGGTTATTTCCCCCTTGCTGTTATCTCTCTCCCCTCACTTGTCCTCTTTTTTCCCCCTTGTCTTTTGTCCCCGTCACTCCCCTCACCAGCGTCCCTCTGCCAGTCTTTTTTTTTTCTTCTCAACTTTTCCTTTTGTCTCCTCTCATTTTTTTTTTATTTTCTCTTCACCTTTTCTGTTTCACTCTCCGTCTTTTCTGTCTATCCTTCGCAATTTTCTCTCTCTCTCTCTCTCTCTCTCTCTCTCTCTCTCTCTCTCTCTCTCTCTCTCTCTCTCTCTCTCTCTCTCTCCGTCGCCTTTTCCCCCCTCCATCCGTTGCTTTTCTAGGTCACAATCCAAAGGGGTTATTTTACCATATCATTGTGTATACCTTCAAGGCCTTAACTTATCTCAGTGCCACGCCCCCCCCCCCCCTCTCCATCGTTGACCACGCCCATGTATCCACGCTGCTGAGTCATTCCCTTCCCCCACCCCCTGGCCGCCAGACTGAGTGGCTGCCTCCGTCGTCTACCCCTACAGTATGGGGGCTTCACCTATGGTCCTCCCCGGGGAGACTCGTGGTGCTCATAGCCCCCTTACTGTGTGGCCACCAAGCCTTTACTGCCTACCTTACTGCACGCATATAACTCTCTCTCTCTCTCTCTCTCTCTCTCTCTCTCTCTCTCTCTCTCTCTCTCTCTCTCTCTCTCTTCGACTTCCTTCCCCTAATTATCTCCTCTGCCTCTTCTCTCATCATCCTTGCCTTCTCCTCTCTCCCTCATACCCTCCCTCACCCCCTCCTTCCCCCCCTCACTATCCCCCTTCCCACCCCCCTCCCTCCTCCTCACTATCCCTCCCTCCCCCTCTCTTTTCCCTCTCGTAAAACGTCTCCCGCATCGTCTTCATCCGCCACCACCATGCTTTAATCCCCCCCCCTCCCCCCCTCTCTCCCCCACTCCACCCCCCTCGACCACGCCTACTCCTGGCTAGACAGACACCACGCCCCCACGAGCCAGACAGGCCACGCCCACACGCTGCTATTGATTGTTGTAAGTCCCGTATGTACTGGGGGAGAGGAGGGAGGATGGAGGAAGAAGAGAGAGAGAGGAGGAAGGAGATAAGAGGGAGAGAAAAGGAGAATGGAGGAAGGAGAGAAAAATGAAGAGACGGTGAGAGTGTAGTGGAGGAGAAACCTACTTCGTAAATTGACTTGGGACTTGAGGTGAATAATTTGATGTTCCTTCTTTCGGTGATAACTTTATGTTCCCCATCTGAATGACATTATTATTATTATTATTGTTTATTATTATTATTGTTTATTATTATTATTGTTTATTATTATTATTATTATTGTTTATTATTATTATTGTTATTATTATTATTATTATTATTGTTGTTGTTACTGTTATTATTATTATTTTTATTATTATTATTATTATTATTATTATTATCATATCCCGTCTCCTATAGCGGGGGGGGGGGGGGGTGTTGTGGGTGACGGTAGCGGGAAGAAGACCCAATTTGAGTTGATTAATAGATAACCGGATAGATAGATATTTATTCAGGAAAATCGTCATATAAGTTCACATTAATAAAGCATTTATGTAAACAGTGTAGGTATACAAACAATTTACATACACAGTACGGGTGTACAAACAATGGTAAACAATAAAGCGTCATGTATATCTTATATTGTTTGTTAACTTGCTACGTTATCTTTGTTTGTTTTCTCTGTTTTAATTCTATCTGTTATTAACTTATTATTCATTGATATCGCTTCCGGTTTCTTTATCGTTTATGTGATGGGGAACTATTTTATATCGGGCGTTTTATTTTTTTTTTGGACACGAGTTATTTAATGTAATAACTTCACTCTGAATTGTTTTGTTTTTGTGAAGGGGAGGTGTTGTATAGTGTGTTGCTGCCACCAGTGTTGTATTGGAAGGGTGTTGCTGCCACCAGTGCTGTGTTGGGAGGATGTTGCTGCCACCAGTGTTGTGTTGGGAGGATGTTGCTGCCACGGGTGTTGTGTTGGGACGATGTTGCTGCCACCACTGTTGTGTTGGAAGGGTGTTGCTGCCACCACTGTTGTGTTGGAAGGGTGTTGCTGCCACCAGTGTTGTGTTGGGAGGATGTTGCTGCCTCCAGTGATGTGTTGGGAGGATGTTGCTGCCTCCAGTGTTGTGTTGGGGAATGTTGCTGCCACCAGTGTTGTGTTGGGAGAATGTTGCTGCCTCCAGTGATGTGTTGGGAGACTGTTGCTGCCTCCAATGATGTGTTGGGAGACTGTTCCTGCCTCCAGTGTTGTCTTGGGAGGATGTTGCTGCCACCAGTGTTGTGTTGGGAGGATGTTGCTGCCTCCAGTGGTGTGTTGGGAGAATGTTGCTGCCACCAGAGAAAAGCAAATTAATCTACGACTCTCAACATGGGTTTACAAAGGGAAAATCTTGTCTAACAAATCTGCTAACGTTTTTTAGGAAAGTCGTCGAGGTAGTAGATAATGACGAAAATTACGATGTTATTTACTTAGACTTTAGCAAAGCATTTGACAGAGTACCGCATCAGAGGCTTCTGAGAAAAATTAAGGCTCATAGTATCGAGGGGAAAGTTTTAAATTGGATAAAATCATGGCTCACCGATAGAACGCAGAGGGTCAGCGTAGATGGTGTTAAATCTGAGTGGGGCCGTAACCAGTGGGGTTCCCCAGGGGTCAGTACTAGGCCCACTCTTGTTCATAATCTACATAAACGATCTAGATACTGGGATCAGCAGTGACATAAGCAAGTTTGCGGATGACACCAAAATAGGGCGGCAAATTAATTCAGGGCAGGTTGCAAATGCATTACAGGAGGATCTAAATAAACTGCAGGGGTGGTTTGAAAAATGGCAAATGAAATTCAACACCAGCAAGTGCAGCGTACTTAATATTGGAAGAACAAATACTTATAATGTATACAGCCTGAACAACATCAACCTAGAGAAGTCGACTTGTGAAAGAGACCTAGGGGTACTTGTAAGCCCGGACCTACGGCCTAGAAAACAGTGCGTTAATGTTCGAAATAAGGCAAACAGAGTATTGGGTTTTATATCTAGAAGTGTAAGTAACAAGAGTGCAGAGGTCTTATTGCAACTATATCTTGCGCTAGTTAGGCCGCACCTCGATTATGCGGTTCAGTTCTGGTGCCCCTATTATAGAATGGATATAAATTCACTAGAGTCGGTGTAGCGAAGAATGACAAAAATGATTCAGGGACTTAGAAACCTTCCATCTCAGGATAGGTTAAAGAAACTTAACTTGCATTCCCTAGAAAGACGAAGAGTGCGGAGAGATATGATAGAAGTATTTAAGTGGGTGAAAGGAATCAATAAAGGAGATATAGATAAAGTTCTTATAATATCCGAGCAGGATAGGACTCGGAGCAACGGATTCAAGTTGGATAAGTTTAGGTTTAGGAGGGAGATAGGAAGAAACTGGTTCACAAATAGGGTGGTGGACGAGTGGAACAAGCTTAGCAACTTTGTAGGAAGTGCGGGAACTCTGGAAAGTTTCAAAAGGAGGCTAGATAGATTCATGGATGATAGAGAGTGGTAGTAACTCTCGACAGGAGCTGCCATGCACAGACCAACCGGCCTATTGCAGACTCCTTATTTTCTTATGTTGGGAGAATGTTACTGCCACCAGTGTTGTGTTGGGTGGATGTTGCTGCCTCCAGTGTTGTGTTGGGAGAATGTTACTGCCACCAGTGTTGTGTTGGGTGGATGTTGCTGCCTCCTGTGTTGTGTTGGGAGAATGTTGCTGCCACCAGTGTTGTGTTGGAAGGATGTTGTTGTCAGTAATGTTGGGTGTGTTTACATAATTTTGCTGGCACTATTAGATGTTAAGGCGATGTATTTAATGTCTTTTCCCCGGCCACTGATGTTAGTTATGTTTGTGTACAGTCTCACAAGCTTCAGTTATGGTGTGTGATTACAAAGGTGGTATTTACAGGTTGTTCCCGATACTCATGTTAAGGTATTTACAGTACCTTATATCGTTTACATAATGTTGTTTACAGTATCGTACAGTGTCGTGAGGTTCAGTGGTATTACGTCCAAACATCTCATCTTAACTGGTTGTATAGTGTTACCCATTAATGTTGTACGTTCAAGAATGTGTAATGATGTTCAGGTATTTCAGTTTCACCTGTTGATGTAGGCTTTAAAAAATATGAATCACCTGAAGATAAAATCCCCTCCCCCCCAGCTTAACCTAACTCAACCCACCTAGGTAGTGTTAGGATGCTGTTAATCTTCAGGTAAAATAATCTCAGGTGTATGATCTTCAGGTAAATCAAATTCATTATTGTCGAGATAAATTTTTTGTTACCTGTTAATGTTGTAACTTGTAGAAATATTAAGTGTTTTTCTTTTGTTGTTTTGCAGGTAAGTGGAGGTGTGGCGGCGTGTGTGCGGGGCAGGTGCGGTAGGTAACACATCTCACCTTTAACTCTGCTACTGTGGCTGGCAGTACCTCTCTTCACCTCTCTCTTCACCTCGCCTCCTTTATCCTCTTCTCGCATCACCTCACCACCTCCTTCCTTCTCTCCCTTCCTCCTCACCTCTCCTGTCCTCCTTTCCTCCTCATCTTCTCTCATCTCTCCTCCCTTCTTTTTCTCCTCATCTTCTCTCCTCCTTTCCTCACCTCCTCTTTTATGCAGACAGGGTGGCGTCTCTATTGAGTGTGAGTGTTTTAGGGGATTATTGTGTGTGTGTGTGTGTGTGTGTGTTCTCTTGTCTCTCTTTCTCATAAATTCTCTTTTTTTATCCTCGTCTTTTTCTCTTTTCTCCATTTTTAATATATTTTCTCTCCCCATCTATATTTTCCTCCTCCTCTTCCTCCTCCCTGTCTCTTCTCCTCTTTCCCCATCACCACTCCCTCCCTCCTAGCTTCAAGTTGACACACGTGATGGCCTGATTGAGACAACCACCAGTTAGTTTAATGGTTGTTTGGACTTAAAATACCACGACAAACACAGAGGTCGAAAACAGGGTAAGATTATCATTGGACTTATTATTGGACTTTTCCTGTATATGAATTACCGCTACTTTTGGTCTGGCTTTTGTGATAGCCATTTTGGACTTTCTTCTTGGACTTGGATGTTAGATCGAGATTTCAGGTACAATGAACTTGTTTTCTGTGGTTCATTTAGGACTTAATTGGACTTGATGTTATTATAATAAAAGTCGGTGTTTCTGAGCCCATTTCGGCCTTTTTGTCTAACAAATCTGCTGACGTTTTTTTTAGGAAAGTCTTCGAGGTAGTAGATAATGACGAAAATTACGATGTTATTTACTTAGACTTTAGCAAAGCGTTTAGAGTACCGCATCAGAGGCTTCTGAGAAAAATTAAGGCTCATGGTATCGAGGGGAAAGTTTTAAATTGGATAAAATCATGGCTCACCGATAGAACGCAGAGGGTCAGCGTAGATGGTGTTAAATCTGAGTGGGGCCGTGTAACCAGTGGGGTTCCCCAGGGGTCAGTACTAGGCCCACTCTTGTTCATAATCTACATAAACGATTTAGATACTGGGATCAGCAGTGACATAAGCAAGTTTGCCGATGACACCAAAATAGGGCGGCAAATTAATTCAGGGCAGGATGCAAATGCATTACAGGAGGATCTAAATAAACTGAAGGAGTGGTCAGAAAAATGGCAAATGAAATTCAACACCAGCAAGTGCAGCGTACTTGATATTTGAAGAATAAATACTGGCAAAGTATACAGCCTTAACAACATCAACCTAGAGAAGTCGACTTGTGAAAGAGACTTATGGGTACTTGTAAGCCCGGACCTACGGCCTGGAAAACAGTGCGTTAATGTTCGAAATAAGGCAAACAGAGTATTAGGCTTTTATATCTAGAAGTGTAAGTAATAAGAGTGCGGAGGTCATATTGCAACTATATCTTGCTCTAGTCAGGCCGCTCCTCGATTATGCTGTTCAGTTCTGGTGCCCCTATTATAGAATGGATATCAATTCACTGGAGTCGGTGCAGCGAAGAATGACGAAAATGATTCCGGGACTTAAAAACCTTCTATATCAAAATAGATTACAGAAACTAAACTTGCATTCCCTGGCAAGACGAAGAGTGCGGGGAGATATGATAGAAATATTTAAGTGGGTGAAAGGAATCAATAAAGGAGATATAGATAAAGTTCTTACATTATCCGAGCAGGATAGGACTCGTAGCAACGGATTTAAGTTGGATAAACTTAGGTTTAGGAGGGAGATAGGAAGGAACTGGTTCACAAATAAGGTGGTAGACAAGTGGAACAAGCTTAGCAACTTTGTAGTAAGTGCTGGAATGCTGGAAAGTCTTAAAGGGAGGCTAGATAGATTCATGCATGATAGAGAGTGGTTATTTCCCCTTTGTTTAGCCCTGACTTCCATTTATACACCTCTATCATATCGCCCCTCACTCTACGTCTCTCGGGGGAGTGCAAATTATGATTCCTTAACCTGTGTCTGTACTCAAGGTTCCTAATGCCAGGGATTAGTCTTGTCATTGTCCTCTGAGTTCTTTCTAGGGATTATATATCCATTCTGTAATACGGTGACCAGAATTGAACTGCGTAATCCAAGTGAGGTCTCACAAGCGCAAGATATAGTTTCAGGATGACCTCTCTAGTTTTGTAACTAACACTCCTTTGTATGAACCCAAGTACTGTATTAGCCTTGTTTCGAGCAAATACACATTGTTTACTTGGCTTAAGATTCCTACTTATCATTACTCCTAAATCTTTCTCACAGTCGAATTTCTCTATAACATCGTTGTTCATCTGATATCTGGTTTCTCTGTTTACATCTCCTAGACTAAGTACTTTACATTTGTCCACATTGAATTTCATCTGCCATTTTTCAGACCATTCGAAATTTTTTTTTAGATCTTCCTGTAGTTTTGCGGAGTCCTCGTCAGATTTAATTACAGGCCCTATTTTAGTGTCATCAGCAAGTTTACTTATGTTGCTGTCTACACCGATATCTATGTCGTTTATGTATATAATAAATAATAATGGTCCAAGTACTGAGCCTTGGGGTACTCTACTTGTGACGTTAATGCTCACTCGCTGTTTTCTGTCCCGTAACCACGCACTATTCGCACTAATCCATTTTAGAATATCTCCCTTATTGCCATGAGCCTCCACTTTTCTTATTAGTCTTTCGTGGGGGACTCTGTCGAAGGCTTTACTAAAGTCAAGATATACCACATCATAGTCGTGCCCCTCGTCCACTGATTCGAAAACAGCTGTAAAGAATGTTAATAGATTAGTTAAACACGAACGCCCGCTTGTGAAGCCATGTTGGGAATCATTGATAACTTGTGCTTCTCCGGGTGATTTCAAATAGTTTGAAATTATTGCTTCCAGTAATTTGCCTGCAATTGATGTTAAGCTGATTGGACGGTAGTTAAGGGATAGTAATCTGGATTAGACTTTAACCTTGACAAGATACATTATCCTAACGCCATCTATGGGAGGAAAGACAATGCGTAAATATTTTCCAAACTCCAAATCGAAATTTGTAACCTAACCTAACCGAGAACTTTACGTCTTGCTTCACGTAGACCATTACCCCGAAGATAAATTAGATCACATTAAGATTACCGCCCCCGCCCTCCTCTTTCTGGTTTATCTCACCTGATTATTGAACATCCAAAGGCTATCTGGAGGATTAAGTTAGGATAGGATAACGTGTTTAATCATCAGGTGGAATGAGCTATGGGTTAGGGTGGGTTGGGTTGGGTTAGGTTAGGGTAGGTTGGGGTAGGTGTTTAATCTTCAGGGCAAATAACATATGATGATCCCTTCAAAAATTGTGGCCACTACTGAATATTTTTTTGGTTTTGAGACGATACTAGTAGCTGTCTGTACAACCATCAGCTGTGTGTGTTTCTCCTTACGTGTAGGATATTACCATCGTTAATGACCGGATGTTAATATAATTGTCTTTATTTATTCCTTCTAATCGTTAATATAATTGTACTTGTTTTATGTTCCTTCTGAGTATTGATAAAAGTTGAAAAAAAATCGTCTGAACGTATTGTACTATTTTGTCTTCTTGTGACTGTTGAACTTGCTCACAGTATCGGTCATCCACTCTTGTAAACCGCAGGACTACTAAAGTGCTTGAAGCTCCGTGTTTGTTTGTGTACGGGGGGGATTTGAGGCTCCGGAGCGTTTTACATCCGGTCATCAGCCTCCATTAGCCGCCTCTCTCAATGCTCCTGATGTCTGTTGCGAAGACGAGATCTTTTTATTTCTACAAAAATCTTAAAAGTTGTAAAATATCGTAGAATATTAACCATAAATTGAGCGTGCAAGTCATTTCTATATTAATATACCTTGTAGTTTTAATTATTATTTTTGTCAATATTATGTTACTGTTTTAATAAGATTTAATATGCCTGGTGATGCATTGGTCACAGTTTGCCTCCAGTGACTCCTTGAGGAAGATGGGACACTGACTCCCCTAAGCATAGTATAAAATGTGTTGTCGAACAGTGGCGCCATCTTTTGAATTTCCAGCAAAGTTTGTTTACCTCTACAGACGCCAGATATTTCCAGATGCGTATTGTTGTTAATTAGACTTTTATTACTTTTCTCTCCCTCCTCTCCAACCGCTGCATTACCCTCCCTCCCACAAACTTTTAATTTCCCACATCCTTCTCTTGTCTTCGTGGTCGGCCATTCTTGCAGCACCTTGAGTCCCGAGACGACCTCTTTTTTTTCTTCGTGGAAACCTGGACCATAACCAGACAACAGAGGAAGTGGCGTCCTGTACTATGATTACGCCTACTTACTGTTTATCGTCTGCCACTTGTTCTTCCTCGCCTGCATGGTGTGTGTGTGTGTGTGTTCTTTGTATTCACCAGTTTGTTCTTCCTCGCCTGGTGTGTTATGGATAGTTTATCACTTGTTTCTTCTGTTTTAATGCCCGTTCCTGTTTTCCGTATATCGTCAAATTATTCTTCCCCTTTTTCATTTATTTCCTCCTGCCGCTCGATAGTATTGTTTAACCTTTTTTGTTTTTACTGCTAGAATCATTTTACATTCTAACACTATACTAGACATTGTTACCATTTCATTGTAGCCTTACACTTTACAGCCTCTGTCCTCCCTACGTATACGAGGTTCTCTATGCCTTGGTCTCTGTTATCTAGGCCTCCGTAACTGTTAGCTTTTCTTATAGTCTATAGCCGCGTGTCTGTCTAGCCTACATGTCTTCCGTTAGTGGTAGTCATGTCCTTGGATTTTCATTACCTCGGCTTACTAGTCATTGTTGTCCAGCCTTCATTAACCTAGAGTAGACAAGATATTTTTTTTTTCGCCTCTTCCCATTGCATATTTAGTGTTCCTCGGCCAGCCATGAGTGTTATTGCCTGTCCATGTTTGTAATCTAGGAAAGACTATATACAGAAGATAGCAAAGCGGCTGCCCTAAGCACAACACAGTTTGACCACAGAGGCCAGATATTACCAGATACATATTGTTTCTTTTACCTCAAAGAGCCAATGTCCAGGCGTCTATTTAGAGTAATAATACAAAACTGTACTGTAGGTGTGTTGAATCTCCCAAACATGGTATAAACGCTGTCGGACAAAACCTTGACAGGGCCATCTAGCGGTTGTCTAGTAAGCCTAACCGGGTTTGTTTTTTTTTGTCTAGAATCATCATCATCATTGTCTGATTCCCTCGCCAAGCTGTTTGTCTTCATTGTCATGTTATTCCATGCGTGAGATTTGTTTTCAAGTAAAGAATTTCTTCCTGTAATTTCTTTTATCTGTTATAACGCGCACAGTGTTCCTCCTGGGTGACCATGGTGAGGGTGGCCGGAACTACACCATCAGTGCTGGTGGTCAGTAAAGTGACCGATCATCATAGTTTGGGTGTAGTGGACGAGGCTTTGTGAGCGTTAATAGCTGATGTGGGTGGTTGAGGTGCCGTTGTGATGGCCTTATTTCATGATGGCTGGTCCTGTGCGCGTCCTCTGTTTTATAATACGATTCGTGGAGATTGTCTTGTGTCTTTATAACATATTTCCTTCTCGATGAAACGCCACCGTGAGAGTATCTTGAGAACTACGATAATTTCCTCTTTTTTTCAGAATGTTTGAGGAGGGGAGGAGGGGTTAGTTGTGACGTAAATCACATATTATATTTGTTTAGCGTTAATACATAAACCCGAACACACTGGTTCAATTCCTTTATTCTTTTTCATCGAGTTCAATTCTCTGTTGAATCGGAAAGTGAAATTCAGAAAGGAAAATTCATGATTTAACTGGGTGAAATAACGTCTGATGTGACGATGGTTAATAACGTCTTGCTGACAAGGACTGTAGTATGATAACACACTTCTTTTGGAAATATAATTTTACTATTTCCTTATACTTCACTCACTAACACTGCCTGTCCACGTTCTCGTCTTGTGAGGGTAGCGTGTTGCGGTGTACAGATTATAGACTGGAGGGGAGGGTTGAATCGTAGTGCGTTGGATGTGTTGTGTGTCCAGCCCCGTCACGCCCTTCATCATCTTGTGGTTTGTGGGACTTATCCTCACACTTTGTTGGGGGGGGGGGGGGGTAGGGGTCTTTACTCCCTCTTGCTTTATTAATAAAATATTTTGTTTTTCTTATTACGAGATACTTGTCTATTGCCTGTCTTGATGTCCTTTTTGGCATCATTTCTGGTGGATATTGATTTTTGATCTGGTCCTACTGAGTGCCTTGACCTAGTCTGAAGTGTGTTTTACGAGTGAGTCTGTTGGTCTTAGTGCGTCACCGTGTATCTTGCTTGTGTTGTAAGATGACGAGTTGTTTCCTGGGAGACAAAAGAGGTTTGTGGTGACGGTGGTCACAACGGGCCGTAAAGAAGGGGTGGGTGTGGGCATGAACCCTCAATATTTACCCCATACACACCACCTACACCCAAGTCTTACCTGTTGCTGATTATATACGATGAAGACACATTTGGCGACTTGGTGTGGAACTGTGATCGGGGTTTTGCGTTTGCGAATTAATTTAACTGATGATGAATCTGTTGCATCATTAGACTTTGCTTTATAATCCTGCGAACATGCTGCTGGTCACCATGTTAAGATATTTTGGTATTAATCTTCTTGGTGTTGGTGTGAACAGGAAGCAGCTCGTGAGGAGGGTCAACACAGGGGAGAAAAATACTTAGATTGGTGAGGTGCAGTAAAGCGTCTAGTATCCTTCTCTTACCTTAATTATGGCGCAGTTAGATCCTTAATCACTCTTGACCCACTCGTTGAGATATATTACACAGTAGTTTAGGATTCTGTCAGGTATCCCATGGTCGTCTGAGTGTGTGAAAGTGTTGGTCAATTCTTCTCCAGGAGTCGAAAATTAATGAAGTATTTTTTTTCTTCTAAGATGGTGTCATATTACAAGACATTGTAACATAAATTGTACCTGAGTATATACAAATGTTTATCCATCCGTGTGGGCATTCACGTGTAGGTTAATCAATTATATAGTTTCTATACTTATGTGTCCTGACTTTTCGATTAAATTTGTATAGCTTTCTGTGTGTGTGTGTGTGTGTGTGTGTGTGTGTGTGTGTGTGTGTAATTGACATTTATTCACTTTAAGATGCAGTTCAAGAAGGCTTATTAACTGTTAATTTTTTAGTGGGTGTACTGTAGATCTGTTCTAATGATTTACAAGACCCTTAATTAGTCGGTTAGGTTAGGTTAGGATGTTAATCTTCAAGTGCAATAAGCTAGGGTGATCAGGTTATCCGCTTCGTGTACAGTCGCTTCCTGTGTGTTTTACAGGTGCAGTATAACAGAAGATAATGTTGAGCCCAGAGTGATATAATGGCGGCGTGACGGTAATGGCAGACGTGAGTGTCGTCACTCGTGTACACTCACAAAAAGGTGTTACTGAACTGCCGCGTCCCATTATTCCCTCCAACGATTTGTTGAGGTGCTTGGTGAAGTGGGTGGGTTACATATTTTAGCACAGATTCATTTAATGTATAGATTCAACGGCACAGTAAATTGGTTAACTTTTTTAGTAACAAAAATAATTCATACTCCATCCAAATGCCTTTTTAGACGAGGTTGCTGATAGTTTAGCGACGACTGAATGCGTCTCCCCTGGGTTGAAACAAATTGTGGTGGCACAGCCTGGACTCCTCAACAACAATCACTAAATTAAGTATGGTGGAACTAGGCGCAACGTCACTAACCAACATTACACGTAGAATTTCCCGCCGCGTCCCCTGAAATTACCAGGTGGTGGATGGTCCCTGGCCCTCCATCACTGTATGTGTGACACGAGTACAGGCCCGTGACTCGTGTACTGACGCGGTTTAATAGGCAGATATACTACATGGCTTGGCTATGTGTCATCTTCCTGTGGACGTGATACTGTAAACATGGAGTATATGCTATTTAGAAACACAGAGTTACTTAAGCTGAAGACCGATAAAGGAAGTAAGAAGTCGAAGGAAAACTAATGAAAGCATCGTAAATGTTCGTCACAATGGATGAGATGCATGGGGTAATTCAATTTCAATTTTCAATTTAAATTGTTTATTCCTTGATAGAGGAAGCGGGATCCTAGTGCTGTCACTAGGTACCCGTGTACAATAACACCAGAAGCATCTGGTAAGTGTGACAAGTATATACAGTATAAATATTATAAAGGGGCTTACTAAAGCCCAAGGAAGGAAGGAAGGATATTCCTTTAACACATTATCAATATTATTTACAAAATATCTGGCCAGTATGGGGAGGATCATTGTCTCCGTTAGGGGGTCGTGGAGTGGTGGTCCAGCAGGCGCCACGGAAGCGTTGTGTGGGGACATCTTAGGAGGTTGTGGATAAGGATGCGGCTGTCGGGTCTTCTGCATAATGCACAAGAGCGCTGCTCAGGGGATGAGGGGATACCAATCTCCCAAGCAAAGTCATACCCAATGATGGGGTAATTTGTGTGTGTGTGTGTGTGCGCTGACTCACCCTTACAGACCCGGCACCATCATTACAATAAATACATTCGATAAAGCATAATGTTGTGTTAATGTGTTTTGGAAGCCATTATACAGTATATACACACGTGGGAAAGGCTGGCGTAGATCACATTACCTGTTTACAGTATACACAGTCACTCTGTTAACGTGAGGACCTTTGTAATTAACCGAGGAAAAATAGTTGGTGTCACTCCACTTCCTTGCATTATAATAAATAGAATAAGATTTTTGTGTGCCGTGTAATAAGACTTGCTTATGAAACACAACACGACCTACCTTATACACCTCTCGACAGACCAGAGTAGACTACCGCTGGTTTATTTACCTGCCTCTGACAACCGCCACCCGCTAATTGCCCCCCCCGCGGATTATGAGTACATCACCCGTCGCCTCGCCTCGCCTTAATGCTCGCCTGAATTAATAATCCTCTTTGTCTCGTTAATGTTGATGTTTGTTTAGACTCTTGTTACTATTGGGTGTGTGTGTGCGTCCGTGTTTGTGTGCGCGTTTTTGTGTGTCTGTGCCTTTGTGTTTGTGTGTACGGGTGTCATTGTGAAGACATTTTGTTTGTATATGTATGTGTGTTTTTTTTTGCGTGTTTGTTTAAGAGGAGTGTTAATACGGGTGCTGTATGTGGTCATTAGTGGTGTCAGTACAATACACCATAATTACCGTCATTTACTCAGGTGTTTTGTGTTAATTACTTCGCTAATAACAACACCCTCAGCGGCATCATATATAGATTTTTTTTAACACTTAGGGCCCCCCAGCTTATTACAGCTTATTTCACATTAAGCTTAACCACCCTGAAGCTTATCTAACCTAACCTAACCGACAACGGAAGCTTAGAGGCCACACGTTTCTTCAGGTTCTCGGCCGAGGCATCCACTACAGCAGTGGTTCTCAACCTTGTTTGCCCCATGCACCCCTTTCACCATATGTCAGAATGTCATTCCCCCCTCCTTTCCAAGATTGTCTGCCTCAAAAAGTGCATTCCAAATAATATGCATATAATACTGAAAATCCTTTATTTTTTCCATATTAGTACATATACATTTACAATTTTATATGGATTATTTTTATAGTGGAGTTTTACAAATTAAATGCCACTTGAAAATGTTGATGAATTTATAAAACTTGAATAAAAGTAAGAGTTTTTTTTTATATTTATAATGAATTACTTAACAGACCAAACTGAAGCATAATGCAATAAACAAAAAGTTCAATAGAATACCAGGATATTGTAAATTTGTAATTAATTTTATTCGGATGAAGATTACAGTCAATGAGAAACCTGTGATTGTTTTTTCTTCGCCAATTCTGGGATACGCGGAGGAGTGCTTGAAAGGGCACAACGCAGGTCATTTTCTGCCTCTAATCTACTACGTTGCTTCGTTTTAATTTGCAACAGAGTTGAAAAGCCTGACTCACAAAGATATGTCGACACAAACGGAAGCAATGCACGGATAGCTCTTTCTGCCACTTTTGGGTAGGAATCGCACATCAAGGGTCAAAATTCTGTGATTGATTTCTCATCGAACATATCTCTTGCTCCCGAATCAGTTCCCCCCCCCCCCCCCCCTGAAAACCTGAATTCCCCTCCTGGGGGGAATTCTCCCCTGGTTGAGAACCCCTGCACTACAGCATACTAATCTACCTGATGTGTAGTTTTCGGTGTGCCTGTCTTTGTGTATGTGTTTTTGTGTGTGTGTGTGCGTGTTTTTGTGTGTCTGTGTGCGTGTTTTTGTGGGTGTGCCTCTGTGTTTGTGTACCTGCGTGTTTGCGGGTGTACGTGATGACATTTTGTTTGGATATGTTTGTTTTTTTGCGTGTTTGAGACATTAACCTAACCTATGAGATCCACTTACAAGGGAGATGGGAGTGAAGAGATGCGTCAATACTAGTGGAGGGATGAAGTGTTTATTATTATTAGTTGTAGTAGTATTGTTATTATTATTACTGTTATTATTATTTTATTTTACTTTTTTTTATTTATTTATTTTATTTTTTTTATTTTTATTTTTTTGGGTCGTCCAGTTGCTTTTATCGTGGGTAGGCCTATTGTGGGTATGGACGACTGTCACTTGAGGCCTATTTCCGTAATGTCAGTACGAATTAGTTATTTGTGTATCAGATTTATATGGTCTAATTAAAAGATATTTCGCAGGATTAATTAAACAGCAAAAGTTAAATTACTGAATACATGTAAATTAATCGTTGTGAAGGTTTAACTAGCGAGAGTATCCTAAACATTCTGTGGCCAGGAAAATTAATTCAGAATATTTCATTAAGTGTCTGAGTGTTTTATTTACAACATTAATTTCCAGATGTTTGTCGTATTAAATGTTTGAATTAATTGTTGTAAAAGACAAAAGTTCCCGCTTAATATCGTGTCAGCAAACGTGAAAGCCTTAACCATATAGGTCACGCCGGGTCACTGTCCGCTTATGTGCGATTACATCCCAGATCTTGTAACTTCGGGAAATATTTATATAAGGTTTCATCAAAGTTTAAAAGTTGCCATAAGCTGTCATGCCTTAAAAACCTAACCTAGTCACTCGAGAAAGATCACACAAGGTCACATAAGGTCACTGGATAAGATAACTATCAAATGAAAGTAAGGGGAAATAGATCACCTTTAAGAATCTCCACCCCAGCATATTTCACCTGAAGATTAACCACCCTAACACTATTTGGGGGGGATGATGTTAGGTTAAGTTAATGTTAAGTTAATGTTAGGTTAGCGTGATTAATCAAGTGAAATAAGCTGGGGCGGAGATTCTTCAGGTGATCTGGTAAATGTTGTCAATATGAACGCTATATGTAAACAATCCTTAACTAACGCGATTAATAATGACTAAGTTAGAGCGAGGAACACCATGGCATTTCAACTTAATTATCTACAGGTTTGGGTATTTCATTAAATCCAGTAAGGTGAGACACTATGAGAGCCATTACATAAACTAATTAAATTTTGGTGGTCATTAAACAGACTAATGAATGTCAATATGTCAATGGAAATGTCTGGGGGAAGTGTGTGTGTGTGTGTGTGTGTGTGTTCCCGGAAGTGTAGTGTAGGGTTACGACTGAGAGGAGAGACGCTGGGGGGGGGGGGGGGGGGTGAAGAGGAGGAGGATGGGAAGAAGAAAAAGGTGGAGAGAGAGAGAGAGAGAGAGAGAGAGAGAGAGATTTGCTTTAATGAAATAGAAATTGTCAATATTGGAGCACATTGCCTCCTGTTAGTGATTCCTTCGGGTGATGATGTTGAGGATTGTGCCATTGTATGGAAGGAATGAAGGAGAGTTAGAGAAGGAAGGAAGGAAGGGATGAAGAGAAGTTAGAAGTGGAATAAGGAGGGTTAGAGAAAGATGTAAGGAGGTAGAGGAGGAGTAGGTAGAGAAGGGTGGGGAGGAGGAATAGAGGTTTAGGAATAGAAAGAGGAAGGAAGAGTAATAGAAAGGGTCACAGGAAGAAGGAAGGAGAGGGAGGGAGGGAGGGAGGGAGGGTGCCACACTAATGAGGAAGTGCCATTCGGGTTGGGGAGAGGGACAGGAAATGACGTGGTAGGGGAGGAGGAGGAGGGGAATAAGGATAAAAGGAGTGAGGGGAAGAGTGGAAAGGGAAGATGAGGTCGGGGGGGGGGGGGGGAGGAACAAGAAGCTAATGATTGGAATGGTGGTGATGGTGGTAGTAGTGGTGATGATGGCGGTAGTGGTGGTGACGGTGATGAGCTCCGGCTAAAGTCATCAGTTAACCCCCACAGCCCTACACCGCCATGGTGGTCTTTATGGAAATTTCACGGGAGAAAAAAATGGCCTCAGACTTTTTATTTTAATCGGCTTAAATCTTATATTGGAAAGCGTCCCAGCTCTTAGGGTGATATATATATATATATATATATATATATATATATATATATATATATATATATATATATATATATATATATATATATATATATATATATCAAGGAACTTTTGTCTTTGACTGAACGTACAGTAGGTGTTTGTACAGTCGGGGTCAAAAGTCTTGAACACTTAGCAACATCTGGCATCTACTTCTGAGTTATACATATATGATTAGGATATACTAATAATACTAATTGCCATCACATTATGCCTGAACCACAAAATGGGTACTGACATGCCAAATACTATCAGGTGTTCAAGACCTTTGACCCTGACTGTACATATAAGAACATAAGAACATAAGAATGGAGGAAACTGCAGCGGGCCTATTGGCCCATACTGGGCAGTCCCGTTTACACCCAACCCCTATTGCTCATATGAGCATCCAACCTATGTTTGAAGCAATTCAGCGTATTCGAGTTAATGATGATATTTGGTAACTTGTTCCATTCATCCACTACTCTGTTTCCAAACCAGTGTTTACCTATTTCACGCCTAAATCTAAATTTGTCCAATTTAAAACCATTGTTACGAGTTCGCTCCTGGTTGGATAATTTGAGTACCTTTGTAATGTCCCCTTTGTTTAGCCCTGCCTTCCATTTATACACCTCTATCAGGTCGCCCCTCGCTCTACGTCTCTCAAGGGAGTGCAAATTAAGATGCTTTGCAAATTAATAGTTCCTTATAGAGTACGATAGATACTGTTGTTTTTGCTATAGGTCATCCAAAAACACTTGAAATAAGATACAAGTTCTTTTCTCGTCGTATTACAGATTTGTCCCTGGTTATTTATGACGTCACTGTTAGTTCCTTCGAATGTTGGGATTGATGACGTCTCTAAATCTGGGGGTGGAGCCTACTGACGTCACAAGAAAAGGGTGGAGCTTAAGATGTAGCAACGCTCGGTAAGGGGCGCCACCAAAACACGAGAGAAGCTAAGTGGCTGTGTGTTCGTTCGTCGCAGTCTAGCGTACACCGCCAACCTGGGAGTTGGGAGGGCTAGGGCTGGGTTGTCGGTGTCGAGAGCTGGGCCACGGGCGTAGTACAGCTTGCAGTCTGCACACGAGAGCTTGCAACTTAGCATCCGGGAGCTTGCGACCTACCGACTTGCATAGGAAACTAAGAGGTCACCTGAACACCAACAGGTTTTTGTGTAGTGAAGATCCCAGCAGGTGACTGAGCATCATGAACGGGACACACGTTAAGAAGATCCCCATTCATCTGCAGGTAAGGTACACCTGTATGGTGGTGTGACAACCTGACAATCGATAAGACGGACGAGTTTTGAATAATTGCTTTGAAAATTATCGTTATATCCGTTGGCTCTGATAATAGAAAATATTTAATTTTCTGAATTTTTGGGGAGATAACGTAATGGAAATAAAAATTTTGTTGTCAGATAAGAGTAATAATTATATACCATCGGCTATAACGGACTAGTGAGTCGTTCACCTCACTGCTGTATACTGGTAGGCTGCCTCGTACACAGGTGCGGGTAATAGGCGAGTGGTTAATTACCGTGCCAGTAGATACACCGTATTAACTGTCATGGGTCACATTGCTCAATAAACAGGTGTTCGATTTTTAAGTGATGACAATTTGGCTCGCTGATATGTGCATCAATAAATGTGTGTTGATAGATTTCGTATTGATGATCATTTGTCAGGGGTGAAGGAAGACTCAGGGGTCACGCCAAGGAACACCCGGGGGTCACGCCAAGGAACACCCGGGGGTCACGCCAAGGAACACCCAGGGGTCACGCCAAGGAACACCCGGGGGTCACGCCAAGGAACACCCGGGGGTCACTTAATGAAAAACTTACGGGTCATCATATGGCTCATAAGGTTAGATAAAGTAGATGTTCCGACTGGCTCTGTTGTGTACCGAGAGTGCCATTAGGTGCCGCTAACCTTGTCACCAGACGGATTTAAGTTCTGTTAGGTGTTAGAAGACTGCTTAATAGGTACATTTAAGTGCTGTTAAGTGGCACTCTCCTCGTTCATAGGTACACTTAGGTGGTGTTTGCAGAGTTGAAAGTTGTGTCCGAGTGCTTGTTTGTCAGTATATGTAATTGGTTGTAATGCGTCAATGCCTTTTCTGAGAGGGTAGTTTCCTCTCTTAACTGGGGCATCTGATTGGCCATTAGAGTTTACTACCTCGTAAACTGGGTTGAGTATCGTGGCTCTTGAAGGGGCACCAACTTGGTTGTTTCGTGTCAACAGCCATGTTAAGACAGCATCAGATGGTCTGTTCCGTGTCAACAGCCTCACTAAGAAACCCCTAATTGCTTGTGTATTGTGATCCCTCTAGTAATTACAGAGTTGTCACCTGATACAACTACTAATTGGTCGTTTGCGATAGATGGTAATTAATCGCTCAAAACCTCATTTATTTGTTGTCTTCGTATCTGGGAATCCTCTGACGCGTGTGGCTTAGTTGAGAGATACAAGCGTCCTGTGAAGGGGTCCTCACCGTACAGCAAGGACGGAGGGAGAAGAATTAGTTGGTTAATTAGTTAACTATGTTTAGCTGATTAGTTTAATTAGGTGGTCATGTGGTAATTGTCTGATGTCACGCGTTTATCTTTCCGTCATTAGTTATGTGTGAGTCTCCCCCCACCCTACCTCACCCCACCCTCCCTTCCTCTCCATCCTCCCCTCTTCTCCTCCCCACTTCTCCTCCCCAGTATACACTCCCTCCACAACCATCACCACCACATAACCTTACCACCACCACCCCTCCCATAACCCTACCACCACTACCACCACCCCTACAGTAAGCTTCCCACTGTCCTTGCACTTTCTACCTCTCTTTCCCCTTTAACTGTCCCCTCCCTCACCCGCTCTCACTCAGTCCCCTCCCCCTCAGTATCGTCACCCCTTTACCTTTCGCTTGTCTCCTCCTCCCCTCTTTAATTATCCCCATCTCTTTAAGTATTGTCTTCTCCTCGTTACCCTCACCCTTTAAGACATACTCCCCTTACTAACCTCCTCTTCTCCCTTTCCCCTTTGTCTTAATCCCTCTTCTCTTCTCTCCTGCATTCACTAATCGTACACCTGAACTTAACAACGTGTCATTAATGTTCCTCCCCTGGCAGAAGACAACGTAGGCCTGGTACCTGGTGTTTGTCGCGCATATGAGCTACACTGAGGACGTCGGCCCCCCCCCCCCCCCCCCCCCCAGGCACCTCCTGACAGGGAAGAGACGGGAGAGTTTAAAATGTAAGGCTGATTATCGCTCCTACAATGGATAGGGGGGGAGGAGCCGCTCAGTTGTCTAGGGATAATGGCTTTAATCTTGCTGTTCTCTTTGTGAATTTAAGTCATGGAAATGGGGTTTGATGTGACAGGCAGTGTGTGTGTGTGGATGAGAGTTGTGTTGGTGTTTATGTGACTATGCACTCTTCTGGTAGCCATTAAGGTAACTGAAATAGGTTCTAATGTGACGAGTGGCAGGTGAGTGTGTCTTTGAGGTGCGTTAGTAAGACAGGGAGGCGGGAGAAGCAGTGAGTGTGTCGTGTTGTTGTTTTGGAGATGGAGACGCGCTTTGACCGTGTTGTGTGGGGCCATTAAAGTCTCCTAATGTAGGTTTTACTGTAACAGGAGGCAGACAGGTGAGTGGGTGGTGCGTGTAGGAGGAACAGATCACAGGTGTGTAGAGACAGGTGTATACAGAGGTCAGTGAAGGAGCGACTCGAAGTGGGTTTACTCTGCCGTTGACACTTATGAAGAAGGAAGAGAACCCGTATGTAAATTAACAAAAAATTCACGTTGAGTCACTCAGGTGTGCGTGTGTGTGGCGGAGGAACACCACCTTTGATCTCTCTCTCTCTCTCTCTCTCTCTCTCTCTCTCTCTCTCTCTCTCTCTCTCTCTCTCTCTCTCTCTCTCTCTCTCTCCCTCCCTCCCTCCCATTGTTCACCAACCTCAGAGGAGAGAATGTTTCTTTTATCTTCTTAACATCATTGTAACAAAAGACACAACAACCATTCGTAGTAGAGAGAGACCCATTACCACACCCACGGCACAGACAGACAGACAGACAGACAGACGGAAAGCAAGCCACGCGAATCTCTGCATAAATGATCGTTATATAATAGTGAGGATAAAATAACCGAGTCTTTTTCTCAGTGAGAGGAATGAATAAATTTAAGGTCCTAGCATCAACGTTATTAGATGCAGTTTAGATACGAGAGTTACAGTGGCCATTGTTGTGTGACGTCCGGGATGCTGTGTTTGTTTATATCTAGTGTATTTGTTTTGGAAAGCAACACATTTTATTAACGTAACCTAACTTAACCTTAACGCGACATAGGTTAGGTAAGATTTGGTTTAGGCTAGTACACGTTTAGGTTAGGTTAGGTCTGGACAAGGTCGGGTCAGGTCAGGTTTGCATTGTTTACGCTCGGGTGTAATTTTTCCCACTAAACTGTACTTTCTGGAGGAAGACCAGAGGCATCCTGTACTTCTCTCGGTCTCTGGTTATTGTTATCTTGGTGAGGTCCCCATCTAGTGACCTGCCATAACCCTAGAAGGTAAGACTTGGTGAGCTCTCCCCCTGGTGATCTGCTACACAATTTGTCAATCACACTTGGTCTTGGTGAGATTCCTTCCTGGTGAGCTTCTGAAGGAGACTCCTGAAATGACTTGTTCATGTTTTGTTGTTAATTATTAATTATCTTGTGTGCTTGTAAAGGTGTGACTTGTATGTGTAGTGATATTTGTCGTGCGTGCCTGTGTGTGTGTGTGTGTGTGTGTGAGAGGCCTACTCCACCATATGGGAGCTGGTTCTCTGGCAAGTCGCTCCAAAACCATTAATGGGGTGATTAAAATTTCCTGTTCTGTGGGATAGTTGGGGTGTGGGGTAAGAAGAGGAGGATAAGGTGGGGCTAGACACAGGGGAGAGTGGAGACAGGTGGCCAGTGTACTGGTAATGACTGTAACTACAATCAGCATGAGTCGCCCAGTGCTTTAATTGCAGTATCTTCCTGTCTGAGTCACGGATTTTTACTCTTGCATTCCCCTCCTCTCGCTCCCCCCCTCCCTCCTTCGCCTTGTTTTTCTAAGGTGATTTTCCTGCATTTCTTCACCTTCAGACACCTCCATTAGTGTGAGTACATAACACTGTACCTCCTTCTCTCTAGGGTCAGGTGTAATGCGGTAATATTTCTCACTTACCCACAGTCCCCCCCCCCCCCCCCAGCTGCCACAGATCAGTGTCAGTCGACAACTTGTGTGGGGCGCCCCTAGTCGACCCAGCTGCAAAATAGGCACCTAAATTTTCCAGTTGAAAAAGTAGATGGCGGTAGAGTCGCAGTACCGGCCTGGCCTCGCTGGCTCCTTATGTACTAAAGGGTTTATAATGTTTTACGAGAATCACAGAATTTATGTCTGCCAGAAACTCTCAACAAGACGCCGCAATGGGAAGAAAATTGTTTTTTTTATGCATCAGCAGTTTGTCACTTTTACTGCCCCGTAAAGTTATACTGAAAGGAGAGCTGAGAATGAAAACAGTTTGATGAAGAAAGAAAGAAAGAAAGAAATTGTCGTTTTATATGGAAAACAAAAATGACTTTTTTCTTTTTTTTCATCTCAGTTTTCCTGCCGTGTGTTTTATTTCTACCTCTCCATTGTGTGCTGTGACGGTATAGTGTGACGGGGAGCAGCGCCGAGCACCATTTGTTTTAGCGGATAGTTGATACTGTGTCGGGAGGTTGACCTTGGTGGAATGTGAGTCAATGCTATCCCTTGGTGGAGTGTGACCTTATATGAGTCAATGGCTATCCCTTGGTGGAGTGTGACCTTATATGAGTCAATGACTATCCTTTGGTGGAGTGTGACCTTATATGAGTCAATGGCTATCCCTTGGTGGAGTGTGACCTTATATGAGTCAATGACTATCCTTTGGTGGAGTGTGACCTTATATGAGTCAATGGCTATCCCTTGGTGGAGTGTGACCTTATATGAGTCAATGACTATCCTTTGGTGGAGTGTGACCTTATATGAGTCAATGGCTATCCCTTGGTGGAGTGTGACCTTATATGAGTCAATGACTATCCCTTGGTGGAGTGTGACCTTATATGAGTCAATGGCTATCCCTTGGTGGAGTGTGACCTTATATGAGTCAATGACTATCCTTTGGTGGAGTGTGAACTTATATGAGTCAATGGCTATCCCTTGGCGGAGTGTGACCTTATATGAGTCAATGACTATCCTTTGGTGGAGTGTGACCTTATATGAGTCAATGACTATCCCTTGGTGGAGTGTGACCTTATATGAGTCAATGGCTATCCCTTGGTGGAGTGTGACCTTATATGAGTCAATGACTATCCTTTGGTGGAGTGTGACCTTATATGAGTCAATGACTATCCCTTGGTGGAGTGTGACCTTATATGAGTCAATGGCTATCCTTTGGAGTGTGACCTTATATGAGTCAATGGCTATCCCTTGGTGGAGTGTGACCTTATATGAGTCAATAACTATCCCTTGGTGGAGTGTGACCTTATATGAGTCAATAACTATCCCTTGGTGGAGTATGACCTTATGTAAGTCACTGTATAATTGTCTAGTGGAGTGTCACAGGTGCCCAAACCTAACCTAACCCCACTCAGAGGTAGCGTTAGGTTGTTTACTCATCAGGTGAAATAAGGTTGGGTGACAATCTCCCTGTGAGTCGGTGTGTGTTGCCTGACGCGCCTCAATCATCATCTTGTGGTGTGGTGAATATTGCTTCTGTTTCCTAGGAGAGAAATTGCCTTATAACCTTTAACCCTTTGACGGCGATGCGTTAACCCTTATGGACGACGATTTAACCCTTTGGCAACGATGGTTTAACCCTTTAAGAACGATAATTTAAAGAGAATCATTTCTTATCAGTGAAAATTACGTAGTTTAGGCAGTAAAGGTAATGTATTATTCTTATAAAAGTGATAAACAGCCGACAAACTTTTGGGGGGTCTTAGTGGTGTTTGGTCTGTGTATTGCCATGGTGTATTAAGTAGTTTAACATCAGCTTGTCTAAATAGTGTCTCGGTAAACTCAGTATATATAGAGTTACAAGGGGTGAGAATGGAACAGACTACTCGAGCCTTCATAAATTAACATATAACATAACACGTTGTGGAATAAAGTGAAACACTCCTTTGGCCCAGTGGTGGACGACGTAATCTATAGAAATTAGAGAGATGAAGAGACCACTGCGGCAGCCATCGTGTGGAGCAGCGGATGAGACGTCTTGATCACACACACACAATAATATTCTGTCATCGATCTCTATCTGACACTATTAATATTACTACTATTATTATTATTGTTGTTCTTATTCATGTTATTATTATTATTATTGGCGAGTAGTTACGTTGATAAAGTTAGTGAGGTGGTGGGTGAATGAAGGGAGGAAGGAAGGAGCTCGTAGGGTAGACTATGATTGGTGGGTAAGTCGGTGGAATTCAGAGTATATAAGATAAATAAGACTTGGCCAAAGACTAACAGGAGGAAGAGGTAATTAGATTGTGGATTTAGACGCCTCGCTGCAATTTGGAGGGAAGCGTGTGTGTGTGTGGGCAAGTATATGTATGTATGTATGTATGTATTTAGATAATCATTGAAGCGTTTGGATGAATGAATCACCGTAATCTCACTTCCGGTCGACTTTTATAAGATTATCACGGG
This sequence comes from Homarus gammarus, assembly GCA_958450375.1. Lineage (NCBI taxonomy): Eukaryota > Metazoa > Arthropoda > Malacostraca > Decapoda > Nephropidae > Homarus > Homarus gammarus. The sequence continues at coordinate 230,554 of CAUDMG010001226.1, forward strand.
GTATTTGTGGTGAGAAGGCCGACTACCAGATGGTATATCACTGGAGACACGAGCTGGTGGCTGGGAGGGAGTGGCGCTACTGGGTGTTGGGTGAGTCAGGTATTGGAGGTAGGAGGGTCTGGTTAAAGCCGAAGTAAGAGAGACACAGCACACTGCCACCACCTAAACCCTTCTTTTCTTTCATACAATCCATCCTCTTTCTTCACTCACAACCATTCCCTTCTTTCACTCACAACCATTCCCTTCTTTCACTCACAACCCTTTCTCTTCCCTCACTCACAACCCTTACCTTCTCCCGCGCACGCACACACGAAGGGAGGGTGGGTGGGTAGGAGCGGAGACTGACACATCCTGGTGTTTACGCAAGTCCTGGGTCCTGACACGCCTTGTTTACTGGCTGGAGTTTTGTCGATGTTGGTCAATCTTTTTTTTTTTTGTCACGTGAAGATAGAAATAACTTAGGTGAAATTATTGTCCGTGTGGTTGTTGTCCTGATAGTGTCACTAGAGGGTGCCATATAGGGTGAGGGGGGGGGTAGTGGGTGCCACGTGGGTGAGGATGCCACAGAGGGTAAGAAGTGAGAGAAGGGGCACCACAGGGTATCTTTATGACCCAGAGTTTGACTCATTAAGGAACACGTGCAGTAGTATGTGTGTCAACAACCCCCAACACTTGTTTATAAACACTGAGATGTGTCGGAGATAACCGCGAGGCTCTCTACACCTCACTCATATACTTTGTCCTCCAGTGTGTGTGCGTGCGTGCTTGTGCGTGCGTATGTTTTGTTAATCATTTTGAATACCGGAAAAATAAAGATAAGAATGACCTTGATTATATACCCAAAAAAAAAATAATAATTACTCAGATAAGAAATAAAAGAAAACAGAATTAGAAGAAAATAACAATAAATCAATAATATTAAGAGAGATTGTTGGCGTAAATACAGAGTGAAGAAGATGACGAACTTCCGGCTTGGTGTTGGTTGGGGGCCACACGGTGTATATAATCCTCACCTCGTGTTTTATAGTGACTGTACTGGCGTCTTGGTGTAGCGTCTTGCAGCGCCATTATTGTAGCACCAGTCATCATCATCTCCTCCCCCCACTTCCGGTTCCTGTCTCTTCCCGCTAGTTACTTTCACCAACTTTCCCATCACTACCACCACCAGTTCCACCAATTGGTTGCTCACTTTAGGGGATTTATTATTTCCACAAACTATTGATGCTTTTTAATATTTTTTTTTACAACATTTGATATACTGTAGATCTGGCTGTGTGGTTTTAAGGCCATATTTCGTATTCCACTAATCTTGATCTAGCGAAGTTGACTGTTGCCTGGCCGTGAAGACTCTGGTGGTATTGAGGGAGGAGGTTGAGGTATCTCTTACCCTCAGACTCCTACCTCCCTGTTAACCTGCCGTAAAGACATTCTCCTCCTCTTCAATCCAGCCCTTATCCTCCCATGCCTCCGTCCGTCAGAGCCTCCAGGCACACATTCCTCTACCAGAATATCCTCCCTGTGGTGGCCGGGGGGAGGGGGGGCTGTAGAAAAGTAGGTGTTGGATGATGAAAGTTTATGTAGGGATGGTAAATGTGGTAGTAGGTATTGATGAAGGAATTAGTGAGTTCTTGATAGACCAAGTTACAAAATTAGGATTCGACGGGTAGAGTGGACACTTTCAGCTTAATTTTTACCTGAAGATTAACTACCCTGAAGCTGCCTCGGTATGGTTAGGATGGTTAACCTGCAGGTCAAATAAGCTGGGGGTATGTAATGTTCAGGTGGATCCGAACATATTATGAACTGTATACTAGCGTTGTTCTCTCTACGGGAATCTGGTAATTATATAACTGGATAAATTTTACAAGTGTTATTTGAATTAAGGCCTTGTTTGTCGAGTGGTGACCTGGGTGTAGGGTGAGAGGTCATATGTTGGTGACCTGGGTGTAGGGTGAGAGGTCATATGTTGGTGACCTGGGTGTAGGGTGAGAGGTCATATGTTGGTGACGTGTAGGGTGAGAGGTCATATGTTGGTGACCTGGGTGTAGGGTGAGAAGTCATATGTTGGTGACCTGGGTGTAGGGTGAGAGGTCATATGTTGGTGACCTGGGTGCAGGGTGAGAGGTCATATGTTGGTGACCTGGGTGTAGGGTGAGAGGTCATATGTTGGTGACCTGGGTGTAGGGTGAGAGGTCATATGGTGGTGACCTGGGTGTAGGGTGAGAGGTCATATGTTGGTGACCTGGGTGTAGGGTGAGAGGTCATGTGGTGATGACCTGGGTGTAGGGTGAGAGGTCATATATTGGTGACCTGGGTGTAGGGTGAGAGGTCATATGTTGGTGACCTGGGTGTAGGGTGAGAGGTCATATGGCAGTCATGACCTCTCTCAGGGTGGCGAGGAACACACGTGACTCTCCTTAGCCAGATGAACATTACTATAAGCTGTAAGGTGGTGGTGGAGGCAGACACAGCTGGACAGTGACGTGACATATAGAATGCTAAACCTCCGCATCACATCTACTTAAGTTTGGGTTTTTCCCCCGTTTGCTGTGTGATGGCGCTTGGTGTTGATGTAATACATATAACTACTTAAATCTTACAAATTACTTCCCTTATTCACCTCATTTATCCTCATTTACTTCCTCTTTTTTAATGGTTCTTTTTTCTCCTTTTCTTGTTCCTCTTCCACGCCTGTCTCCTCCTGGCTCCCTATATTGCTCTTTCTATATATACATCTGATAATAGCCACGCCCCCTTCTCTGTCTTTCCAATCACAGTTCTCTTTTCCTTTTCAGTGGTTTCTTCTCTTATCTCTTCATCCTCCTCTCTCCGTGGCTCCTTCCTTCTCTCCCCGTGGCTCCTTTCTTCTCTCCCCGTGGCTCCTTTCTTCTCTCCCCGTGGCGCCTTTCTTCTCTCTCCTTGGCGCCTTTCTTCTCTCTCCTTGGCTCCTTCCTTCTCGCTCTCACCAATTATGTTAACAGGTCGGCCTGTGTCTGCGTTGCCTCTCCTCAGTATGCTACTGCTAGAGTCGTCTCAGGTTAACTGTTCTTGAATCACCCCATCAAACTCTCTCACTGTTAGGTATATATTTTGCCCACTGCCTCCTTGTGCACCTTGGCAAAGTCTCTCTCTCTCTCTCTCTCTCTCTCTCTCTCTCTCTCTCTCTCTCTCTCTCTCTCTCTCTCTCTCTCTCTCTCTCAGCCTCGTAAGAGAAAAACGTAATTCAGTCTTGAAGAGGAAATCTTTCTTGGGGAAACAAACGGATTGGGGGATTTTGTGTTCACGAACGGAGAAGCGCCATTGGTCGGGAGATTGTTGTGGGGTCTTCTTTTTCTTTTCTCCTTCACTTACGATTACTTGGAAAATTTTAAGCTTCTGTGTAATAATAAACAGTACATAAGAACATAAGAAAGTGGGATACTGCAGGAGGCCGACTGGCCCATACAGGGCAGATCCCTTTCACACCCATCCCAGCACTTCCATGTGCCTATCCAACTTCGTCTTGAAGCTCCCTAGCGTCCCCGATCCTACTATAGCACTCGGTAGCCTATTCCACATATCCACAACTCTATTACCAAACCAGTGCTTGCCTATATCCTTTCTGAATCGGAAGTTATCTAATTTAAAGCCATTTGTTCTAGTTATTTCGTTATTACTGAGCTTCAGAACATCTTCCATTTTACCCTTGTTAATCCCACTCACCCACTTGTACACCTCTATCATATCTCCCCTAACTCTACGCCTCTCTAATGAATGCAAGCCTAAGCTTTTCAGTCTTTCTTCATATGTAAGGTTTCTAATATTATGGATCATTTTTGTCATTCTTCTTTGTACTCTCCAAAGAATCTATGTCCATTCTATAATAAGGACACCAGAACTGAACCGCATAATCCATGTGTGGCCTCACTAATGCTAGGTAAAGTTTCAAGATATAATTTTACACTTTACTTATCCTCTCACAATTTGATCTGCGCCATTGAACTATTAAATAGAACTTCTCTTTAATGTTTTGAAAATTACTCTAATACGCCAACAGTTTAATTCTAGCTAAATTCGTCTGTTTCAGTTTAAACCCAGAAATTACAGTTGGTTTCATTCCGTTAAGTCTTCATGAAGTCATTTGTCCAGCAGAAATCGGCTGACAGTTTTCGTCTATAAGAGATTTAGAGAAAGAAAAAAAATGTGTTGGTGTAGAGATCGGTTGGGCTACCGCAACACTCGGTCGGTTAGACAGCGGCACCAACTCCACCGCTCATGTTGACAGTCGGTATTGATGATGCGAGGAACCGGGACCAACGATGCCAAGTAACCCGAAGAGGATTTATTTTTTAGTTATATATGCCTGTATATGTATTTTTACGTTATGTTTTTATTTGATAGACTATTCTCCTGTTTTCTTCCACACACACACACAGTCTCTCTCTCTCTCATTATCTTCACCCTTTATCTTCCTTCCATCCCTCTTGATCTGCTTGCCTTTAACCCTCCTTGTAGATGCTCAGGTCAAGACATAACTAAAGTCTCGAGGGTCCTTGTCTTAGTTGATAGCGGTCGTGTTAAGCCACCAGGGAGCTGAGAGTATATACGAGTTGTTATTGTTGTCAGGTATGTGCTGGGTTGTGGCCTGTCCCTCTCACGCTCGGGTGTATTTAGCAGACGTAGTGTCCAGCGATGGAAGGTTACCACATGACCTCGCTTTGGAGTGTAGCGTTATCTGCAGGGGAAGAAAAGTTGATCTCGTGTGATATGGATGAGGGTAATCTGCGACCCGTGACTAATTAATATTCTCGTGCCGATAAGGATTTGTTTCATGGTAGTGTCTGTATGTTTGTCTTATGGTGTTTTAAGTTCTCGCATTAAGTTCATTTTTAGAGACTGTGGGTGCATTGTCCTCTCCTCACTGTTTTTATTGTATTTTTTTATGTTAAGGATCCGCAAAGCACTTTTTTCTCTGTACGTATACCAGCACAAGAAGTTGGTGGTGTTAGCACGTAGCCATGAGTCTCGTAGTCACTGTCTGCTGCACAAGAATTAAATTATAGCTGTGAGAGCAATTTTCCGCTATTTTCCACTGGAAAAGATGCATGGGATCTTATTCACGTTGGTCAGGTGCAGCCAAGAGGTGTGTGGGTAGTTGTTTGCTGTTGTACACGTTGTTCATTCTCAGGGTAATGGCAGAGTAGTTTGTAAATTATCTATAATAATGATGAGGACAGGATTCTTGGTGGTGTTGAGAGCAATAAATGGTCCGTGAATCAGAACGGTGTGACGGTATAATGTGGTGTGGAGGGACGTGTGTGAGGCGTCGTGTAGTGGAAGATGCCTCAGACAGATCCGCACGTCCTCACCTGATTTATAGGTTTTCGCCTCTTGATTGTGTTGCCCAGGCACTTTAGTACACCCCATGTTGTGTCACGAGGCAGCTGTTGATGAGTGAGAGGTGGACGACACCGGTGTGGTGTGACGCCATGACGAAGAAGTTATGTTGCTGGTGACTTTTCTTGGTTCTACTGTCGGCACTAGGAGTCACGAATATGTGTATATGTAAGGTGTGTGTGTGTGTGTCTGTCTGTCTGTCTAATTTTATAATTATTGACATTTTTGTTATGTTTAGCTTATATTGTATTTCGGGGGAGGGGGGGGGGGTCTAATGATTCGTTGATTCGCCGGGTGCTGGTTAACCCCAGTAACCCCAGCCTGGTAAACGGACAGTTTACCCCTAACCATTTATGTATCGAAACTCTACTGCCCGCTTGATGACCTACAGCTCGTGTTTATACTCTCAAGGCCAGATTCCCTTTCCCTTCTCGAGGATTTGTGCGGTTAATATCGGGAGTGGGATACACTTATAATGCCCCCTTCCTGAGGTGTGTGAGGACCTAGCGGGGGGTAAGAGGAGGGATAATTGGGTAATTGTTGTACAAGGAAGAGAAGAAAAGAGGCAGGAGGTGACGAGTGAAGAGAAGGGAGGAGGAGGAAGAATTGATGAATGGACAGCAGGATGTGAAGATGACAGAGGGATGCTGGTGTAGGTACTGTCGGGGTGAGATGATGCTGGTGATAATGATGGTAGGTACTGTCGTGGTGAGATGATGCTGGTGATAATGATGGTAGGTACTGTCGTGGTGAGATGATGCTGATGATAATGATGGTAGGTACTGTCGTGGTGAGATGATGCTGGTGATAATGATGGTAGGTACTGTCGTGGTGAGATGATGCTGGTGATAATGATGGTAGGTACTGTCGGGGTGAGATGATGCTGGTGATAATGATGGTAGGTACTGTCGTGGTGAGATGATGCTGGTGATAATGATGGTAGGTACTGTCGGGGTGAGATGATGCTGGTGATAATGATGGTAGGTACTGTCGGGGTGAGATGATGCTGGTGATAATGATGGTAGGTACTGTCGGGGTGAGATGATGCTGGTGATAATGATGGTAGGTACTGTCGGGGTGAGATGATGCTGATGATAATGATGGTAGGTACTGTCGGGGTGAGGTGGTGATAATGAAGATTGTAATAATGACACTACTTCACTGTAAGTTGATTATGGGGGAAATGATAGATGATAATGATGACAGAGTTGATAGTCTTGAGGATGTGTGAGCGATAATAATAATGGATGAAGCCTTTACGAGGGGTGACCTGGATGATAATGTATGTATCATGCTGTCTTTAGTGATTAATGTTATTGGTTGATAAGTGATTAGAGAGAGAGAGAGAGAGAGAGAGAGAGAGAGAGAGAGAGAGAGAGAGAGAGAGGCTGTGGTCTCTGCTGGAGGTGCACACAGTCGACCGGCTTCAGCAATATGCCCTAAACACTATCGGTTGTTTGTGTCAAGCGAGTCATGGAAAATACAATCCTCCAGTTACTCACTTATCATACCATAATTCGTCGAACCTATATAGTAAACCTCGGGTAAGCTTCTGTAAACAGGTAATCGTCAAACTGTCATGGAAAACTCTTAATACATAAATTAACAGTGACTTGGGTTTAAGATTCTCAAAGATTATTCAAAAGAAACACATTTAGTTTGGGTAATTTCCCGTACAATTTGTCATATCATCTTGGTCGTCGTCATAGTGTTCGTGGTGATTGAGTTTGTTGTTTTCTCGCATCTCCCAGCACCTGAGGGAAAAATGATAAACAAACAAACCTCTGCCTAAGCGACGTCATTACCTCGAGGTCATCATCTGAAGGAGGATCCGCCGAATTTACCGACTGGTTGGTTCAACTGTCGATACAAAGTTCTGTACAGTGAGATGATGATGTCATATTATGTAACATTTCGTACTGAAGGTGTGTGGTTATGTTACAACAGTCTCGCCTCTCCCTCATCCTTTCTCTCCCGTTTCTTCTTGTCTTCTCTTACCCTCTTCTCTCGCCATCATTCTCCCCTCCTTTTATTCCCATCTCCTTTCCTCTCATTCTCCCCTCTTTCTCTTCTCTCCCTTCCCCCCATCTTCCTCTCTCACTTGCTCTCTTTCTCTCTCCTCTTCTCCTTTCCATTTCCCCGCCCCTCTCCCCCAGTGTCCCGTGACTCAGAGTTAGTTCCAGTGTGGGGGAGGGGGAAGGTGGGCGCCGCTGGAATAAAGCTGTGATGAATGTCCTGCCCTCACACCCTCCAGACCGTGTGTGTGCGCTCGTGTGTCTCATGGTAAGAGAATTGCAGGAGGCTTCAAACTCAAGGCAAATAATTGAATACTCTTGTGTAGTGAAGATATAGTCAGGAAAATCGGGTGGTGGTGATAGACAGAGAGAAAGGAATGTAGGGAGAAAGTATAATGACAGGATACTTGAGCAGGGAGTGGGAGGAAGGAGGTGATGTTGGTTGGTGCATTATAGACAGGAAGTGGGAGAACGCAAGACGATATTGGCAGGATATTAAGGAAAAAGAGATCGGCAGGATATATAGACAGGGAGTGGACTTGAAGTGAGGGGATATTGGCAGGACATACAGGGAGAAAGTATTTGCAGGATATATGGACAGGGAGCGGGTGGAAAGGAGAGGAAATTGGCAGTATATGAGGGAAGTGAGGTGACATCCAGGGGAGGGAGACCACCATTGCCACTTTAAACCCCTATGTGTCCATGGTCCCTCTTTAGTTACCGCCGTCACTGTGTCTTCTTCACACACGCAACAGTTCCCCGTCTCCATGCACTAGATTATTCTCGAATAATTGTAGTTTTATTGTACACTAATGAAAGTTTATAGATAGTCTTTGCAGCTAGCGGTCTTCTGGAATGATGGTTCGTCGATAAACTCGTAAGATTTTTTTTTTATGTTAAGGTTAGCCTTCACGAGCCTTCAGTAACCTAACCAAAGTATCAAGTGACACGTACTGTAACCTAACTTAATCTAACCTTACATGGCCTTCCCTCTCTAAACTCTTAATAATTATGTCGTCCAAAACTTACATAATAAAATTGGGTAATGTCTATCCTTCTCCGTGGTCGTGTCGTGCCATTGCCGAAAACTAGCTTTAATTAATATTGCTGCTCTGGACGTGTGTGTGTGTGTTGATGATGATGCAGAGGACTGCGTCGGTAGCCTGGCCTCTCAACTCTATCCCATCACCCCTTCCACAGAGAGAGAGAGAGAGAGAGAGAGAGAGAGAGAGAGAGAGAGAGTGTGTGTGATAAAAGTTGCTCAACATTTCTTGTGGTTTTAAATGTTTTTCCTGTTCATACATGGTAGGTGGTCTTCGCTGCTCTCACACTTGTGCAAGGGATTGATCAGAGGGCACAGGAGCCTCAAAGGGTGGGAATAATGTTGAGAGTTACGCAAGACAAGTGTGGAAACTGTCGAGACAAGAAGTAGGATTATCCACTCACTCTTGCTCTTATCCTAAAACTGCATAACAACGTGAACAGTTAACATGTATATCAGTTCACTACGCTTCCAAAAAATTATCAGTTCATGACGCTTCAAAACAATTATCAGTTCACGACGCTTCAAAACAATTTATCTTATGGCAACTCGCAAACAAAGAAAATTTGAACCGGAAACTCCTGGTAGCTAAGAGCAAAAGGATTAAAAATGTTGAAACAGAAAAAAAAAATATCACGGAGGGAGTCAATACGTCGAGCAGGTCTTGGCAGAATCCTGTTTCGGGAAAATAGGTTTCTTCGCTGGATCTCAGATTGTCTAGACTCCAAACGATTTTCCTGACGCCAACTGTCTCTTCCCCGCCAACTCGCTCCATTTCCGCGGCTGCCTCACCATTTTCCCCGCCAACTTGATACCAGTAGGCGCTGAACCTGCAGTGTATAGTGCTGCCGCCTTGTGGTTTTGTTGCTCTCGCCCTCCATCCTCTCTCTCATTATCCTCCTTTCTCTCTCCTTCTACTCTCATTACCCTCCTTTCTCTCTCCTTCTACTCTCATTACCCTCCTTTCTCTCTCCTTCTACTCTCATTACCCTCCTTTCTCTCTCCTTCTACTCTCATTACCCTCCTGTATCTCCTTCCTCCTCCTTTCCTTTCCTTTCATATTGAACCACTCCAGCTCTCGAATGTTTTTCGTGGTTAGTTTATGGGCGTGGTGGTCAGGCGTCAGGGGTGTCCAGCCGGTGACACACACACACACACACACACACGTGGAGGACTTACAGACAGACACAGCCACACACAGCCGGGTTAAAGGTGACGACTTCATACTCCCGTAGCTGCTTGTGTGTGTGTGTGTGTGTGTAGCACTTGAGTCTTTCTATTGTATGGACTCGCATACATACATACTTCTCATTAATACACATGCATACATAGGCCAGGCATGAAAGTATCTGCTTATGCATACACAAACGCTCTAGTAAATGGATTCTTACACACACACACACACACACACACACACACACACTCTCACTCTCACACTCTCACATATCTATACATATATAACGGGTGTCTGGTTTTAGAAAGTAAGGTCTGGAGGGTCAGGTCAGGGGTCAACACAAAGCCCTGGGAAGTTTCCAGTTAAACGCGGAAACTGGCAGGTCGAGGGCTGGCGTTACTCGCTGAGGGTCGAGTGTGTGTGCGGCATTACCGAGAATATTCCAGCAAACCTGACTGGTATATTGCTTACAGGATATGACACTGGAAATTATACAAGTTACTGGAGAAGAATATTTAAAAATTACTGTAGAGGAGACTGGTTTCACACACACACACACCACGAGGTATAAAGACGCATAATGGTTTCTTGATTCAAACACGGGAACGCTGACATGTAAATATTTTAAGCCAGTCCAGCATCACCCTCCCCCAAGTCCCCGACCTGTGAAAGCAGAGTGTTAGGTGGTGGGATAACTCGATATTAAAGGTGATGAGGCGGTCAGGTGTCTGGCAACAGTTCTCTCCTGTCATCACACCTGCCATGACAACACTTTAAATGGCGGGCCGACTGATGGACAAGAGGCAAAACTGGAAATAGGGTGAAGATAGATAACACTGGTCTACAAAAAAATATTTTTTTTTTTCTGGCATGAAACCTTTTAACTGTTTTTTTCTAACTTTAAGGTGCTGAATCCAAATCTGATCTCAGATTTGCTCCATCACGTAACGTGCCAGAATTTACTGAGCTACCAGAGATTGAGGATAAAGACCGGAATTCACCTGTTTCTACTGATGAAGATGAAGAGACTGATCTTTTCAAGCCATCTGGTGAAGATTGTGAAAAGCCAACGTTGTTTACTCAGTCAGAATTGAATGATCTGGTCAGAGATCTAAATTTGCCAAAACAGTCTGCTGAATTGTTAGCTTCCAGGCTTCAAGAGAAACGACTCTTAAAACCTGGCACGAGTGTCTCCTTTTATCGCAACAGAGAAGAGCAACTGCGGAAGTACTTTCATTCATATGACCAGCTTGTTTTTTGTAATGATGTAGAAGGACTTCTTCTCTCCATGGGACTACCAGCATATGATAGTAAGGATTGGAGACTTTTTATTGACAGTTCTAAAAGGAGCTTGAAATGTGTTCTTCTTCATAACGGAAACAAGTATGGTTGAATTCCAATCGGACATTCTGTACAAATTAAAGAAGAGTATGAAAACATTAAGACTGTTCTAGAGAGGTTGCAATACCATGCTCATGAATGGTTAATTTGTGTGGACTTGAAAATGGTAAACTTTCTATTGGGCCAGCAAGGAGGGTACACAAAATACCCTTGTTTTCTGTGCTACTGGGACAGCAGGGCTACAGCAGACCATTGGGTGAAAAAGAATTGGCCACCAAGACATAGTTTGACGCCTGGTGGCAAGAATATCATTAACGATCCTCTGGTTGACAGGAAAAACATTGTCCTTCCTCCTCTGCACATAAAACTTGGTATCATGAAGCAATTCGTCAAGGCTCTTGATCATAGTGGAGAGTGTTTCAGATATATATGCTCAACCTTTCCAAGTCTTAGCGACGATAAGAAAAAGGCAGGGATTTTTGATGGACCTCAAATAACAACACTACTCAGAGATCCACACTTCCTTGCAACAATGACTGAGGCACAGGCAAGAACTTGGAATGCTTTCTCTAATGTGGTGCGGAACTTCTTAGGGAACAAGAAAGCGGACATCTATCAAGAAATTGTGGAAGAGCTGCTCTTGAGTTTGCAAGCACTTGGATGCAGAATGAGTATCAAGGTTCACTACTTACACAGTCACTTGGACGAGTTTCCAGAAATTCTGGGAGAAGTGAGCGAGGAGCAAGGGGAGAGCTTTCATCAAGACATTAAAGTAATAGAAGAACGTTACCAAGGTCGATGGGACTTGAACATGATGGCGGACTACTGCTGGAGTTTGATGAGACATTCCAGAAGCTGTACATAAGAGATCGGCCAAAAAGAGGAAGTTTATGTAACTGTAACTTGATCTTAATACTTGCACTATTTCTACCGTACATTAATTGTTTTTTTTCACCCTTCGATGTTACATTTAAATATTATATGTGCATTAACTTTCCAATTTGATATTAACAATTTTTGGTTATAGAAAAATACAAATTATAATGCTGAAAAAATTTATGTATACCTGTACATGTTTAAACCGTCAATTTTGATCCAAAAGTTTACGTTTCCCAGCAAAAGTGCAATATGGTATATCTCAAAAACCTGATGTTATAGACAAAAACCATAGTCATATTGGATTCTGCACCCCAAATTTACTTAAAATCCGTTTAAAAACCTTGTGCCAGAAAAATTGTGTTGACCGGTGTAATTGATTGTTATACTGTGGTATAGTAACACACGATAGACTCAAAAGGCTCGTATGATTATTAGGGTTTCAGTGAGTACATAGTTGATTTTCTTAATAGTTTGAGAGTGAGTCCTTCTTGTTCCTATTTGTTTCTTACTGGATGAATGTTTGCATCTTGTGTTCATCTGTTTAATGTTTCACCTTTTTAGCTGGCTTGTTTCTTCATTAGCGTTTATTTTTTCCATCTTTAAGCTGTACACATTATTGCTTTCCTAATAAAGATCACTCGCCAAAGAAATGAATAGGAAGCAAATTCGAAAGATTTGCATTTTGTGCAGGGATGTTCCTTGGCAGTTTTTCCCTTCAGCAAAAGTGTGAGTCGTCGTGCCCAAGTCCTAACTATCAAACTGTCAGCTTGGAGTCTGGGTTCCTTCCCCACCTCCCCATATTGTATTTTTATTTGTCTGAGTTGTCACGATTTTCAGGTGTTTGTTCATCATTGTCTATACCGAACATGCTGATTTGTATAAATATTAATATAAAGGGGCGAATCCAGAAATATCATAAGGGAGGGATTCAATAAGTTGTAGGAGGGGGAACATAGCGAGCACATGGACATTTTGAAACCATTTTGAAGCCATCTACACCTGATATTGGAAGATACTCTGAAGTCCATAGTAATTATATTTTACTATACAAAGACACCTGAGTACAACACTGTACTGCATTAAAGACATTTTAATGGAATTCTCTAATGAAAAGAGGGTCCGGACCCCCAGGACCTCCCCTGGATCCACCCCTGATACTGTATACAGTGTGTCCAGGAACTGAGCAAACTCTTAGTGTAGAAGGGCTGAAAAGGAGTTCCTGGGGTGGATTGCAAGTTAGGTCAAGCCAAACCCAAAGGCTTTGTACCATTATGCAAAAACAAATTTAAAAACGCATGTAGGTGTATCGAATCTGAAGCTTGAAGCTGGTACTTACGCAAATTCAGACCAGGACGAGACGGAGGTTTTGAACAATTTATTTTTTCTCGGTGTTCACAAGAGATGATGCGAACAATTTTCCTGCGTTTGAGGAAAGACGGTTTGACACGGTGCTGACCCACATTGTGTTCTCAGAAGAGGGTATAAGAAATAAATTGTCAAAGCTAAAGGTTCATAAGAGTCCCGGCCCTGACAAGCTGCATCCCACAGTGCTAATAGAGTTGTGCAATGAGCTTGCTGTGAGCCCCTTAAGATCCTGTTCTGTAAATACCTGGATTGCACACATTAAATTTCATGATCAGGTGCTTTAATATTCTTGTCATGTTGGTCATATCTGCTCTTTGACCTAAGCTTTTATTTGTTGTATTCCAGAGTGCCCAGAACCGCCTGCTGATCAAGGGTGGCAGAGTGGTCAACGATGACATGATGCAAGATGCTGACGTGTACATCGAAGATGGCATCATCAAGTATGTAGTCCAGTGCTCTTTAGTGTTATGAATGAGTGTTGTTGAGTAGGGTAGGTGGTGGCTGGGCAGTTGGTGCTGTAATTAAATCAATGTTCAGGTACTATGATTTTTCTAAATATATTTTTAATAATTTGCACAGTATGATTAATCATTCATACCTGTAAGTCGTTTCTTAAGATAAAATGCCATCTTACCTGTTTTGCAGACAAGTTGGCCTCAATCTACACACTCCTGGTGGGACACGGGTGGTGGAGGCTAAAGGTCACTTGGTCATACCAGGTTAGTAGAAATGTTCAGCATTTTTGTTTTATATGGACTTAAGTAAGTTACAGTATTGTACTTAACGACTACCTGTACTGATGCTTTTGTTTTCTATCAAATGATTAATGTTTGTTGTGATACAAATCCTGCACAGTAAATTTAAATTTCAGATTTGATTCATACTGTATGTAAGGACATGTCCAGTGGGAAAGTGGTTTTCCAATTAATGCTCCAAAATTCCACATCTGTTTTAATAGCATATTATTTTCACAAAACAATTAAAATACACAATTGCTTCTACAAAACTAAACTGAAAGATGTAGTGTCCTCCCGAAGTGAGTGACCTGCCTCTGTAGCCTAGTTGATGATTATCACTTGAGGCATTAGCTGAAGCAGTCTGCCTTCTATTGTTTACTTAGTTTTTGTTATGTGAAATTTAGCTTTAATTTGACAGTTCATGCTGATTTAATCTAGAATGACAAATGGTCAGTCTTGAGCCTTTTTTTTTGTCTACTGTACTGTACATGGGCCATGTTAGAACAATTATCATCTGTCATAAGTAATGTGGAAAAATTTATCTTCCCTCCTCCTTCCATAGGTGGCATTGACACTCACACTCACATGCAACTGCCATTCATGGGAACATTTGCTGTGGATGACTTCTATACAGGCACTAGGGCAGCACTGGCTGGAGGGACCACCATGATTAGTAAGTACAAGTTGTCAAAAACAATTCATAACTAAGAAAATGAATTGGTTTAATAAAATTTCGAAACTACAAAAAAAATAAGGTTTACTATAAACAGGAAAGTATTACCAGTATGTACCATATGTTTATTAAATTTGTAAATTCATTATTCAACCCAAACCATCCTGTTTTCAGTTTGCTCATATAAACTTCTGCTCCACTTTGAATGTTGTCCATTTTTATCACTGCATTATATTTTAAGTCTATAATTAATTTCTCGTTATCTAAGCATCGTGCAGTATAAGCTTGTGTAATATTTCTGGATCATTTGGGGACTGTATTTGACACTTGGGAGGTTTATGTTCGGAACAGAAATTCTCACCTTTTAACTTGATCTTTGACTGATAAGATTCAGGGTGATTTTAAGGACAATTTTTAAGGGGGAAAAGTGCATCTTATGGGTCAGGAAATACAATAGCTTTTGTCTTATTTGTATCTGTCTCATTATTTATACATATCTGTACTGTTTAAGACTCTGGTAATCGGGGAAAATCATTATAAGTTCATGGGAATGTTCTCTAGGATAACACTTTTCAAACTACAGTATAGTATAGTCTCGGTTTACGCGGATATTTTATACGCGGTTGGTCATTTACGCGGCACCTGTCCAGACGCGCCAATTATTAGTTACGCGGTACATTCCTGAATTTACGCGGGAAGCAGCGCGGGCAAGCTGCGTGCTAGGTCGCTCCTACGTCACCGCTGACGTCAGATGACGTTTCGGACTGTGATTGGGCCACGCATCCTTACCACCCACACATCCCCTCCGCCGCAAGCTGTGATTGGTCTAATTTAACTTGGCGTGCCCTGCCACCAGAGGGAATAAGTCGCTGACCTTAGATACATCAGTCCATTGTCCTCCATCTCCGTGTATACAGTGCTCCCTCGTGCCCGCTAATCCGTTCAACAATGGCTTCTGCTGGACCCCCACCACCCCAGAGAAACCTTGAACTACCTGGCCCAAGTCGCCCCAAGCCCAAGAAGGTGCGACACGCCTTAAGCTATGAAATTAAGTACAAAATCGTCCAGGAGTTAGAGAAAGGCACGAGGCAGGTGGATCTCGCCCGACAACATGAAGTGAATGAATCGACGATCCGCACCATCAAGAAAGATGCCGGCAAGATCAAAGAACACATGAGCATCACAAAGTCTGCAGGTGTGTCGATGGTGAAATATTGCCACAATAAGGTGTTGCTCAAGACTGAAAGTTTGTTGGTCAGGTACTTGATTCGTCAGTCAAGTAGGAACATGGTGGGCGACACTCGGGCAGTGCAGGAATATGCAAGAGAACTGTACCTATCTGTGGCGAGAAAAATGGGAGTTGCAGTGCCCAAACCCTTCACTGCTTCCGCTGGGTGGCTGCAAGGTTTCAATTGTCGTAATAAGATCACGAACGTTGAAATTGTTGGTGAAGGAGCAAGTGCTGACCGGGCTGCCGCCATGAATTTTCCCCCTTTCTTACGAGAAATTATGGAGGAAGGACAGTATAACCGCCAATCACACGTTTAGAGGGTGAATAATACTTCTCACGTTGTACACGAACATTATAATTCGGTCAAACCTGTTGAATACAATTCATTTAGTATTTCAAGTAAGTCATACATAGGCACTCTTACATAAATGTTTAATCCAATATATATTTACATAACAATCATGACTATGTAATTAGTCTAACACAAAAACAATGACAGTCTACCTGTGTACACAATAAGTACTAGTTAAACTTACGTGTTGAAAGTCTAGAGAGAAGCCAGGGTAGGTGTTGACTCTAAGATATGGGTAGCTATACTGAAATGCCCACCCTATAGCCTGGCCCCTTGGCTGGTCAGCTATGGCTGAGTCAGGTGATTATAATTATACATAAACAAACTCCCTTCACACCCTCCAACCTCCTTCTGGGCCTCTCATCTTCAACCATCTCAACACTCTACATTGTGAGTTACAGCCTAACATAACATTTGTTTATATGTCATCATAATTATGTACCGCTTGCGGTAACAGACAGTACACCGACGACCAGGTGTTCAACATGGATGAATCCGGGTTGTTTTGGAATAAATTGCCATCCAAGACCTTCGTAGTCAAGTCTGCGAGCAAGTGTCGGGGCCAGAAGTTGCAGAAGGAGCGCATCACTGTCCTGTTCACCACCAATGCCTCCGGCACTTAGTAAGCTGAAGTTGTCTGTGACCCACAAAGCCCGCAAGCCGCGTGCCCACAAAAATATGGACATGAGCAAGTTAAATGTCCGTTGGCTAACCTCACGGAAGGCATGGATGTTCACTGGTCTGTCCCTCTCCTGGTTTGACAAATGTTTCGTTCCTAACGTGAAGAAATTCTGCGAGCAACATAATGTTCCATTCAACATTTTGTTGCTCCTTGACAAAGCACCAGGAAACTCGCCCCTATTGCTGGATCGTCACCCCAATGTAAAAGTGGTCTTCCTTCCCCCTAACACTACGTCGTTAATCTAGCCCATGGATCAGGAGTTGATATGTAACGTCAAGGCTGCTTTCTCCGCAAAGAAGTTTCGGCTCCTGACCGACTTCACTATCACCAAGGATGAATTGCAGAACCTTCTGAGTGGCACCGATAGCGAGAGCGAGGACCCAGAACAAGATTTGGCGGACCATGAAGTGCGTGTCAAGCAGTTCTGGAAACTGTTTAACGTCAAGAAAGCTGTTGATTTCTTGATGGAGGCAGCTGTCTGTGGCAACGATTCGTCACGCGTGGCGGCATGTGTTGGAGGGTATCCCAGGTAAAAGGCAGAGTCAAGCGGTGGCTGGTGAGGCTCAGTCTGTTGCTGTGGCATTGGACATTGCAAGAGAGGCTGCACAAAGTGTTAGAGCTGCAGGCTTCTCCGAGACCACCAATGACGACATCCTGGAGGTAATCAGGCAACCTGAGGTGACTGCGTAGGAGATGTTAGAAGATGATGACGTCAGTGAACAGCCAGGTGTTATGGAAGAACAAGAACAGAAACTAACACCTGGTGATGTGAAGGAGGTCATCGAGTTCGTTGAGAAAATCAAGCTCTTCTTTGCCAAAGACCCAGTCAATCATCGCTATGAAGTGTCAAATATCCTTCTGTTGAAGTCTATGGAGCCGTATGTCCAGATGTATCACGACCACATCAATGCAGGCCGTCAATGAAACATTACAGAGTTCTTCACCCGCAACCCACCACAGCCAACCCAAGTCAGTGATAGTAATAGTGAGGATATGGACTTTGAGGGGTTTGACGAGGAGGCCCTGCTAGCCTCTGTGGTGGATAGTGATACAGGTGATACAAGTGATACACCCGAGGGCCACTAATCTGCTCTCTGCCTCGGAACCAGCCCCCCCCCATCCCTGTGTGCCCAGCCATCTCTTCTACTAACGTAAGTGTTAAAAAGCCTAATATTATTGATATTTCTCTTATGTATTAATTGTGTGTGCATACCATCATAAAATTAAGATGTTATTTTTACTACAACGTACGTATTGTGTCGGAAAAAGGGTAGTCTGGGGGTCTGCCCAGTCTCTATTTCAATTAATCCCGTATGTTCTGTTATTTCGTTTACACGTTTCGCGTTATAAGCGGACCTCCACGGGTTTAATTGACCACATAAAACGAGACTATGCTGTACAGTATTTTATTATGCTATTCATGCTAGTGTCTCCAGTTTAATGAGCTAAATGTATCGTTATATATAAGTATGTAACTTTGTACTGTCCCCACAGTGGACTTTGCCCTGCCTCAGCGTGGAGAGTCACTGGTAGAGGCATACCACCGTTGGCGCACATGGGCTGATGCTAAGGTGTGCTGTGACTATGCTTTGCACGTTGGAGTCACATGGTGGTCAGATAAGGTAATTATTTTTTCCTCTATACTAATATCTTCACTCAATAGTAATATAGTAAACCCTACATTTGTTTTGGAGTTGTGTTCTTAAAAACTTCGTGTTTTTGGAAGTTACTCTTCATTGAGAAAAAAATTTATTTCTCATTGTGTTTCCCTTCAGGGTAAATGTTTATGACTGAGATCCTTAATTCCACTGATTTCAACCATCATACTACATTAATATAATATACACACAGGTAGGTGAGGAGATGCAGGAGTTGACTGAAGAGAATGGCATTAACTCGTTCAAGATGTTTATGGCCTATAAAGACACTTGGCAGCTTGGAGATGAAGATCTTCTTAAATCATTCAAAAGATGCAAGGAGATTGGTGCTTTAGCTCAAGTACATGCTGAAAATGGGGATATCATCAAGGAGGTAAGCAATTTTTTTTTCAATGAAACCTTTGAAGTAAATTACTGTACACTAACATTTTTCTGTAATTGATTTGATAATACTGTACAGGTAAATTGTTCCAGTGGTTTGTCTGCTCATTATTTAAAAGCCTGGTTCAGTTTTTCATAATCTCATTAATCTGCTGAAGAGTACGACATATTTCTTAAATTAGTACGGTATGTACAAAGACAAAATAACAAAATTTGGTCCTTTTTCTCAGAATTCAAGAAAAATGTTAGCCCTGGGTATCACAGGACCAGAAGGGCATGAAATGTGTCGCTCAGAGGAAGTTGAAGCTGAAGCAACCAACAGAGCCTGTGTTTTGGCCAATCAGGTGAGCAACATGCAGATTCTTGAATTTGGTGAAACAAAAGA
Source organism: Homarus gammarus (assembly GCA_958450375.1). Lineage (NCBI taxonomy): Eukaryota > Metazoa > Arthropoda > Malacostraca > Decapoda > Nephropidae > Homarus > Homarus gammarus. The sequence goes on from CAUDMG010001226.1 coordinate 249,845, forward strand.
ATGAATGTATTTTAGTAAATTATTCATTTTATAACTAGTGATTGATGTTCAGTTATATTTTTTTTACTTTTATATGTAATGAAATTGTCAATAGAATAAAGAAATGAGTGTACATGTATAGTGCAAAATTTCTTTAACTGTTAATGTCTCCCAAATCTGATCATACAGTGTACACAGTATTGTTTTTCCAGGAAAGTTATTGCCAGTGTGGCCGTGAAGTTTGAATTGGCATTAAAAGTGTGATGCTCTTAACTACAGGTGTTCCTTTACTTAAGAACTTTCAGAGATACGAATAAACCTCTATGTGTATACTGTCCGTGAATCATTTACAGTTAACGATAACAACCTAGTATACATGCTTGCAATAGGCTATCCTTACCAGTAAGCTTCTTTATCCTGGCCTTGCCTACCATACCCCTAGATTCTTTATTTAAGTTGTTACATGAAGAGCAGAACCTCAGTCACTATACAGTATATATGCCACTTTAAATCTACAAATAATGTACTGAATGCAAATGAAGATTTACAGATAATTTTCATTTAATCTGTGTCTGTTACCATCACTGGTGACATTGTTGCCAAGTTAAATTCTTCACTGTAGCCACACTTTTCTAGCCTTCAACCTACCAGGCTGAGCTGTGACGTATGTTATGGTGTTTTTCAACTCCTAGTTTTGAGTAGATATAATATACAGTACAGGTACTTAAATTTCTTAATTTTTTTTGCTCAGTTGCATGCACACACAATCCTTCACACATAATGTGCAAAAAAGGTAAAATAATTAACTATCATAAGGTCAAAAACATAGAGGGAGTAAACATTTCTTTGTGTGCGAGAGTAAGCAGGCTGAGCCGAGGGAGGGAGCTCCATTGCTAGAAGGTTGACAGAGGAAGCGTCCCAGCTGTGTTGGGTTGCTATGGCGAGCTTTAGGCTATTCGGCCAATATCTATGCAAATAGCAGTTGTGTTAAACTTTCTTTAGTTTTTGCTTAATGATTTTAGTTGCATTTTTTGCATCTTGATACAGGGTAGTATAGAAAAGTTGCTTGAAGTTGCACAATTGTTAAATATATAAGAAAGATAGGTTGTATGGTTAATAAATGCTGGGAAAGGAAGTACTGTACAGTGAGTTATGAGTTTCCTTCAGCCTTTTGGCTTAGTGTGATAATATTCCTTAATTTAATTTATATTTTTACAACTTGTTCGGTATCTACAGGAGTAAAGTTGGACTTGCAATCAATTGGACTTACGAACAAGCCTCAGGAACATAATTTGTCATAAGTAGAGGAGCACCTGTATTATGCTTGTTACTTTACTGTTATACAATGTTTGAATATAAATTTTTCATTGATGCTCAAACACATACCGGTACTGTAAAATGTTTAATAAATGTTGTATTGAGAGGGAGTAGGTTCCCACTGCATATTGTATACAGGTAACTGCAACACTAGGTGCCACAAAACCGTTTGATTTTGTCTTATTGTTGAAATTATTGATGCCTTGCATGCCTTTATGTGTTACAGGTACTCTCATTGTTGCTGCTCTATTGCATGCATTTAGATGCCTCCTCATGCATACATGACTACTCGGTACCTGGATTGTGTTATACATTTTGTGTAGGGTAATTGAAAAATAATACCCAAATCCGGGCATTATTTATCACTGACCCTGTAATTACAGTGATAAGTGAAGTAGATTCTTACAAAAGATTGCTCGTGTGACTTTGTTCGTGGCGCTCCCTAGCATTGTGATTCTTTCCTCTACCATTGATACTTCCACTCATGATTCATTTATTCATCATATTTCCACTCTTCATTTGTGGTACTGTACACTCATTATGACAAGAAATGGGAGTTGTAGGGTGAGAGGTTGGCAGTCCTCATTTAGGAGGACAGAATGAGCAAAAGTTACAAAGTGATGAAAGAAGGATGGATGGAATTAGTTTAAATGTTAAAGATGAGAATTAGAATAAAAATGCAAGACTGTAAAGGCAATACAGTACTGTATTTAACAAAAGGAAAGGTACCAAAGGAATTATACTATGCAAGTACAGCAAGCCCTCGCTTAACGTTGTGGTTTCGTGCCTGAAAACCGTGATGTGAATGGTAACAACGTTAACGGAATCAATTTTCCCTGTAAGAAATAGGTAAAATACAAGAGTTATGTTCCCCAGCCACCCTTTGCCCCATAAAATACATTACAGATACATAAATTCAATGGAATTTTTATAGAAAATTGTATATATTATACATCCAAAAGGGTAAATAAACTAAATCATTTTGTATTGTACTCACCCATGGGCAGAGATGGCGCGAGTGTGTGGTGGGTAGTGGATAGGAGGAGGGTGGCGAGTCACTGAAACCCAGAGGGTGGCTCCTCCTCCCTCTCTGACTGGGTGAGAGAGGGTGATGCGCTGTACAAAGTAGTCCGTGATGACATTATACTGAATTGGCGGGAAGTTGTCTTAATCATGGGTGTCTAAAGAGCAGCAACGTTATAACGAAACAATGTTGTCAGGGACAATGTTAAACGAGGACTTACTGTACAGTATACTGTATGAGGTTAGAGCTGCTGTGCATTAGTGGGTGCTGTAAATAAAATGAGAGGTGCAGTAGAAAATTATGTAAATATGTATGGAGAGAGAAACATACCAAAGGAGCCTGTTTTACTGTGTGTGTGTGTGTGTGGAACATGGACTCAGGATGCAAAAGGAAGATGCAATTCATGCTAGAGAAATGAAGTGCTTGAGGGCAGTATAAGGTATACACACATGGTTCAGAAAGTAAGAAATACAGAAATATAGACATGGAATTTTTTTTTTCATAGAACAGACCATAGTCTACTTGGGTGGCACAGATGTATTTAGAAAGTTAACTGAAAGATTGTCTGATAAGGAGTGGAGAAAACCAAGCTGATGGAAGAATGGGGTGAAAAGCACTAAAAGTGAGGGGCAGACATTCAGGAAGAAGCAGTGTACATAAATATGTTAAAAGGTCTTAGTACTGTATAGTGATGTTTAGGGGAGGATGGGTGCTGATGAGTGTTGCCTGGTTGTGTAAAGTGACAATTACATTTGGTGTCCTGTGGACAGGGAGCACCATCGCAGAATACCATCCATTATATCAGTAAACATATTAAATAATGGTAGAATCTATGTTTGTATGCATTTATGCACATGTATGCTCTTAATTCTTGTTGCCTTGCATTAACTGGGAAATGACAGAATATTAAGAGAAAGGCTATAAAATTCCTGCTCATAGAAGTCTTTCCCCTATTCATGATACACCATTTTCAGATTTCTTCTATTCATGGTACAGAACTCCCAATTATTAATGCAATTCTTCCCATTCATTCATATTACATTGTACAGTACAGTACTGTATTTATGACATGTTTGCAAAACTATTTTTTATCCTTGATTTAAGCTTTTTTTTTTTTTTTTTTTAGACTTATTAAGTGCTTTTCCTTTGGTATTTAAACCATCTGTAATTACTGTACTACAAAAGCAATGTGTCCAAAAGCCCCACAGTCTGTGCAATATTATTTGATAATTTGTTGAGAAATATCAACTCTGAAGTCTCCTCACCAAATATATATCTAAATGTATGGAGGTGTAGTCTGTACAAATCTTCTCCTGAACCAACAAAATGTTAATACTGTAGCTGTACAAATGGTAGTGTTATAGATTGAAAATAATTAACAGCCTTAAAGATTTGGCTTACCCTTATTTGTGAGTTGACGGCCACAAAATATATAATTAAGCTACTGGATTGTTAGCTGAATTGAAAAAAAAATACAACCCAAAGTAAATAAAGGTTGGAATGTGTCTTAATAGGCTAATATTGTAATGCAGGAACTGTGTTGCACAGTCATACCTTTCCTTTAGTATGATAGCAGCAGCAGAGCTTGAGTCAGGCCTTTAATCTTTATTGATGAGGGAGCTGGCAGCACCTGTACTTGGTCCTGGAAAACCAATATGGCTACTGATGAACACTGGACTGGAGAGTAAGGTTGTACAGACTACTGTTGTATAAAAACTGTCATTCATAACCCTTCAGTGTTAACGGTTGCATTTGAGAGGTCCCTCCTCTAAGAGCTCTATTTATGACCAGAGGGGTTTTGTAGGTGTGTGATTAGTACCAGCATCAGTATTGAAGATTAACTTATGTTCTAAACCAGACTTGCTGAGTACACTGCTTGAGTCTCCTTTACTGGCCTTAGGCTTTAAATGAAACTAAATTGAGTACTGCATTACATGTGTAAAGATGGACACTGTAGGTATTACACAAAAATTTGCTTTTGTGGTATTAATTCTTGTTTATATAATTTTCTTTTCATCTGCATTGTTTTACAATCATTTTATATTTTTTTCTTTTATTTTTCCACATCTTAGGTTGGCTGTCCTTTGTATATAGTGCATGTTATGTCAAAGAGTGCTGCTGATGTAGTTTCCAGTAAGCGAAAGCAGGGCCACATTGTGTTTGGTGAACCCATTGCTGCCTCTCTGGGAACTAATGGTACTCACTACTGGCACAAGTGCTGGCGGCATGCAGCTGCCCACGTGATGGGTCCACCCCTTAGACCTGACCCAGACACACCCAGATACCTCATGGATCTTTTGGCAAAGTATGCTTTTTTTATTAATACTGTATTGTTATTGTTTGTATTTGAGTAATGGGCTTAATTATAAATATTGATGATGTAACTCAGTAGTTTATTCTCCTCTCTTGAGATAAATCTACTTCTGTATTATTATTTTACTGTAAGAATTTAGGATTTTTCTCACTACAGTATTTACAATCTGTCTTATACTCAATGTCCGGAGTAAATATTTTGCAGTAGTATCAAACAAGGAATTCATAAGGAGTAATTTTATTATACTCAGAAGAAAGATATGAGGAAAGGAGGAAAGAAATGAATGCAAGTGCAAAGTTTGTTGACGTGGTAACCGGTACTTTGTGACGAATTGGTTCTCAATTCTGGTGCAGAATATTTACCCATGTTCATTGTTCAAACATTTTCTCTCCTTATACTGTGCCCTTTACTTTCTTCATCTTGCACAGCTGCCTTACTTGCAGTACCTATTAGGGAAAGTTTATTTCAGGTTGGGTGTCCTCTTTATATTTGCAAAATTATGAGCAAGTCAGCCGCTTCAGCTCTTGGAGAGAATCTTCGAAGAGGCACACTGGTTTGGGGTGAGACTGTTGTCGCTGCTCTGGGAACTGATGGTTCTCACTACTACAATCCTTGCTGGCAACATGCAGCTGGTCATGTTATGTCTCCTCCTCTGCGTAACGATCCCAAAACTCCGAACTTACTGATGGAGCTTTTGAATGCGTAAGATTGTCATTAGTCGTGGAATCGTAATTTGCTAAATTTTTATAATTTGGATGTCCACTTGCTTTATCTGGAATGTAACCCTTATTTGAGCACTTTTCAACACATAGTACCTGATGCACTGAAGCCAAGACACACAGCATATACTGTTATTTTTTCACAAACCAGACTTCTTTTAACCAGAAATCTCCAATAACTAGATTTGGGGAAGTCACAGAAGAGGAAAATTATAATACTGTATGTATACTTTTGAATGATCCCCAACAAGGATGTAATTTGTCTTGATACAATATATAATATGTCAGCGTCCCATTAGGTTCGTGGCCCCACTTCCAAACAAGACCCAATTTTACAGGAAAATAATTGAATCTAAAGCTTTTGATGCCATCAAGTTTGCAGCCCACTAGTGCTGCATGACCAAATATGATTTGGTTATACAGTATTAGGACATGTAATCCATTTTGCCCCGTGTCCTAATGGACTCCAAACTTATTGCCACCACAAACTTGAGGTTCGGCCTTTATTTTTCATTAAGACTTGGTATAACTGGCATTAGGACATTGAGTTTATTGATCCCTAAGTCCTATTAGGCCCTATATCCTAAAGAGCCCCAAATGTAGTGTAGGTTAAATTTTTATGGTTGCACAATTGAAATTCAGAAAATTGCATAACAAACCAGAAAATGTGTAGTTTAGGGAGAATTTTGTCTGGTTAAAGGAATGTTGTTGAGTAAGAGTAATACTGTTACAAATGAACTTTTATATTTTTAATGCATACAGTACCTGTAAAATCTGAATACTGTAGTCTGTATAAAGTTAGACTGGGGATTCAATTTATTGAGAGAAGTATTTAGCAGAGATTCACTTTTTAACCTGTTTAGCACTCATGTGTGTATTCTTATTCTTACATATAGAAATTAATTGGGTCGTTGAAATCAAGTGCATTGTTTTCTCTTTGGAATATGATTACAGTAAAGTCAGTCAATGTAAATGATCGTCAGTTGAACCCTTTTCTGAATGTATTGTGGTTGTACAAGTCTGAGGCAACAAGTAGTGAATGAAGTGTACAATACTGTAGTAATTAAAGTACAGTATATGTTTTGTACGCTCTCCTGAGACTCTTGGGGTGCACATTTTTTCTTAATAATGTTGAATTTCTCTATATGGTTATGTTATGTTGTGAAGCTTACTTTTATTTTTCAAATGTTTAGACTTTTAGAATGATGGTGATGATGATCCTACTTTTATAATCTTGGCAAAAGAATTTTATATGTATTTATTTGAAAATGTTTGCATATTTAATAGAGTACCATACTGTATATGCATGTTTATAGAAGTACGGTACAGTACTGTAAAGTATGAGGCACGTATTCTGAAAATTTTACAGGGATATATATGTACACTACAGATATTTGAAATTGGTAATTTTGTGAAGACCATGGATTACAGTTGTTATACAGTACAGTATTACCCGCTTTACACGGTTTCACTTTCCGCGATTTCTCATTTATGCGGTACCTTGGTACCTTGCCACAACGGTGGTGCATCTACTCATATACGCGGTGAAGTATAATTATTATTTTTTTTTTTTTATTTAGCTCATAAAATTCATACAAATTACCCGGCCAGAATATAATTTACATTGCTGGAATTCTTGCAATATGATGATCATTTTGAATATAAACATCATGGATTTTGCATTAGACATAAAAATTTTAGATCTAATGTAATAATTTGGTTTACACAAAGCAAGTATTTTATCCTTTGTGCAGAATATATGAAGTTTACATTCAAAATATTCCCTGACCTGTAAGTATTCCAGAAATGTCAATTATATTATCCTAACTTTAGTCTGAGTTATTATTTATTACTAAAAATTTAAATATACTATTTTCTCCCAAAGCTTCTCTGGTAGGGAGGGAAGGTGGGGGGTAGGGACCGACCCAGCTAGGGTGGAGTATTTTGATTGACAGATAGTGTCCTTGAAGAATGTTTTTGTTTATTTACTGAAGATATATGTTTTAGCTCATAAAATTCATACAAATTACCCAGCCAGAATATAATTTACATTGCTGGAATTCTATCAATATGATCATCATTTTGAATATAAACATCATGGATTTTGCATTAGACATACAAATTTTAGATCTAATGTAAGAATTTGGTTTACACAAAGCAAATATTTTATCTTTTGTGCAAAATATATGAAGTTTACATTCAAAATATTCCCTGACCTGCAAGGAATCCAGAAATGTCAATTATATTATCCTAACTTTAGTCTGAGGTATTATTTATTGCTAAAAGTTAAAATCTAGTATTTTCACCCAACATTTCTTTGGTAGGGAGGGAAGGTTGGGACCGACCGACCCAGCTGGCGTGAGTGTGAGGAGGGGGGGGGAGGCAAGGTGGGGTACTTTGACATATAGTGTCTGAAGAATGTTTTTTTTTTTATTAACTGAAGATATTTGTTTTAGCTCATAAAATTCATACAAATTACTCGACCAGAATATAATTTACATTGCTGGAATTCTTACAATATGATGATCATTTTGAATATAAACATCATGTATTTTGCATTAGACATACAGTGGGGTATGCTATAACGAATCTAATTGGTTCTAGAACCTTGTTCGTTATAGCATTCGTTCGTTATAGGATTAATCCATTCCAGGCCCCCAAATACAACCACTTAACACTGAAAAATATAATATAAAATTGTAAAAATTGTAAATAAGTGCATAAATATGCATCTGAACCCCTGAAATAAAGAATATCATTAATACTTGTAATAAAAATACAATATATTAGTAAAAAAAAAAAAAAAAAAAAAAAAATTAAATGTTCGTTGTAGGAGTTTCGTTCGTTATAGCATTCTCAATTTTATAGGTAAAACCATTCGTTATAGGAATATTCGTAGTAGGATCCGTTCGTTATAGCATACCCCACTGTACAAATTTTAGATCTAATGTAATAATTTGGTTTACACAAAGCAAATATTTTATCTTTTGTGCAAAATATATGAAGTTTACATTCAAAATATTCCCTGACCTGCAAGGAATCCAGAAATGTCAATAATATTATCCTAACTTTAGTCTGAGGTATTATTTATTACTAAACATTAAAATCTAGTGTTTTCACCCAATCATTTCTCAGAGAGGCAGGAGCTAGTGAGCTGGGAAAAGGGGGGGAGGGATTTGAGTCCATTATTTGAATGGACATTAACTTGGCGACTGTATTTCTCTTAAATATTTATTGTGTGAGCATACCATCATAAAATTTAGATGTTATTTTTACTACAACATAGATATTGTGTCGGAAAAAGTGGAGTTTGGGGGTCGGGCCAGTCTCTATTGGAATTAATCCCATATGTTCTGTTGTTCACTTTACGCGGTTTTCACTTTCCCCTTTCACTTTCCGCGGTACCCTGTTGGTTCAATTGACCGCGTAAATCGGGTACTACTGTATATAAAAAATTATCTATATTTCTGTATCTATCTTATCTCTCTATCCCTATCTATATTGATCAATTTATATCTATCTATAATTCTACTGTATATCTATCTATCTATCTTAATACTGTACTGATTAAAACAAACTACATGCTGCATTTGCAGTGGTGATCTTCAGACAACAGGCACAGACAACTGCACCTTCTCAGCTTCACAGAAAGCACTTGGAAAGGATGACTTCACTAAGATTCCTAATGGTGTTAATGGTGTAGAAGACAGAATGTCTGTGATCTGGGAAAAGGGTGTGGTGTCGGGTAAGATGGACCCTTGCAGATTTGTAGCTGTTACCTCCACTAATGCTGCCAAGGTCTTTAATATTTATCCCAAAAAGGTAAGTAGATGAGATTGTGTGCAAATTCTTAAATATTGATTTTTTTTTTTATTGGTAAAGGCTGGCATCTTCATTTTAATTATGATTAGACTGCACTACACTAATGGTTGTTGATGCTCAGTCCAGACTTATTAGATAGGTAGATATTTACTGTATTTAGTTAACTGACCTATAGAGTGATTGCTGCCCACTTATGAACCTCCCTAGCAATTCCTTACTAACTGAGATTGTTTAAAGCAGCTCAATGGTTTCTTTGTGAATCTCACCAGTATGGACACACTCGCTGCAAATATCTTCTTTTCATTATTTACTTGAATAAAAAAAATCATGTGAAAAGCTAGTTTATTTACTTTTATAAGGTTAAAATACTGTAATTGGAAGGGTATTGGAAAAATATGTAAAAGTTTGGCTCAAGTTAAACCTTATTGAAAAGGAGACCAGACAATTTAGTGAACTTTATCGCAGTCAAAATAATTACAGTATTTCAAATTCATAGTAAGGTAATTATGAGCAACCATATTCCTTGTCTGGCACTGACAGAAAATGATCTTGTTTAAAAAATTGATTCACAATATAGATGCTCTTGTCTCAGATATTAAACCTCTCGCCTTGTTCTACAAATATTTTTTCATGGCACATTTTTACGCTGTGTTTGGTCTCATCATGATCTTATTCATATAGACACAAAACTTTATCTTTGATAATCAGATAAAATTATTATATATAGTAGTATTAAATTCAAGGAAGAATATTTTTGTAATTAGGATATATGAACATAGGCTATACAGCATGTTTATATGTAAAATAACTAAATTGAATATTCCAGGGTCGCATTGCAGTAGGTTCAGACGCTGACATTGTAGTGTGGAACCCTCATGCTACCAGAGTAATTTCTGCAAAGACTCATCACCAGGCTGTTGACTTCAATATTTTTGAGGTATTTCTTGTCTTCATAAATTACCAATATCAAAGGACCTCAAGCTGTGCGTGTCATATTTATTGATTATACATGTATCATTTATTGTATACAGTATAATATTTATTATATATTTTAGTATACTGATGAGACATTTTTTATTTTCTGTTTCACAATTATTTCAGGAAAGACTTGGTACTGTACAGTTTTAAATTTGTGTGTGTATGTGTGCGGAATTAAGATAAACTTTTCTACAAAATAGGACTCAAAATAGTATAGTAAGCCCTCCTCCAGTGTTCATTCGCTTTTATACGCCAAAATAATTGCGACCAATTATTTGCCCAACGCGAAAAATTAGAGTACAGTATAAGCGGTACAGTGTGCAACTCATACTTTCTAGATCTACCACTCTCTCACACCTTCCGTTCACTTTGCATCTCACTTTCTCCCTCTCATGTAAGCTGTAGTCTTGACTAATGCATGTTGTCTGTATTGATCTACTGTTTGCTGTTTATACTGTTTTTGTGAAACTGTCCCTTAAACACTTTGGACTCTAAACCTAAACAGCATCTTTAGGTGGTGGTGGGGTAAAAAAAAAAGCCTAAAGTGAAGCCATTAAGAGAAAATTAAAATTCTTGATAAATTATGAATGAAGCTTGTGTTCCCCCCCCCCCCCCTTCTTTTATTTTTTTTCTTCTTAAAATTAAGAAGAACTATGGGATCCATCAAGAATGCATTGCCATAGTTGTTTGTTTTCTTTCAGGCACTCGGAATAAGGTGCGCAAATCAAAACATAACATGTCGCCAATTAGCTGTGATCTGTTATGTGGCTATGAGTGTTGCCAATGTTACATGCAATGAAAGTATAAAATTTGTGGAAAAATCATTTCAGTACTCTAATTTGACTTAGAAATAAAGAAAATATAATATAATAAAAATGAAGAGCAAGAGTGTGTATTCTGTGTGTAAGGTGAACGTATGTGTAGAGGCAATAGGCAGTTTGTCAATAGCGTGTCTAGCAACTTACCTAGTTGGGCCTATTTCTGTTTAAACACACACCTTTGATTCTATCAAAGGTGTTTACTTTATCCTTTTTGTCACTAATTGTCAAGTTAAATTTAGCTAGCAAATTTAAGCTTAGCTCAAAATAATTTTTTTTTTTTTTTAATGCCTGTATGGTTTGTTGCCTAAGCGTGGCCAGCCCAGTTGCCTGCCTCCCCCAATGTGACATCACGACGTCACACAGAACAGCCGACACAGGTCGCTAGGTGGTTTGAGAGCTGAAACAGATATGTGTTGTATATAAAATGTATGCTATTGTATTTTATGATATGCCGTGTACCATTTTATTGTTTATTATAGCAATTGTACATTTTCAGCATATGCAAAACACAGAATAACAAAGGTCTGGAACCTATTCCCACTTCTTCCATATTACCCGATAAATACTTCTAATAACTGGGTTTCTCACAACAAAATGGATTTTGTTTTTATATTTCCTTTTATTCATCTGGGAATGCCCTTGTTTGATTTTATTATATTTTTTGTTCATATATAATACAATATAGGTAGGGCTTTTCATTTATGGGTACAGTACAGTATATACAAAGATCTACGTGTTAATCAGAGCATATACATGGCCACATTCTGCAAATCCCATTATTCTCATAAGATTACAACTTCCTCCTACGTGGATTCACTGAACACTTTGTTTTCATGGACCATAACCTCCACTTTGGAGGGGGGCTTAATGTACTGTATTATAAACATATTGGTAGGGGGAAGAAACAAGTTTTTTTTTTTTTTTAATCTTTGGCATGCATTAGAGCAGTGACAGGAGAGGTGTCTCAGTGTTGGCTTAGTATGAGCAGGATGGGTGATGGCAACCTGGGTGGGGTTAACATTGCAGGTTACATCAAAAGTCTGAGAGTTTTATGGAATGATGGAACTGGTATTATTGCACTCTTGGGCACATTTGTGTTATTCTGGATGTACTGAAGTACATATACACATTATCTTCCAATTCCGAGGGAAATGACTTTGCTGCCCAAATATTACTAAGGCATTGCCGTTTCAGCTATAAACATGAAAATTATGGTTTGGTTCAAAATCCACTAAATTTAGAGATCAGTTTATAATTATCATAAAATAATTTATTTGGTGCTTAGTGATATATTAGTGTTTTTATACTGACCTTCAGTTAACCAAAATTTTCAGTTATCTGAAATGGCTCTAGTCCTAATCATTTTCGATTTTTTAAATGCATCCTGTACAGTATATACTGTAGTAAGAAGACAACTGTAACTGAAGGTACAATACATACTGTATATTATCATATCATTATATTAATACTCCCTCTCTCCATAAATAGTTAAGCAATTGATAATTTCAGGGCATGGAAGTTCATGGCATTCCTGATTATGTTATATGTCATGGTCGTGTTGTGGTCGAAGAAGGAGAAGTTCGAGCAGTATCTGGAATGGGCAAGTTTGTTCCTACACCCTCTCACTGTCCCCATGTATATGGCAGAGTGCAAGAGAGGGATCGAACAAATGCTCCATGCAAGGTACGGACATTATGATTATTGAAGTAAACTTGTATGTATATATGACAAAATTTATGTCGGTGATTTAAAGGTTAAAACGCTTACATCTTTGTAGGTTGAGCGCGCACCCTATGATGGCCCTGTTACTCAACTGAATGGTCAAGGACGTGTCCCAGTGCAGGAGAGTGGTATCATGGCTGCCAATCAGGAGACTTTTTATACCCGAGGTCCGACCAGAAGTGGGGGAGTCAACCTCCATGATTCAAGCTTCCACGTGTCGGGTTAGCTTGCAAGCTCAACTAACACGGAGCATATTTAATAATCTGATGCTTAAGAAATTTAAGAATTAGTCATTCCCACATTAAACACAACTAAAGTAAAACATTACAAATTCAGACAAAAAAGTAATATAAATTGTCAAATTGGTTGACACAAATTTAAGCTTTGGATTATATGAATTTTATAAATCATCAATTTTTATGGTTTCTTAAACGGCACCAGATTTTTAAATGGTTCACATCATCTTTTCTTGCCATTCATACATCTGGGATATAGTAGTCTTCTAACTGATTGACTTCTCTGTGTCACGTAACATCAGTTGATGAATTTTTTCTTAGAGAAGATTTAGTAGTGGTTGCAGAACTATCACAAAAAATGCTGCAATACATTAAGATCTATCAAATTCAAAGAAAAACATAAAATAGTTTGAATACCAAAATCCTTATATTATTGTTCATTGTAGCATTAGTGGTAAGTTCTTAAGCAAAGCACTACAAAACAGTAATTAAAACTGAAAGCTTGAATCGTGAGGCAATGATATACAGTACTGGTGTTTATAGAGGATTATACCCTTAAGTGGTTTTGGGACTTATTATTTAAATCCCTTAGCTGTCTTCCTTTCCCTTTGGGATTAGCAACATTTGCCTGAATTACTCATGGAATTTGCACCTTGTCTTCAGTTCTAATATATCAACAACTTTATTTACCCTTTGGCTGGTAACATTGGGCAGTTTATTTCTCAGTAACCTCTCTGACACTACTGATTTTTATGAATGTACCATTCTTTCATCATTTAGTAGTGCATTTCTGTATTAAAGCTAATTCTTGGATATTGCTTTTAAATATTCAAGATTGACTTTATGATCATTACACCTTTGTTGGTGATTAAAGTTATACAAACTAAGTAAGTCTACAGGGTTAGTAACCATATAGCAATTAGTCATGATAAATGATCTCCATCCAACTATAACCCTGAAAAGTTATTGTAATTGAAAACAATACCAAATCAGTTTTTGCTTCATCATAATATGCAACACTTTGTTATTTTGTTTGGTAACAACACTAGGATAAGTGGACCAATAAACTTTCAGTGCCAGCTGTAATTCTGTTGGTGTCTTCACTGTTTAGGGAGAGCTAAGTTGATTAATTATCCAACTTTGTCACAATTTATGATTTCTACTATTCAAACTGTTCTGCCCACAATATATCTTTCAGTCCATGGTAGTAGTATCCAGTTCAGTGGTTTGATTTTGTCAAATTATAGCTTGACATACTGTAGGTCCAATGAGTTTCATAATTTTAACTGCAGTTCAGGCCAAATGATTTTATAGTGTAAGCATAGGAAATTTATGGATCTTTTCATTTGTTGTGTCCAGTACATGTAATTCATTTTAAGCTAAGAAGTTTGGGATTGTGGGCCCCAAATGCTTATAAGGTTTATTTACTTATTAACACAAGCAAGAAATGTACAACATTCGGGTAGAATGTAAAAATAAAGAACTGTACTTAAACGAAAAGCGCGCGCATGCAAAAATAAAAGAAGTAAATAATACTATACATCACAACAGCTGTCTCTGAATGTCCCATAGAATCGGCAGTAATATTGGATTATGGTTATATGTTAACCAGCAACTTAGGAAATTTTTTGTATGTGATTCTTACCTTGTGAAAAGACCCATAAAAATGGGAAGAATTTTTTTGTACAGTACTATTATTTTTACAAATTTTCCTTGGATGAATGAAATCCATCCCGGATGTAAACATTGGAGTTAATGCATTGTAGCAGGTGTACAGATGTTTAGGGTGGTTTCAACACAGTTACTGCCCACCACGTATGGAGTATAGAAGTTTAAATAATAAAAATAATTTTATTTATCGAGAAACATGGTTTCTTAAGCTTTGCTCATTAATCTATAGTTTTAATACTTATGATAGTCTTAATGTTAAGTTAGTGCTGGCAGTCAGCTACATTTCTAATTGTTTGGTCAAAATGTAGTTAACCTCACTATTACCCAACTATGTATGTTTACTTGGGTGCCTTTGTAGTACCACCTGTTTGCTTTTGTTGCTGGCTTTATGTAACAAGAGTGACCTGTAATAGGCCACTTCTACCTGGAAGTTAGAAATGAGGGATTGATCTGAAATCTAATTTTCTGAGCCAATAGCCAAGGAACTCTGATATTCTCCCTTCTCACACTTGGGTTCTTCATTGGTCAGCTGGAAAAGTAATGCAAATGATAGATTGCTCATAGAATTCAATAAGATAGCACCCCATACCTGCCAAGTGAGGTGTACAATAATGGCTAGGTGGGTCTGAGCTCTATTCAATTACCTGTTTTGGGAGGGCAACCTTTGCTTAAATTCCCTCTGTGGATGATAAAGGTGATAAGTAAGATGAGCTGCCTCAGGGGATACTGTACAGTACAGGAACACTAACCAGTCTCCAGGATTTAGGGATCAATCCCCCACTTACAACAGAGACCATAATTTTTGCCTTGGAAAATCTCCCTCCTCCAATTGGTGTCATGGGAGGCATTTAGCACTGAAAGGTTATTTGTCTAGCTATCATATTGTTGAGACAAAAAAAGGAGTATTTATGGTTTTCACACATGGCAAAAAAATATTAGTCCTTTTTGATGCGACTATATATATGAGAAACCTTTTCAGGTATCCAATTATAAGCTGGGGGTTGTTATTTATAGCACCTAGCCACTGTTAAGGGGTATATATGGGATCTAACCCCATAGATTCAATATGGCTGTATAACATGAGTCATCTGTTATGGTGTGATCCAGATTATATGTACCTAACAATGGACATTATAATTTGTCACATATCTTAAGTGTTTTGATTTCTACATTCTTACAGACTGTCAATTTCGTCCATAAATATAGGAAAGCTGTGATCTCTTCTGTACCAAGGGAATTTACTGTACTTACGTATCACTGGAAGAATTTTACCGAGACACATGTTGTGAGTAACAATAATGAGTCTTCTCAGAGCATCACATGCAATGAAAGGTTACATCAAGGAAGGATTTTGTGGAGATTTAATATATTAAAGGTGTTGTGAAATATAATTAGCACTAACTGTGGATGTTTGTTCATAAATTTTTTTTTATCAGATAATCGATTTTAACTGCACATGAAATCTTTATGCATCACCATATGTAGCAGATAAAAAATTCAGTGTGTCCATCTGTATTTTTTTTATCAAGGCAGACATGTTAAAAACAATGTTTAAACTCTTTTAACCATTTTCTTGGATATACATATACTGTATAAAGAAAAAAATTAAGCTTGGAAGATAGTTTGTGGCACATCCTCAAAATATAATTAACGAACCTACAGTACAGTACTTCGTATTCACACAGTTGCTTTCAATAGATTATTTTTTCTGTATCTTTGGAAATGTCTGAAAAATATTTTTAGAATACGACTAAACATTTTAATAGTACTGTACTGTATTTACTAAAGATATGCTATATTCCATACATTACTGAATTGAAATCTTGAGAAATGAAGACAATTAAAATTTTTAAGTTGAGTGTAAAATCAGTAAAATATCCTTGGTCGTATAAGTAAACTGCCACAGTCTGCTTTAATATTATAATGTTACAGTATATTGGTAATCTGAAGCAGCCAACTGGTTATTGTAGGGTGGCAGAGAGATGACGATGTTAGGCCTCGGACGAGCATCAGGCTAGTTTCTCCTCACAGTGGCACATCTCTCCAGGGTATCTTCTGGTGATTCGACTGCTTAGAAATATTCTAGGAGCAAAGCACAGAGATGCACAAGTTGACTGCTTTACAGCAAATTGTAGTGGGGAAGAACTTGGGAGTTGACACAGCAGTAGTAAAAGCATTGCTTAGAGGCATTCTAGTGACAACTTTGGGACAGTCACCTGAGTGCTACAAATAATGCCTTTTGAATTACGGTATAAACTGTTTTCAAAATGCCGTGCATTAAGTGCTTCCTCAACTGTTTTAACAGGCTATGGTGTTTAACTTGACACTGATTAATTATCTAATCACAATTTAAATAAGCAATGAATTAACTAACTTAAGCTATACCACAGTAAGCTGAGTAAATAGAAATGAACTTATTGAACAGTCAGTCACACTCATTAAATTAATGGCTTATACCACTGGGGTTCACTCTTCTCACATCTTAATGTTTGTTTGAATAGCTTAGTGAATGCATGATGTTTGATACATGAATTACACCTTTTTTCTGAAGGGTGTTTGGTATGAAATAACTATTGCTTTACTATACTTGGCTTTATTCTGCTTAACCTCCACCGTTTTATTATCTTTCTTTTGCAGTAAACCTTGAATGGAGTAGTGAATGTACCACAAATTTTGAATTTGTATTTGTCTCCTTATGTTATGTTTTGTTCTAAATAATAATGAATGGCTTTGACTGCTTTCAGGTATGTTTTGTTTTTACTAACATCATTTATAAAATATTTGACTTACTAATTGAATGAACTTTGGCAGTATACTTCCAGAAATTGCCATAACTAAACAACAATTGCTCAAGATCATATTTTTAACATTAGTCTCTTAGTATCTGCATATACTGTACTGTACAGCATAATACTCTCTATATGAAAATTGTGATAAGTTGCATAACTTGAGCATCAAAGTTGTAACAATTTCTTCACTCACACATATATTATTGAACTGCAGCAAGTTTGAACTAGTATTTACTGTATTAATCACTTTTACAGGTGCCCAGGTTAATGACAAGTCTCCAAAGCGACCTTCAGTGAAGGTGAACAACCCGCCTGGAGGTAAAACTTCTGGTAGCTTCTGGTAGACGTGGTGATGGTGGAGGCTGATTACAACTGTCTTTTGAAGATATTAATTATATTGCCCTTCAAATTATGTATTCAAGAAACATAAGAAGGTATTATGAAAACAGACAGGCAAATGTATAAATTATTCATAAAGATATATATATATATATATACACTTAATATTATAATTTATAATTTTTATTCCAAATTGAGAAGATATAATGATATTCATATTTTAAGATTTGTTACCAAAAGTTTTCCTGTTCTAACTTCAAAGATGATTTTTAATAGTGCATTTGAAAGATTTTGTGATGCCTAATTTTTGTTCATATACAGTATATGTACTTTTTTTGCTTCATATTTCAAAGATCAAGAAACACACAAAGGGCCTCACGAATTGACCTTTGAAGTAATGTACATTTACTGGAAACTAGATATTACAGAAAGTTATCACTGTCTACACTAGCATGTTGTCACTGCCAGTATGTGGAGTGAACGTTGCCTTTTCCACAACTTATCACTTGAGTAAACGATATGACAGCAGCTGACATTTGTTGCCTTACTAAAAGACACAGATGTGAAATAAGTTTTTTAAGATAGATAAGGAGACTTTCCAGTCATCTTCATTTGTAGTTTTCATGTCTCACAGAGGAGCATCAAAGTGTGAAATCTTCATTCAAGATACTGTAATGGCAAATTAGTATAATTATCTGAACATATGAAACCCATTAATTTCAGTATTTAGCATCTAGTATTTTTTCTCCTAAAATAATCCTTATTCTGAAAAAATCAAAGCATATACAAGTCTTACATGGGACTATTTATTATCTCACTGTATTTAGTATACATGAAATCCCCGAGTTACAAGCTCCCATACTTACAAATGTGATCCCATTATATTCATAATAAAGATCCAGCACAACATATGAACATTCACTGGTACTTACAAAGGCAGCGCGCCTCAGCTACGTGCTTGGTGGATCCAAGTCCTGGCAACAACAGCAGTCAGTCAGTTGGGCATCACCTTTCGTGTGTGTTTCTTGGTATCTGCTTGCTGATTTTTGTGAATCCTTATCATGACTGGGAAGCATGTGAGTAGTGGATATGATGATCCAAAGTCCAAAAAGTGTCAGACCAAGTTAGACACAATTAGCAAGCCTCCATCCCAAATTAGCCAGTTGCTAAAGTTGAATTGGGATATGATTAACACAACTCTTTAAAGACAAGGACAGAATTCGTGAGCATGTAAAGGGATCTGCCACAATGTAGTCTGCCACTGTTACTAAGCAGAGATGGGTGTTATTGTGGAGATGGAGAAGTTGTTAATAGTATGGATAGAGGACCAGTGTCAGCATAATGTGTCCAACACTATCCTCACCTCCTAGAAATTAAAGCATCCACTAGTTCTCCTAGCTTTATCCATTCATGTGAGCAAGCCATCTTCAAGGTAATTACCCCCAAAAAATTATATACTACAAATAATTTACATGCATTAATTACTATTTGTGGCTTAGAATTATGAGTTTATGGATAGGAATGGGTTGAATTCTTCTTCTATTGCAAAATTAACATGGTTCTGAGTTACGCACATATCGACCTACAACCAGGTCCAAGAACGTAACGCGGGGACTTCCTGTACTTTTTATCTATATAATAGACTTGAATAAGATTTTTATCGCCCAAAATATCTTGTTTTGTCTTTGTAAATTACCTGGTCAAAACTGTGTACTACTGTACTTTGTTCTTAAGTATTTATACAATTTTGTCTGTATAGCCATACTGTGGCAATTATGGCATTGGACAATAAATTCATCAACATATTTTTGTATTTTGTCTGTTATCTTTTAGCAACAGTTAATAATTAAATGAAGTATGTAAATGGGATGAACATTTGGCATTTGGTTCCAACCAGGTACACTGTAAAAATAATGTTACCTTAGGTCCATTGGATGGCTGAAGTATCGGAAGTGATGAGAGGAGAGGTGGAGGGGTGACTTGGAGGAAGACATTGAGAAACAATGTGGAGGGGAATTGCCAGAAGACAGTTGCTTATGTGTTTTACCACATTGAAATGTCCAAATGGCTGCGTTAAGCTGATGGGTGGTGGTATGTTCGAAAAAGCCATGTTTGCATGAGTGTCATGAACATTCAAAACACCGCAACATGGTCAATGTATAATTTTCAATGAATGGGCATTATTTTGCCAGATGTTAGAAACTGAGGCTGTACATGATAGACTGGCACAACTGAATTTTAATAATAAGAAAATGGGGATACACTTAACTCTAATGTTAAATTGAGATACTGTACTAACAACCTTGGAAATCAGAAAATATCCTATTTCCCTATTTCATAAATCTCATGGGAAACAGGTCAGGTAAGAATAAGGTCCCCTTTACATGTAATTACAGGCCATCGCTGTTGAATGTCATGCTAAACAGCATTGTTTTGATATACCCGGTAGTCATTTAATAATTAGGGAACAATATTAGATATACTGTAAGTCGCTTTAGTTTGATACACAGTAAAACCTCGATTAACCGACTTAAGGATTAACCGTCAATCCCGAACTCCTAATTATTTTTTTTTTTTTTTTTTTTTTTTCAGGGATTAGCCCACCCGGGCACAGGTCACTGACCCACATCGGCTTGGGGGGCGATAATGTAATAATATTAATAATGATGATGATAATAATAATAATTAAGAACCATAAATAAATGCAAAAATGAAGAAAAAAAATCAAGAGTGAGAAATAATATATGTATGTTGTGTTGTCAATAGTAAGAGAAGCAATTGAGACCCTGCAATTGTGTGTAAATGAGGTAGAAATTCAGATCAGCAACCTGGGACTTGGTCACAATTTTTGTGATGACATATGTTCTTTGACTTTTCCATTTTTATTCACGGTTTCTGTGCTGGTTCATATTTATTTACTAAAGTGGCTAATGTTTTAAAGCAAATTCTATTGAAATATGAATGGCAAATGAACAAAAATGAATAGAGGGAATTAAATGAGGTAGGTGAGGGAAAGGTACTTTGAAAATGTATGTTTTATTTCCGTAGACTTTATGTACTATTAACCGACCTTTCGAATTATCCGTCGGCCCCTTCCCCCCCATATGTGGTCGGTTAATTGAGGTTTTACTGTAGTGTCATCTTGAATCTCACATGCACCAGTGTTTCACCTGCCCCACCAATGCTTTACTAGCCTGCCAAAATTCAATCTCACGCTTTCTGCCCTAGTGACAACAACTGGTGTTGATCTGTGAGTTATTTTTGAGCCCAACATTAAAAAACAAATCATCACCTTGCTTGGAAAACGTCCTGCTGGTACTGTACCTAAGAAATCCTGTCTTTCCATCAGTTTAGGTGAGAAAATTCAGGAAGTGTGGAGTTTGGAGAGAGAGCCTGGGGAGGAGAGTGACTTTGACAGTGACATCACAGAGGAGAGTGCCTTTATACATACTTGTACATACATGGTTAGTTTAATGCTGAGTCTTTTTGTTCTAATTATTTTAGTGATGCTTGTTAAGGAAAAGTTGAGATTTCATTTATTTTTAACCTATACAGATTACACTCAGACTGAGCAGGGCGGTTGTAAACAAAGAGCAGACGAGAAGTATTTGCTATAAATAATTAATTTCTTCACATGTAAAGCATATAGAGACATCAATTTAGTGCCATATGATCAGTTTTCCACTGTTTTACCCAACAATTTCCCTCATTCTTCATATCCTGTTTACAGGTGATATATAATCATAGATTCAGAAAACTAAAAAAAAAAAAATGCAATTAAAATAAAAAGTTGTATTGTTTTTATTACTATTATCCAAAGAACATCTGTGGAAAAAATTAATGAAATTGAACAATTTCTGGTGTTAGCCATCTGCTCCATTATTACTTTTTACTTACTTTTATCCTTTTCCAACATTTTTATTTACAATTACAGGTATTCGGACATTTTAGGGAAAAATATTGGGGAAAATGCCTGTGATGGGGTGAGTAGTGTTTGACTAAATTGTCGGCTGTGTATGTATCAGGGCTGCCAGATGTGCGACAAGCTTCACGGCCAACACTCGCGCCATCTCAAGGCCAGATATTGTGAGAGTTGTAGAACTGTTGTACAAGAACAAGAGAATCGACCCAGAAGAATGTGAGTTCAGGATTGCTGGATATGACTCATTTACGAACCTTACTCAAGAAACTTGCAAGAGGGGTGTGGTTATGTATGCTAGGCAAGACCTTAGAGCCAGCCAGGCGAGGGTACAGGGAAAGGATGTTTTTGAAGAGTCCAAGTGGTGTAAAATTAAATTAAAGGGAGGGAACTTACTTATCGCCTGGTGTATCTTCAGATCCCCAAACTGTGGCCCACTAAATCAAAGGAACTTAAGAGCCTTAATAGACAATGCGGAGATGCTCAACTCTAGCCACCTCCTTGAGTCCTTATCATGGGGGGATTTTAACTATGGCGACATCGACTGGAGAAATGAGTTCACCCCCAAATGACATGAATAACCCTGCTACTCTTTTTGTAGAAACTCTGAGAGAGAATTTTCTTTTCCAACATGTTAAAGACCCGACACATTACAGAGGGGAGCAAACACCCAAACCACTTGACCTCTTCATAACAAACGAGGAGGGTATGGTGGCCAAACTGGAACACCTTGCCCCAGTTGGCACCAGTCTCCATATAGTGTTGTCATTCAGACTTAACTGTTACCTAGTTAAGAATAAGGCCAGGCCAGGGTGCAAATATTACAAGGGATTACAATGGGATGAAGGAAGAGATGAGTGGTATCAACTGGCCTGACTCATTAAGGCACAAGAACACAGACACTACGCTGAATATCATAACTAGTAAAGTGACCCATTTGATTGATAAATATATACCTAAGACCAAACCCAGTGCCTCTAGGAGTACGAGGGGATCCCTACACATGAACAATGCGGCGGTTGACAAAGTTAAGAAGAAAGCCCAGAAATTCAAGACGTGGGTTGGGTCAAACGATGAGCAGGTCAGGAGGGTGTATGTAAGAGCCAGAAACCAAGCCAAGATAGGGTGTAGAAGGACTGAAAATGAGTTCCAGAGGCTGGTTGCAAGCGAGGTCAAGTCAAACCCAAAGGCATTTTACCGCAATGCAAAGTCGAAATTAAAAACGTGAGTAATATACTGCCCGATTCTGGGACCACGAATTCTAAGGGGATAACTTAACACTACTCTTAATTTTAAGGTCGCTGCCACCAAACCCCCCTGGACAGTATGTAGCTCGTTCGGTAGCGGGCATTGTAAGCTAGGCATTGGGTTGAGTTTTTCATTGACCAAATCAAGAGTGGGAAGAAGGGTGAAACATCAAGCATGACTTAGCTAATTTATTCCTTATAAAACATATGGCATCCTGTCACAATACAAAAAGAGCTGGCCTTCATCAGAAGAACCACTATTATGTTCATTACACTCCACATCAATATACGTCTTACATAAAAATAACTTCTACTATCATCTTCATTCTTCATAACAATCAATGACCTCCTTACCTCGGTCATTCTTTCTTACCATAACACCCAACACATCAGACTGCTCCACCTGTTAGAGTATAGCATCACATGTTACATTACAGCACCACATGTTATATCATAGCACCGCCTCCCGGGTACACTCCACACCTACAAGTATGGAGCTCCTCTGTATTCTTCGGTACACATACCAGGTACTTCGTTCACACACTACTCTTGCGGAGTAGATGGGATACTTCCAAGGTAATCATACCAGTACTGGTTCCACGCCTGGTATTCTCAGGTTGCTCCACGTAGCGACCGCGAAATTTCTCAACACAATTTTTTTTTCCTATCCTGGGTGGTGATATGTAGGGTATCTAGAGATTCACAGTGGAGGTGCATAGTGGCCGTAAGCAGTCACATCACACATGGTGAGTCCCTCGCAGTGTGGTAATGGCCGACGCTCTGAACGTGTGGTACCTGTTTTGGTGAGAGAGCGAGGATCACTAAGCAAGGCATGATGGGCTTTTATCACCACTCATTAGTGCAACTATTACTGTAATTCACTTTATAACATCAAGCAAGGTTTAAAGATGTAAAACAACTGCTAGATAAGTCTTTTTAGGGCTGAATGGAGCGCGATGGAGTTCACTGACCTGTTTTGGTGAGAGAGCGAGGATCACTAATGGAAGATGCCTCGTGTCTTTCAATGAACTCGGCCTACAGTTTCCAATCTTTAATTTTCACTTTGATTTTATTCTGGTTCTCACATATACACTTTCCTATCTACTGTGACCTTATGCCTTATAAGTATATACTGTATCTTAATCCTAAATTACATTCTAAAATAAGGATGTGATTTACCAGTTCCTGGGGAAATTAAATGGGTATATCATTAACTTTAAACTGTAGCCCGGGGCAGAATGTGCGCCAACATAAGACAAGCCTAACGTCGTATTTTCATGGCGTGGGTATATCCACTTCACTTCAATCTGTATTTAGGGATCCTCCCCTCACATGTTGCAATCGTTAAGCACAGTCATAAGATTTTCTGATCATTGCATTGTTCGTGGTTATTCGTCACATGAGATAACGAGGTGTATTAAGCTCACACCTAGGCATACAAGATATTTTCTTTGAAGTATAGTTTCTGGATCACTTCCAACACTTCACATAGGTCTGATACATTTATTCTTTTTCCAGATCATTGTTCTCTTATATTTTCATCTGATACCTGCAGTAGCTATGTTCACTAATCGTTCACAGACGTAAATAGTATGACCTTCAAACACGATCTACACTTATCCCTTATAGTACACTAGTCCGTATCAATTGGACCTTCCCAATCATCCTATAGATACCTTGAGTTCTCCTTAATGCTATGAGTACATACACTTAATATTATATGACCGTACCTTGGTATAATTCGTATAAAACAACATAAATTAGGTGAGTTATCCTTTACCAACGTTTCCCGTTTTCTGTGACTACAAGTGCAGTGAATTTGAATATTATGTAGCATATTATTAATAAAAGAGATATTAAGGATGACAATGATGTGAGGAGTACAATAGGAGTATCAGACTTGAGGCTTGAAGACGGTAGTTATGCAGATTCTGACCAGGATAAAGCTGAGGCATTGAACAGCTTCTTTTCTATGGTGTTCACAAGAGAGGATGCAATTAACCTTCCTGCATTTGAGGACAGACGGTTCGACACTGCAGTGACCCACATTGTGTTCACAGAAGAGGGTATTAGAAATATACTATCAAAGCTAAAGGTCCATAAGAGTCCCAGACCTGACTTTGTGCATCCTAGAGTGATAAGAGAGTTGATCAACGAGCTTGCCCTTTACCCCTCCCTCTCTCCTTCAACCCCTCCCCTTCCCTACCTCCATCCCTTCCCCTCCCTCCCTCTCCCTCCCTCCCCTCTCCTTCCACCCCTCTCCCTCTCCTTCCACTTCCTCTCTCCTTCTACCCCTCCCCCTCTCCTTCCATCTCCTCTCCCTCTCCTTTCATCCATCCCCCCTCTCCCACCACTCCCTCTTCTTCCACCCCTCCCCTTTCACCCCCTCTTCCTCTCCTTCCACCCCTCTTCCTCTACCCATCTCTCTCTCTCTCCACCCCTTCCCGCTTCTTCCAACTCCTCTTCCTCTCATTCCAGCCCTCCCCCTTTCCCTCCACCCCCACTCCCTCCATCCCTTTCCCTCTCCTTTCACCCCTCACCCTATCCTTCCACCCCCCTTTCGCTCCACCCCCTCACCCTCTCCCCCTCTCCCTCCACCCCTTCTCCTCTCCCTTCACCCCCTCTCCCTCTCCTTCCACCCCTCCCCACTCCACCCTCTCTCTCCTTCCACCCTTCCTCCTCCACCCCTCACCCTCTCCTTCCTCTTCCTTTCCTTCCACCTCTCCCCCTCTCCTTCCTCCCCTCTCCCTCCACCCTTCCCCCTCTCCCTCCTTTCCTCCCTCTCTACCTCCACCCCTCCCCCCTCTCCTTCTACAACGTCTCCCTTTCATTCCACCACTCTCCCGCTCCTTCCACCCCTCCCTCTCTCCTTCCACCTCTTTTCCCTCTCCTTCCACCTCCTCCCCCTTTCCTTCCACCTCTTCTCCCTATCCTTCCACCCCTCCCCTCACCCTCCACTCCCTCTCCTTTTGCCTCTCCCCCTCCAGACTTCCTCTCTCTCTCTCTCTCTCTCTCTCTCTCTCTCTCTCTCTCCTTCCACCCCTCCCCCTCTCCTTTTCGCTCCACCCCTCCCTTTTTCTTTCCACCCCTCTCCCTCCTCCCCAGCCCCTCCTCATCCACCTCTTCTCCCTCCCATTCCACCCCTTCCCCTCTCCATCCTCCCCTCTCCCATTCCTTCCACAGTTTCACTCATCCCCACCACCCCTCCCTCTGCCACGCCTCCCCTTTCCCTCCACCCTTCCCGCTCTCCTTCCACCACTCCCCCTCTCCTACCCCCCCTCTCCTTCCACCTCCTCTCCCTCACCTTCCACCCCTCCCCTCACTCTCCACTCCTCCTCCACCCCCTCTCATTCTCCTTCCACCCCTCCCCCTCTCCTTCCACCTCCTCTCCCTCTACTTCCACCCCTCCCTCTCCGTCTCCTCCCATCCACCTCCGACTCCTCCCCTCTCCCTCCGCCTCCTCCCCTCCCCCTCTCCTTCCATCTCTCCACCTCTCCTCCACCCCTCCCTCTCTCCTTCCCCCCCTCCTTCCACCCCTCCCCCTCTCCTTTCTCCCCTCCCCCTCCTCTCATTTCTCCCCTCCCCTCTCCTTTCCCTCCACCCCCTCTACCTCCACCCCTCTCCCTCTCCTTCCACGCCTCCCCAGTCCTTCCACCCCACCAACCCTCTCCCTCAACTCCCTCTCCCCCCCCTTTCACCCCTCCGCCTCCTCCCCTCCACTCCTCATTGTCTTTACACTCTCGCCCTCTCCTTACGCCCCTCGCCCTCTCCCTCCACCCCTCTCCCTCTCCTTCTACCCCTCCCTCTTTCCCTCCACCCCCTCTCCCTCTACTTCTACCCCTCCCCCTCTCCTTCCACCTCTCCCCTTCTCCTTCCACCCCTCCCCCTCTCCTTCCACCCCTACCCCTCTCCTTCCACCCCTCCCCCTCTCCTTTCTACCCCTCCCCCTCTCCTTCCACCTCCTCTCCTATTTCGTCCACCCCACTCCCTCTTTCTCCACCGCCTCTCCCTTTCTCTTCACCCCCTCTCCCCCAACCCCCCTCCTATCCCTCCACCCCTCCCCCTCTCCTTGCACCCCTCCCCCTTTCCTTTCAAACCTCTTCCTCTCCTTTCACCCCTTCTCTCTCTCCTTCCACCCCTCCCCCTCTCCCTCCATCCCTTCTCCTCTCTCTCCACACCTTCCCATCTCCTTCCATCCCCCCTTTCCTTCCACTACTCCCTCCTCCTTCCACCCCTCTCCCTCTCCTTCCACCCCTCTCCCTCTCCTTCCACCCTTCCCTCTCTCATTCCACTCCTCCCCCTCTCCCTCCACCTCCTCTTCCTCTCCTCCCACCCCTCCCCCTCTCATAACACACTTCTCTCTATTCTTCCACGCTTCTCCCTCTCCTCTCCTTCCACCTCCTCTTCCTTTCCTTCCACCCCTCCCCTCCACCCCCCCCTCTCCTCCCCCTTTCCCTCTACCCATTCCTCCTCTCCCTTTCCTTCCACCCCCCTCTCTCTCTCTCCCTCCACCCCCTCTCCTGCCACCCCTTCCCTTCTCCTTCCACCTCCTCTCCCTCTCCTCCACCCCCTCCTCCTCTACCCCCCTTTTTCTCCAGTCCCTCACCCTCTCCTTCCACCCCCTTTCGCTCCACCCCCACCCCGTCACCTTCTCCTCCATCCCCTCTCCCTCCACCCCCTCCCCCTCTCCAACCACACCTTCCCCTCTCCCTTCACCACTCCTTCCACCCTTCCCCCTCTCACCTCTATCCCTCCCCCTCTCCTTCCACACCCCTCTCCCTCTTCTTCAACATCTCCCCCTCTCCTTCCTACCCTCCCCCTCTTCTTCCACCCCTCCCCCTTTCCTTTCACCCCTTCTCCTCTCTCTCCACCCCTTCCCATTTCCTTCCACCCCTCTCCTGCCACCCTTTCCCCTGTCCTTCCGCCTCCTCTCCCTCTCCTTCTGCCCCTCCCCCTCCACCCCTGCTCCTCTACCCCCTCCAGCCCCTCACCTTCTCCCTCTCCTTCCACCCCACCCACTCTCCCTCTCCTTCCACCCCTTTTCCTCTCCCTCCACCCCTCCTCCTCTTCTTCCACCTTCTCTTCCTCTCATTCCACCCTTCCCCCTCTCCATCCACCCCCTTTCCCTCTCCTTCCCCCCTCTCACTTTCCTTCCACTCCTCTCCCATTACCCCTCTACCTCCACCCCTCCTTCCACTCCCCCC
Organism: Homarus gammarus; assembly: GCA_958450375.1. Taxonomy (NCBI): domain Eukaryota; kingdom Metazoa; phylum Arthropoda; class Malacostraca; order Decapoda; family Nephropidae; genus Homarus; species Homarus gammarus. The sequence continues at coordinate 277,946 of CAUDMG010001226.1, forward strand.
CCCCTCTCCTTCCACCTCGTTTCCCTTTCCTTCCACCACTCTCCCTCTCCCTCCACCCCTCCTCTCTCCATCAACTCCCCCTTCCTCCCCTTCCCATCCGCCTCCCCCCCTCCCCCTCCTCCTCTCCCCTCCACCCCTCTCTCTCCCCTTCACTCCTCTCTCTCCTTCCACCCCTCCCCCTCTCACTCCACCCCTCTGCCTCTCCTTCCACCCCTCCTCCCCTCACCTTCCACCCCTCCTCCCCTCACCTTCCACCCTCTCCCTCTCCTTCCACCCCTCCCCTCCTCCTACCCTCCTTGTCCGCCTCCTCCCCTCGTACCCTCCCCTTCCCCTCCACCCCTCTCTCTTCCTACACCCCTCCCCCTCTCCCTCCACCCTTCCCCGTCTCCTTCCACCACTCCCCCTCTCCCCTTCCACCCCTCCTCCCCTCACCTTCCACCCTCTCCCTGTCCTTCCACCCTTCCCCCTCCCACCCTCTCCTTCCGCCTCCTCCCCTCCCCCTCCACCCCTCTCTCTTCCTACACCCTCCCCGTCTCCTTGCACCACTCCCCCTCTCCTTCCTCCTCCTCTCTTTTTCCTTCCACCCCTCCCCCTCTCCCACCACCTCTCTCCCTTTCCTTCAACCTTCTCTCCCTCTCCATCCACCCCCTCTCTCTCATTCTATCCCTACCCCTCACCTTCCACCCCGTCCCTCTCCTTCTACCCCTCTCCCTCTACCCATCCCCCCTCCGTCCACCTCCTCTCTGTTTTGCTTCACCCTTCCCCCTCTCCTTCGATCCCTCCCACTCCTCCCCCTCCTCCTCTCCCTTTACTTATCCCCCTCCGTCCACCTCTCCCTTTCGCTCCACCCTTCCCACTCTCCCACTCATTCAACCCATCCCCCTCTCCTTCCACCCACCCTCCTCTTCCTATCCCTCTCCCTCTACTTCCACATCTTCCCCTCTCCTTACACCTCTTCCCCTCCCCCTCCACCCCTTCCACTCTCCCTCCACCCCTTCTCTCTCTCTTTCCACCCCTCCCCCTCCACCCCTTCCCCTTTCCTTCCACCCTTCCCCCTCTCCTTTCCACCCTCTTCCTCTCTTTCCACCCCTTCTCTCTCTCCCTCCACCCCTTCCCCTCTCCCTCCACCCCTCCCCCCTCCTTCCACCTTCTCTCCCTTTCCTTTCTCCCCTCTCCCTCCACCCCTCATCCTCTCCCTCTTCTTTCACCCCTCCTCCTTTCCCTTTTCCCTCTCCTTCCACCCCTCCTCCTTTCCCTTTTCCCTCTCCTTCCACCACTCCCCCTCTCCTTCCACCCCTTCTCCCTCTCTTTCCACCCTACCCCCTCTCCTTCCACCCTTCCTCCTCTCCTTCTACCCCTCCCCCTCGCCTTCCACCTCCTTCCCTTCTCCTTCAATCCCTCCCCTTCTCCCTCTACCTAAACCTCTCTCCCTCTCTTTCCACCTTTCTCCCTCCCCTTCACCTCTCGCCCTCCTTCTCCATCCCTCTCCTTCCACAATCTCTCCCTCTCCCTGCACCTCCTCTCCCTCTCCTTCCACCTCCTCTCCATCTCCATCCACAACTCTCCCTTTCCTTCCACCCCTCCTCTTCTCCCTCCACCCCACCCACTCTCTCTCCACCCCTCCCCCTCTCCTTCCACCTCTCCCTACACTCTTCCCCCTCACCTTCTCCTTCCACTCGTCTTTTTCTCATTCCACTTCCTCTCCCTCTCCTTCCACCCCACCTCCTTTCGTCTTCCTCCACCCCTCTCCTCCCACCCTTTTCCCTCTCCCTCCAGCCCTCTTTCTACACCTCCATCACTCCTTCCACCCCTCTCCCGCCACCCCGTCTCTTTCTCACCTCCTCCTCCTTCCACCTCCTCTTCCTCTCCCTCCACCCCCTCTCCTTCTATCCCTCTCTTCCTCCACCCCAATCCTTCCACGCCTCCCCCTCTCTTTCCACCTCCTCTCCATCCCCTTCCACCCTCCTCTCCCTCTTTTTCCACCCCTCCCCCTCCACCCCCTGTGTCTCGGAAGTCAGCGTTAGGCTGCTTAGGATCCCTTTTTTTTAAGGGTTTGAAATTCCTCATCCAGGATGTGCCGAACCTAGGACAAGGAGATCCGGTCCTGAACTTGGTTATCCTTTTTTTTTATCCTTTTTAGCTGGAGTCAGGAGGCTTCTTCCAAGAGATAAATGGCTTTTGGACCAGCATGCTTGTTTTTCCAGTGGTTCCAGGAGTCAGGATCCTCTTGGGGGAGAACCCTGGCCCTCGGACCTGGCATCAGCCAGGTTCAGGGACTCCCCTTTTTTTTCTTATCTTTGCCCTCCTCCTCTATCAACTAGAATGGACTTTGTGAAGTCCAACGTGAACAAGTGGAAAGGAAATTGGTGAAAAAGATGGACGAGTTTTCTGTATATGTATTTTAATGGTTTATGAACATAATGGTATTGTATTGTTTTTCTTCAGTCATCTATAGTCACTTACCAATGTAATTTGCTTTGATGCCTTCAGCAAAGAAAACACTTTAAACATAAATAAAAATATGTAACCATAGCTTGAACAATGGTAAATAATCTTTGTTATTGAGTCCCAAGTAAGTGTGATAGCTTACTGTACTGTACAGTACATCAGGGAATTACTAACGGCATAGGCTATTTTATTTGTGTCAATATAATCTTGCTACAATAAGATGAACCCACTGTTTTATTTCTTAACCACTTTCATTATATATACAAATAGAAAATGGGAAATTTAAATCATGGGAAACGAAAAATTTCTATAGAAAATGGGAAATACGTACTTAACGCGAAAGTTGGTTATCTACTTTCCCGAAAAGTATATTATCTACTTTTCGGGAAAGTAAGTTATCGACTTTTCGGGGAAGTAGATTATCGACTTTTCGGGAAATATTACCTAATATTCCGAAGTAGATTATCATAAAAAACGGGAAATTTGTATCATAGAAAATGGGAAATATCTACTTTCCAGGAAAGTTGGTTATCTACTTTCCCGAAAAGTAGATTATCTACTTTTCGGGAAAGTAGATTATCGACTTTTTGGGGAAGTAGATTATCGATTTTTGGGGGAAATATTACCTAATTTTTCCTTAGTAGATTATCATAGAAAACGGGAAACTTGTATCATAGAAAATGGGAAATATCTACTTTTCGGGAAAGTTGGTTATCTACTTTCCTGAAAAGTACTTCAGAAAATTAGGTAATATTTCCCAAAATGTCGATAATCTACTTCCTCGAAAAGTCGATAATCTACTTTCCCGAAAAGTAGATAATCTACTTTTCGGGAAAGTAGATAACCAACCAACTTTCCCGGAAAGTAGATATTTCCCATTTTCTATGATACAAATTTCCCGTTTTCTATGATAATCTACTTCGGAAAATTAGGTAATATTTACCCCAAAATTCGATAATCTACTTCCACGAAATGTCGATAATCTACTTAACCGAAAAGTAGATAATCTACTTTTCGGGAAAGTAGATAACCAACCAACTTTCCCGGAAAGTAGATATTTCCCATTTTCTATGATACAAATTTCCCGTTTTCTATGATAATCTACTTCGGAAAATTAGGTAATATTTCCCAAAAAGTCGACAATCTACTTCCCCGAAAAGTCGATAATCTACTTTACTGAAAAGTAGATGATCTACTTTTCGGGAAAGTAGATAACCAACTTTCCCGAAAAGTAGATATTTCCCATTTTCTATGATACAAGTTTCCCGTTTTCTATGATAAGTAGATAACCAACTTTCCCAGAAAGTAGATATTTCCCATTTTCTGATACAAATTTCCCGTTGTCTATGATGATCTACCTTAGAAAATTAGGTAATATTTCCCAAAAATTCGATAACCTACTTCCCCGAAAAGTCGATAATCTACTTTCTCGAAAAGTAGATAATCTACTTTTTGGGAAAGTAGATAACCAACTTTCCCGGAAAGTAGATATTTCCCATTTTCTATGATAATAATTTCCCGTTTTCTGTGATAAGTAGATAACCAACTTTCCCAGAAAGTAGATATTTCCCATTTTCTGTTATACAAATTTCCCGTTTTCTATGATAATATACTTCGGAAAATTAGGTCAAATTTCCCAAAATCGATAATCTACTTCCCCGAAAAGTCGATAATCTACTTTCCCGGAAAGTAGATAATTCCCATTTTCTGATATACAAATTTTCTGTTTTATATTATAATCTACTTCGGAAAATTAGGTAGTATTTCCCAAAAAGTTGACAATCTACTTCCCCAAAAAGTCGATAATCTACTTTACTGAAAAGTAGATAATATACTTTTCGGGAAAGTAGATAACCAACTTTCTCGGAAAGTAGATATGTCTCATTTTCTGTTATACAAATTTCCCGTTTTCTATGATATTCTTCGGAAAATTAGGTCAAATTTCCCAAAAAGTCGATAATCTACTTCCCCGAAAAGTCGATAATCTACTTCCCCGAAAAGTCGATAATCTACTTTCCCGGAAAGTAGATATTTCCCATTTTCTGTTATACAAATTTCCCGTTTTCTATGGAGGGAGGGGTGGTGGAAGGAGAGGGGGAGGTGAGAAAGGGACGGGGTGGAGGGAGAGGGGGAGGGGTGGAAGGAGAGGGGGTGGAAGGAGTGATGGAGGAGCAGAAAGAGGGCTGGAGGGAGAGGGAAAAGGGTGGGAGGAGAGGGGTGGAGAGAAAGGGGTGGAGGAAGACGAAAGGAGGTGGGGTGGAAGGAGAGGGAGAGGAAGTGGAATGAGAAAAAGACAAGTGGAAGGAGGAGAGGAGGTTGGAAGGATAGGGGGAGGAGTGCAGGGAGAGGTGGAGGAGGTGGAAGGAGAGGGGGAGGGGTGGAGAGAGAAGAGGAGGGGTGGAAGGAAAGGGAGAGGGGTGGAAGGAAAGGGAGAGTTGTGGATGGAGAGGGAGAGGAGGTGGAAGGAGAGGGAGAGGAGGTGGAAGGAGAGGGGTAGGGGGTATTGGCAGAGGGGGAGGGGGAGGGGAAAGGGTGGAGGGAGAGGAGGTGCAGGGAGAGGGATAGAGTGTGGAAGGAGAGGGAAAAGGGTGGAAGGAGAGTGAAAGGGGTGGAAGGAGAGGGGTGGAGGGGAGGGATGGAGAAGGAGGGAGAGGGGAAGGGGTGGAGGGAGAGGGTGAAGGGGTGGAGGGAGAGGGGGAGGGGTGGAAGGAGAAAGAGAAGGGGTGGAAGGAGAGGAAGAGGGTTGGAAGGAGAGAGGGGATGGGGGAAGGAGAGGGGGAGAAGGGGAAGGAGAGGGGGTAGGAGGGGAAGGAGAGGGGTGAAAGTTACTAGTGTGCCCTGAAGAATGCAGTGATGGCTAGGGAAACACTGAGTAACACTGAGTCCGTTTATTGTGGATGAGAGAAATACAAGTGGTGACTCGCGTGTGCCATGCACGGCTCACACAGTCAGACTGGGGCTGCTTTGCCATGTGGCAGCCTCGGGGCAATGTTGCCACATAACACGTGCAGTGTTGCCACGTGATTATATATATAAATGCTACTCGGCACAGTAGCTTATGTACAGGGTTGCTACTCGGCACAGTAGCTTAGATACATAACCTACATCTCCCTCCCCCCTCACGTTCATAGTCTTTGTCTTGAGCGGACTTCTTAGTTCTAAGTCGCTCCGAGCGTCGAGGTGCACTGTGGGGCGGATCCTCGTGAGGTGTAGGTCACTCGTCTTCAGTCAGGGGGCCAGCAGCAGGGGGTGGGACTGGCCGGAGGAAGCGGCGGTTCCTCCACCAGACACGGCCACTCGGCATCCTGACCTTGTAGTCCCGCGACCGGCCGACGCCCATCACTATGCCAACCTTGTGCCGACGTGTCGTCGTCGGGTCCTGGACGCGGACAAGGGCACCAATCTCCAGCGGCTGAAGAGGGCGGGCACGGTCGTCATACCGAGCCTTGGCGTCCTGGGCACGTGTAGCGGTGCGGCGGTAGCAGCTCTCGGCTTTGGTCTGCCAGTCCTTCGCAAAGGCCTTGGCGTGTGTAGGAACGCAAGAGCGGAGAGGGTGACCATACAGGATCTGGGCAGGGGAGCGTCCTGTGTGGGTGGGAGTGGACGCGGGTTCTGGGCAGCTCTGTGTGGCAGTGCCAGGCGCGTCGCTCGTTGACTCACGCACCCTGCTGGCGGTGTAACGAGCAGCTGGGATCTGCTCGGGAAAGTCTCTGGGCACCACGCCTAACTCCTTGCAGTGCTCCCACGACAACAAGGGTGTAGCAAGAGTAGGCTGCACGTCGATCCATCCGTGACACGACCTGTCGCCGTAGGTGATCTCTGCCCACAGCGTCCGGCATCTGGGAACCGTCCGCATTGTAGAACTGCAGCTGTGGCGGTGGTCCCAGGCCGCGTTTGGTGAAGCCCAGTTTCTGGAAGTGCTTCAACCCAATCACCGTAGTATCGGCGCCGGTGTCCGGTATCACCTCGATGTGACCTGACACATCACCGTGTGTGACGGCGACGCGGATAGTAGGGGAAGGGGTAGCCCTGGGGCGTGTGGTCGATTCCACCCTCCTGATGTGACTCCGCTGCTGCTTGGGGCTGCGTGGGCCATCTGGAGGGGGCTGCGTGCGAACCACCCCGAGGGAAGTGCGCTGCTGTCCTCCTCGTCTCGGGCTTTTGGGCTTGGGTTGGCGGCAGCACTTGTCGTAGTGTCCATAGCGACCGCAGGCCTGACACTTGTGGCCTCGTGCAGGGCACCTGTCTGTGTTAGACCAGTGGCCCTTACGGTCACATCCACGACACAGTGCGTCGGCGGCCGGGCAAGTCTTGGGGCTGTGCTGCTTTCCACAGCTGCCACAGGAAGCACTAGGCGGAGGCGTGGAAGAACGTGTGGCAGCCTTCGCGTTGTTGGCCGCCTTCTTATCCTTCTTGTATTGTGAGATAGCTCTCACAGCAGGTGGGGCCCGTAAGGCAGAGGTGGCGGACTTGGTGGCCTCGTATGACCGACATTCAGTCACTACCACCTGGAGTGTGGAGGAAGCGTCCAGGGGGATGAGTCGCTGCATCAACTCTTCGTGCCTGACTCCTGTCAAGATCCCGTGCTTGATCCAGGCTTCCTCACATTCCCGGCTGTGCGCCTTGCAGACGTCGATCTCCTCCGACAAACTCCTCAAACGTACAAAAAAGTCGTCAAAGGATTCGTTCTCCGCCTGCTTGCAGCTGGTAAAGGCACGGCGACGCAAAGCCTCGTTGTTCCGACCCTTAACATGCTCCTGTAAAAGGTCGAGCACATCCGTCACTGAAGAGGTAGAGTCGGGAGGCACGTGCAACGTGTGCTCCAAAACTCTCTGGGTCTCCAGCGACAAACACATCCGCAGTTGGATGAGCCGTTTGTTTGGAGGCATGCTGTCAAGGTCCACCATCGTGGAGTAATCTGTCCAACGCCGCCTCCACTCACGAAAAAGCTGAAACGTGACATCTGGTGAGAGGGCGGGTGGGGGTTGAACAGATGCCTTGGGAGCTGTTGGGGTAGCAAGAGTACCTGGAGGACGCTGGTGTGGTGGAGGAGGGAGTGTACTGCCGCCTTGAAGCGCGCTACCTGCAAGTGAGGGAGGGTAGGTTAGCGCCAGGGTCGCCAATAGCGCCTCAAAACGCAACTTTTCCTCCTCTCTTCGTGTCTCCTCCCTCTGAAGTTCCATCTCTCTGCGTCTCTCGTCCCGGTCGTCCATCCACTTCAGAATTGTGGCGATGTCCGTCACTGGAGGTGGAGGATGAGAGTCTACGCCCGGTGGAGGGGAAGGTGGTGGGGAGTAGTGTCTCCCATCTTGACATCCCTTCTTACCTCCCATCTTTGTGTGTGCGTGGACTGCACTGTTTAATATATAAAGTGGCGCCTCAACAGCTCGAACCACATATATATGACATAAACAGCGCAAAAATCACGCATATGGTCCACTGTTCTGTCCGTGAGTGAGTGCGTGCGTGCATGTGTTTGTGTGTGTGTCTCAGAGCGGAGCGTGGTGGCCGGCGGAGGCGGAGGCAAGACCAGTGTCCCACTGGATGTCGCACGAGAAGGGTGTACGCCTGCGTGCTCCGTGGGTACCACAAAAAACAGGCCAATGCTCAACTCAGCTCTAGACACACACTAATACATTGACACTAACACTGCCACCGTCACTAAAACGCACTGTGACGGCCCAACACTGCACATCGCGGCGAAACACAGCGCAACACAACACAACACACTATGAGTCAACGCGCATCACCGGCAGACGTAACTGTCGGCATTGTTCACACACTTTGTAAGTCCACAGATCCTAGGCACTGCGCCATGAAAGTTACTAGTGTGCCCTGAAGAATGCAGTGATGGCTAGGGAAACACTGAGTAACACTGAGTCCGTTTTTTGTGGATGAGAGAAATACAAGTGGTGACTCGCGTGTGCCATGCACGGCTCACACAGTCAGACTGGGGCTGCCTTGCCATATGGCAGCCTCGGGGCAATGTTGCCACATAACACGTGCAGTGTTGCCACGTGATTATATATATAAATGCTACTCGGCACAGTAGCTTATGTACAGGGTTGCTACTCGGCACAGTAGCTTATGTACAGGGTTGCTACTCGGCACAGTAGCTTAGATACATAACCTACAAGGGGGAAGGGTGGAAGGAGAGGTGGAGGAGCTGGAGGGAGAGGGAGAGCTGTGGAAGAGGAGGGAGAGGGGGTGGAGGGCGAGGGATAGGAAGAGGAGGGTGGGTGGAAGGAGTGGGAGAGGAGGTGGAAGGAGAGGGGCAGTGATGGAAGGAGAGGGGGAGTGATGGAAGGAGAGGGGGAAGGGTGTAGGAAAGAGAGAGGGGTGGAGGAGGAGGGGAGGAGGCGTAAAAGGGAGGGTACGAGGGGGAGGGGAGGAGGCGCACAAGGAGGGTAGGAGGGGGAGACGGTGGAAGGTGATGGGAGGAAGGGTGGGAGGTGAGGGGAGGAGGGGTGGAAGGGGAGGGGAGGCGTGGACGGAGAGGCAGATGGGGTGGAGAGAGATTGGGTGGAGAGAGAGGGGGAGGCAGTGGAGGGAGAGGGGGGAAGTGTGGAAGGAAAGGGAGAGGAGGTGGAAGAAGAGGGGGAGGGATGGAAGGAGAGGATGAGGGGTGGAGTGAGAGGGGGAGGGGTGGAAGGAGAGAGAGGGGTGGAGGGGCGAGAGAGAGGTGGAGGGGAGAGGAGGAGGCGGAGGGGGGAAGGAAGCGGAGAGGAAGGGGTGGAAGGAGAGGGAGGGGCAAAATGTAGAGCAAGAGGGAGAGGCGTTGGAGGGAGAGAGGGGGTGGAAGGAGACGGAGAGTGGGTGGATGAGGAAGGCTGGAGGGGGAGGGACAGAAGGAGAGGGGGTGGAGGGAGTGGGATAAGGGTGGAAGGAGAGGGAGACCGGTGGAAGGAAAGGGAAACGAGATAGAAGGAGAGGGGGAGGGGTGGAGGTAGAGGGGAGGTGTGGAAGAGAGGGGTAATGGGGTAGGAGTGGATATAAAGTGAGAAGGAGGTGGAAGGAGAGGGAGAGGGAGAGGGGGGGTGGAGGGAGAGGGTGAGGGGCTGGAGGGAAAGAGGAAGAAGGGGTGGAGGGGATGGATGAGCAGGGGTGGAGGTGGAGGGGCAGGAGAGGGAGAGGAGGCGGAAGGAGAGGGGAAGGGGTGGAAGGAGAGGGGGAGGGGTGGAAGGAGAGGGAGAGGGGTGGAGGGGGAGGGGTGGAAGGAGGGGGGAGGGGCGGAAGGAAAGGGGAATGAAAGGAGAGGGGAAGGGGTGCAAGGAGTGGAGGGAGAGGAGAAGGGGTGGAGGGAGAGGGGGGAGGGATGGAAGGAAAGAGAAAAGGGGTGGAAGGAGAGGAAGAGGGTTGAAAGGAGAGGGGGAGGGGTGGAAGGAGAGGGGGAAGGGTGGAAGGAGAGGGGAAGGGGTGGAAGGAGAGGGGGAGGGGAGGAAGGAGAGGGGGAGGGGATGAAGGAGAGGGGGAGGGGATGAAGGAGAGGGGGAGGGGTGGAAGGAGAGGGGGAGGGGTGGAAGGAGAGGGGAAGGGGTGGAAGGAGAGGAGGAGAGATGGAAAGAGAAGGAGAGGTGGAAAGAGAAGGAGAGGGTTGGAAGGAGAGGAAGGAGGGGGGAGGGGGGAAGGACATGGGGAAGGGTGGAAGAAGAGATGGAGGTGTGGAGGGAGAGGGGGAGATGTTGAAGAAAAGGGAGAGGGGAGTGGAAGGAAAGAGAGCGGAGGTGGAAGGAGAGGGGGAAGGGTGGAGGGAGAGGGGGTGGAAGGAGAGGGGGAGGGGGTGGAAGGAGAGGGGGGGGGAGTGGAGGGAGAGGGAAAGGAGGTGGAGGGAGAAGGGAAGGGGTGGAGGGAGAAGGGAAGGGGTGGAGGGAGAGGGGGGTGGGGGAAGAGGGAGAGGAGGGAAAGTGGGAGGGGTGGAGGGAGAGGGGGAGGGGTGAAAGGAGAGGGAGAGGAGGGAGTCGGTGGAGGGGGAAGGAGAGGAGGAAAGAGAGGGGGAAGAGGAGGAAGGAGAGGGGGAGATGTGGAAGGAGAGGGAGAGTGGAGGGAGAAGGGAAGATATGGAAGTAGAGGGAGAGGGGGTGGAAGGAGAGGGATAGGAAGGAGTAGGAGAGGAGGTGGAAGGAGAGGGGGATGGGTTGAATGAGTGGGAAGGGTGGAGCGAAAGGGAGAGAAGGTGGACGGAGGGGGATAAGTAAAGGGAGAGGAGAAGGGTTTTTTTTTTCTTTTTTTTTTTACGGGAATTAGCCCACCCGGGCACAGGTCAAACGACCCACAACGGAGCCTGGGGGGCGAAAAAAAAAGAACGGAAAGAAATTGTAAATATAGAAAAAAAATGTTATACTGTATTAATCTACACCACGAAGATGCCGGAAAACCAGCTTTTTAAAGTGAGACATTGTAAGAGCATGGAAACACAGAAGAAGGCAGAGCATTCCACAGTTTGGCTGTGTGAGGAAAGGAGGCTAATAAAGTACCTGGGTTCATACAAAGGAGTGTTAGTTACAAGACTAGTGAGGTCATCCTAAAACTGTATCTTGCTCTTGTGAGACCACACCTGGATTACGCAGTTCAGTTCTGGTCACCGTATTACAGAATGGATATAGAATCATTGGAAAGAATTCAGAGGAGAATGACAAGACTAATCCCGGGCATTAGGAACCTTGAGTATAGAGACAGGTTAAAGCATCTTAATTTGCACTCCCTTGAGAGACGTAGAGCGAGGGGCGACCTGATAGAGGTGTATAAGTGGAAGGCAGGGCTAAACAAAGGGGACATTACAAAGGTACTCAAACTATCCAACCAGGATCGAACTCGTAACAATGGTTTTAAATTAGACAAATTTAGATTTAGGCGTGAAATAGGTAAACACTGGTTTGGAAACAGAGTAGTGGATGAATGGAACAAGTTACCAAATATCATCATTAACTCGAATACGCTGAATTGCTTCAAACATAGGTTGGATGTTCATATGAGCAATAGGGGTTGGGTGTAAACGGGACTGCCCAGTATGGGCCAATAGGCCCGCTGCAGTTTCCTCCATTCTTATGTTCTTATGTTCTCGTGTGACCGACATCCACAGAGAAACGGTGGGCACCGCGGGTAGGACGTGTGTTACGAACCCACGGCCTTGCCGGCGGTACACAGGATGCTAAATCCACCGAACATTGCCCGTTAAAGTACCTGTAAAAGAGAGAGAGTGAAGCAACATTGCGGCGAAGAGAAAGGGAAGAGAGATTGTCGACTAAAGGAGGAGAGTTAATAAGACGAAATGCCTTTGATTCCACCCTATCTAACAGTTGGTCAGAAGAAGAGCCACCCCAGATATGAGAGCAGTACTGCAAGTTAGGACGAATGAATCCCTTATATACTTGGAGCAACTGCTATGGAGGAAGAGGGGTGGAAGGAGAGGAAGAGTGGGTGGAAGGGGAGGGGTGGAAGGACAGGGGGTAGGGTGAGGCGAAAGAGAGAGGAGATGGACAGAGGGGGGAGAGGTAGAGGGAGATGGGGAGGGGTAGAAGGAGAGGGAGGGGTGGATGGAGAGGGAGTGGAGTTGGAGGGGGTGAAAGGAGAGGGGGGTTAGAAGAAGAGGGAGGGGGTGGATGGAGAGGGAGAGGGGTTGGGAAGGGGGTGGAAGGAGAGGGGGAGGGGTGGAGCGAGAGGAGGAGGGGTGGAAGGAAAGGGAGTGGAGGAGGAAGGAGAGGGGGAGTGGTGGAAGGAGAGAGGGAGGGGTGAAAGGAGAGGGAGAAGGGTGGAAGGACAGGGAGAGGGAATGGAGGGAGGGGGATAGAAGAGAGAGGGAGAAGCGGTGGAGAAAGAGTAAGGGGGCTGGAAGGAAAGGGGAGGAGGCGGAAAGGGATGGTAGGAGGGAAAGGGGGAGGCGGCGGAAAGGGATGATAGGAGGGAAAGGGGAGGAGGCGGAGGCGGAGGGAGAGGGTGGAAGGTGAGGGGGGGGGGGAGGAGTTGAAAGGGGAGAGGAGGAGTGGAAGGGGAGAGGAGGAGGAAGGAGAGGGGAGTGGTGGAAGGAGAGAGGGTTAGAAGGAGAGGGGGGTGGAGGGAGAGGGGGAGGGGTGTAGGAAGAGAGAGGGGTGGAGGGGGAGTGGAGGAGGCGGAAAGGGAGGGTAGGAAGGGGAGGGGAGGAGGCGTAAAAGGCAGGTAGGAGGGGGGGTGGAAGGAGAGGGAGAGGGTGGAAGGAGAGGGGGGAAGGGGATAAGAGGGGTGGAAGGAAAGGGAGAGGGGTGGAGAGAGAGGGAGAGGGGATGGGGGAGAGGGTGAGGGTGTGGAAGGAGAGGGAGGGGGTGGAAGGAGAGGGAGGGGGTGGATGGAGAGGGGTTGGAAATGGGGTGGAAGGAAAGGGAGAGGAGGAGGAAGGAGAGGGGGAGTGGTGGAGGGGAAGGGGTGTAGGAAGAGAGAGGGGTGGAGGGGAAGTGGAGGAGGCGGAAAGGGAGGGTAGGAGGGGGAGGGGAGGAGGCGGAAAGGGAGGGTAGGAGGGGGAGGGGAGGAGGCGGAAAGGGAGGGTAGGAGGGGGAGGCAAGGAGGTGGAAAGGGAGGGTAGGAGGGGGAGGGGAGGAGGCGGGAGGGGAGGGTAGGAGGGGGAGGGGAGGAGGCGGAAGGAGAGGGAGAGGGTGGAAGGAGAGGGGGGTAGAGGGGGAGGGGTGGAGGGAGAGAGAGGGGTGGAGGAGGAGGGGAGGAGGCGGAAAGGGAGGGGAGGGGGAGGGGTGGAAGGAGAGGGAAAGGATGGAAGGTGAGGGGAGGAGGGGTGGAAGGAGGGGAAGAGGGTGGAAGGAGAGGGAGGGGATGGAAGGTGAGGGGAAGAGGGGTGGAAGGAGAGGAAGAGGGTGGAAGGAGAGGGAGAGGATGGAAGGTGGGGGAGAGGGGTGGAAGGGGAGAGGAGGGGTGGAAGGGGAGGGGAGGGGACGGATGGAAGGAGAGGCAGAGGGGGTGAAGAGAGAGGGGGTGGAGAGGGAAAGGCGGTGGAGGGAGAGAGGGAGGGTGGAAGGAAAGGGAGAGGAGATGGAAGAAGAGGGGGAGGGGTGGAGTGAGAGGGGGAGGGGTGGAGGGGGAGGGGTGGAGTGAGAGGGGGAGGGGTGGAGTGAGAGGGGGAGGGGTGGAAGGAGAGAGAGAGGGTGAAAGGAGAGAGGGGTGGAGGTGAGAGATTTGATTTTGATTTTGCCGCTTACAGCGGCTACTTTATTGTGCACCCCACACTCATCCTGTGAGCGGTAGCGCAAAAGGATTACAGAGTAGAGTTTACAAAGGGTCATAATAATTAACCTCCGTTGTCAGGATATTATGGCACTGAAAGCTACACAGTATTCCAATTACATTATTTGTTTAGTTCTACACATAAAGGGTAACTTATTCACAAATGCGTGAGTACAGGCGTGTGAGGCAGTATGTCTGGCCTCACACTTTGTTATTCACATTTACGTGAGATGTATTCAAGCAAATTGCGTATTTGGTTCTGTACATGAGAACTGATATAGTTACTAAGTGCAAAAAAGTGGATACAATCTTAATATGTCGGCTATCTTGCCATTAGAGATGAAGTGTTGTGCCATTTCACACACAGTGTGCTTGGACCTGTCCCTAAAAGGTTCTATCTTCACACAGTCGAGGACGTAATGTTCAAATGTGTGGCCATATGTCTGGCCACACACTTTATATTTAGTCTTGTTTACATCTGCTTGAGGAACATACTGCCAGAGGTACTTATATCCTAACCTTAATCTAGCGGTTACAACATCTTGTGATCTAGTGATCTTGTTACTTGCTCCATATACATGTTTCACTTGATACATCTCATCATGGTAAACTATGGATCGACTAGTGCCTGTTTGCACTTGTCTACTTGCGTCAAACTCATCAATAAGTTCTTTCCTAATTACAGTTTTAAGGGTTCTTTTTGACAGACCCAAATTGTATTCAACGGTGTCTTTGTTAGACACGAGTTTGGCGAGGGCATCAACTCTGTCATGTTTTATGAGGCCTATGTGAGAGGGGATCCACAGCAGTTTGACCTTGACACCCCGGTCAACAAGGCACGCATATTTGTGTCTGGTTTCAGAGACAAGAGCGTGACAACCTGAGTCGAGGGTGCCAAGGGCAAGTAGTGAATATAGAGAGTCAGTAATGATGAGACAGTAACAGTGGTTTCAATGAATTTAATAGCTGTGAGTATGGCAACTAATTCAGTTTGTAGAGTGGATGCCCAGTTGTTAATTCTAACTCCTTTCTCAATTATATTACCGTCAGGTTGAGTCACAACAATAGCACTTCCAGCCCTCCCACAGGCGGTGTTAAGAGATCCATCAGTGTAGAATTGTAGATGATATTATCATCAGTCTGTAGAGTGCCTATGTGTTCAAAAGCTCTCAATTTGGCAGTGTGTTGGAGATAAATGCTTTGTATAATTAATTTTTTTGGCGGATACGTCGGTATTGTGATATCGAAGGGAACTGTCCGCCAGGGTGGCAGGAAGCGCTGTTGTGTCTCAACTTTGTACAGGTGGTCTCGTCCAAACATCTTCATATGTGTAGCTGTAGTTTGGATCCATTTAGACTCAGCAGTCCCATGGTTCATACATTCCAGCAATTTTAAGGAAACAATGTTATCAGGATCACCACGCAGAAGCCTCAGGGCTATCATGAGGTTGACTTCAATTATTCTATCTTTAACACTGGGTATACCTAGTTCTTTCCTCATATTAAGTACTTTAGTGCTCATGGGACATCCTAGGATATTTCCGAGGGCTTTATTTTGCATTTTCTCGAGCTTGTCAACGCCTTTCCCGTCACGAAGGACCAGGGCCGGTGCGTGGTAATCTATCAAAGATCTTATATAGCCTAGGTACATTGTTTTAACAATTCTACTATTAGCACCACAGTGTGGGCTGTACCCCGCTACACTTCTAAGAGGTCTCAGTCTGTCAGTACATTGGCGGGTTAGCTGTTGTATGGCAGGTAAGGTACAAGGGAAGGAGACACCAAGATATTTAAAAGAAGAAACATAGTCAATAGTGTTGTTACCTATCTTGAACTTGGCGGGGTCGCGTTTGCGGTTACCAGCTTCTTTGTTGAACACCTTAGTTTTCTCAGTGGAGATAATAAGACCGAGGTTCTCACAGGCTGCGTATACATGGTTCAGGGTGGTTTGCATTTCACGATGAGTTTTAGTATGTATAAGAATATCATCAGCATAGCTGATTGATATATTGCTGGGGTTGTCTGGTATTAAATTTAATAATGCATTCATAAGAACATTGAACAAAGTGGGGCTAAGTACTCCACCTTGAGGGGTACCAAGTTGCATAACTTTAACTTCACTTTTGTAACCCTGAAACAGTGCAGCAGCCCTTCTTTGGTTAGGTAACCACTTATCCAGTGTAACAGCCTACTTCCTATATCCATTTTGGCTAGTTCGTACAATATCAGTTGTCTATTGGCAATATCAAATGCAGCTTTTAGGTCAAGAAATGTGGTGTATCTGTGCCTTTCATCACCATGCACAGTTAGGAATGTGGTGATGCAATTATGTAAACCTCTACCATGGGTGAAGCACTTATGTTAGGAGACATGTGTTCTCAGATTCTATGTAAGAGTCTGCCAAGAACCATCGTCTCAAAGGTTTTACACAGGCAGCTGGTTAGTGATATGGGACGAAAAGCGTCAGGCTGTCCTGGTTTCGGTATTGGTACAACAATACTGCTGGTCCATGATGAGAGAGGGGTGGAGGGGAGAGAGAGGGGTGGAGGGGAGAGAAGGATGCGGAGTGGGGGGAGGAGGCGGAGGGGAAGGGGTGGAAGGAGAGGGAGGGGGAGAATGTTCAGAGAGGGGGAGAGGGGGGGTGGAAAGAGACGGAGAGGGGGAGGGACAGAAGGAGAAGGGGTGGAGGGAGTGGGGTAAGGGTGGAGGGAGAGGATGAGGCGGTGGAGGGAGAGGGTTGGAAGGAGAGGGTAGGGGTGGAGGTAGAGGGGAGGTGTGGAAGAGAGGGGTGATGGGGGAGGAGTGGAAGTAAAGTGAGAGGGGGGAAGGAGACGGAAAGGGGGTGAATGGAGAGGGAGAAGGGGAGGGGTGGAATGAGAGGACGAGGAGGAGCGGTGGAGGGAGAGGGAGAGGAAGAGGGGTGGAGGGAGAGGGGGTGGAGGAAGAGCGTGAGGGGCTGCAGGGAAAGAGGGTAAAGGAAGAAGGGGTGGAGGGGGTGGAAGGGAAGGAGGAGAATGATAGGGAGAGGAGGTGGAAGGAGAGGAGGTGGAAGGAGAGAGAGAGGTGTGGAAGGACAAGGGGAGGGGTGGCAGGAAAGGGAGAGGTGGTGGAAGGAGGTGGAGATGGGTAGAGGGAAAGGGGGAGAAGGAGAGGTAGGGGTGGATGTAGAAGGAAAGGGGGTGGAGGGGGTGGAAGGAGAGGGGGATGGGTGGAAGGAGAAGGCGAGGGGTGTGAGGAGAGGGAGAGGGGGTGGAGGGAGAGGGAGAGGGGGTGGAGGGAGAGGGGGTGGAGGGAGAAGGAGAGGGGGTGGAGGGAAGGAGAGGGGGTGGAGGGAACGAGGTAGGGGTGGAAGGAGTGGGAGAGAAGGTGGAAGGAGAGGGGGAGGGGTGGAAGGAGAAGGGAAGGGGTGGAGGGAGAGGGGGAGGGGTGGAAGGAGAGAGAGGGGTGGAGGGGGAGGGGTGAAAGGAGAGTGAGTTGGGGGAGCGGGTGGAAGGGGAGAGTTGGTGGGGTGGAAGGACTGGGGAGGCGTGGAAGGAGACAGCTGGAAGGAAAGGGTCGGAGTGGTGGAAGGGGTGGAAGGAGAGGGGGAGGACGTGGAAGAAGAGGGGGAGGAGGTGGAAAGAGGGGGGGAGGTGGTGGAAGGAGAGGGGGGAGGAGGTGGAAAGAGAGAGGGAGGTGGTGGAAGGAGAGGGGGAGGTGGAAGGAGAGAGGGAGGGGTGGATGGAGAGGGGGAGGGGTGGATGGAGAGGGAGAGGAGGTGGAAGGAGAGGGGAAGATGGTGGAAGGAGAGGGGGAGGTGGTGGAAGGAGAGGGGGGGAGGTGGAAAGAGAGAGGGAGGGGTGGATGGAGAGGGGAAGGGGTGGATGGAGAGGGAGAGGAGGTGGAAGGAGAGGGGAAGATGGTGGAAGGAGAGGGGGAGGTGGTGGAAGGAGAGGGGGAGGTGGAAGGAGAGGGGGAGGTGGAAAGAGAGAGGGAGGGGTGGATGGAGAGGGGGAGGGGTGGATGGAGAGGGGGAGGTGGAAAGAGAGAGGGAGGGGTGGATGGAGAGAGGGAGGGGTGGATGGAGAGAGGGAGGGGTGGATGGAGAGGGAGAGGAGGTGGAAGGAGAGGGGAAGATGGTGGAAGGAGAGGGGGAGGAGATGGAAAGAGAGGGGGAGGAGGGAACTTTGTAGTAAGTGCTGGAACGCTGGAGAGTTTTAAAAGGAGGCTAGATAGATTCATGGATGATAGAGAGTGGTAGTAACTCTCGACAGGAGCTGCCATGCACAGGTCAACCGGCCTATTACAGACTCCTTATTTTCTTATGTTCTTATAGACAGGAGAGCCAGACCAGCATAATATGCAAAAGTACTTGAGAGTATTATCAGAGATGCCGTTATGGAGCATCTACTACGATACAACCTTGTAAAGGATTGTCAACAAGGTTTTATGCCGGGGCGCTCCTACTTAACACAATTGCTCAAGGTTTTGTTTATTTGGACACATATTCTGGAACGGAGTGGTAATATCGACAATATTTATCCAGATTTTGCCTGGGCTTTCGACAGTGTACCCACGAAAGGCTGAAAATCAAACTGGAAGGGTACGGAATTCGGGGAAATGTCCTAGCATGGATAGAAGACTTTCTATATGACCGCAAGCAGTGTGTGGTGATTACTGGCACGAAATCATCATCCATACCTGTTACCGCCACAGTAAGATAAACTAGAAGAGAGAGAGAGAGAAAGAGAGGGATAACCACAATAAGATAAACTAGGCGAGAGAGAGAGAGGGGGTGAGATAAGAGATATAGTGTCGACAACGAATTGCTGACGAATCTGCTGACGTGTTTCAATGCGAAACATATGGCCCTCGCCTTCAGGCTGCGATTGCCCTCGAGGGTAGTCTACCGATTTCTACAGGACAGACAACACGTTGGTTCAGACCACTAGACCCTAAAACGTGAGTGATCATGAAGTATTAGAATCTTATAAGAAACTCTAAATAACTTTAATAAGTATATTTAAGTTCTGTAATTTGATCATATTATACAAATTGTCTCCTGTATCAACAGTTATAACATGTGAGTTATATTTAAGATGTTAACAGGCTATGTACTGTATATTGATTGTATTATTCATACTATGTGTCCTGAGATAACAGCATTTGTTATACAGTCAACCCTCGCTTTATGTGGTCCCACATTACGCGTTTCCACGTTTACGCGGTACCCTGCCAAAACCGGCATGCTCACTTTCCGCGGTGCGTGTACCCCTTTATGCGGAGAGCGGCTGGCGAGCCGCGCCATTTTTGGATCCAAACCTCCCGCCATGTTGTGTAAGCGGCGCGAGTAGGCTGCGCAGTGTGTGTGTCTTTGTTGAGTTATCAGTGACGTCATATGACGTATCGGACTGTAATTGGGCCATGCATCCTTGCCTCCCTCCGCTGCTAGCTGTGATTGGTTTAAAGTAATATGACGTGTCCACCCGCGGGAGGGAGGGAGGAAAGACGACGCTTGACCTAGTCGAGGCAGTTTCATCCCTCCAGGCCACACAGTGAATACGTGATTCCATTGTTCTGTAAAATGGCTTCCGCCGGACCACCGCCCCCAGAGAGAAACCTTTCCTTACCTGGACCCAGCCGCCCTAAGCCAAAGAAGACACGACGTTCCTTAAGCTACGAAATTAAGTATAAGATCATACAAGAGTTGGAGAAAGGAACAAGACAGGTTGATCTCGCGCGCCAGCATGGTGTTAACGAGTCTACGATCAGGACAATTAAGAAGGATGCAGCCAAGATAAAGGAGCACATGAACATCACAAAGTCTACAGGTGCTTCTATGATCAAGTATTTCCACAACCAGGTGCTTCTCAAGACGGAAAAATTACTTGTGAGCTACTTGGTGTGTCAGGCGCGACGGAACATGGCGGTGGACACGCGCTCAGTTAAGGAGTACGCACATGAACTGTATGCTGCAGTGTCACGAAAGATGGGAATTACAGAGCCCAAACCCTTTAATGCTTCCTCTGGGTGGTTACAGAGGTTTAAGAAGAGGAACAAGATCACCGATGTCAACAGTGGTGGTGAAGAAGCTAGTGCTGACAGTGTTGCGGCTAGGGAATTTCCTCCGTTTTTACGTGAGATTATGGAGGAAGGACGGTACACAGACGACCAGGTGTTTAACATGGACGAATCTGGTCTTTTTTGGAAAAAGCTACCTTCCAAGACCTTCGTTGTGAAGAATGCCAGCAAGATTCGGGGCCGGAAGTTGCAGAAGGAGCGCATCACCGTCCTGTTTACCACCAATGCCTCCGGTACCTGTAAGCTCAAGTTATCGGTGATCCACACAGCACGCAAGCCGCACGCCTACAAGAGCATGGACATGACCAAACTAAATGTCCACTGGCTGACCGCACATAAGGCGTGGATGTTCTCTACACTGTCCCTCTCCTGGTTTAATGACTGTTTCGTTCCCGATGTGAAGAAATTCTGTGAGCAACAGAATGTGCCATTCAAGATTTTGTTGCTGCTGGACAACGCACCAGGACACTCGCCCCTACTGTTAGATCGTCACCCCAACGTAAATGTGGTCTTTCTTCCTTCCTCCCAACACTACGTCTATATTACAGCCCATGGACCAAGAGTTAATCTGTAATGTAAAAGCTGCATTCTCTACTAAAAAATTCAAGCTCCTGAACAACTACACCAACATCAAGGAAAAGTTGCATAACCTGAGTGATACCGATAGCGAGAGCGAAGACGATGAGGATCAACAGTTGGGAGAGCAAGAAGTACTTTTAAAACAATTCTGGAGAACATTCAACGTCAAGAAAGCTGTGGACTTCTTGGTGGAGGCATGGGATCAGCTGTCTGTAGCAACTGTTTGTCACGCATGGAGACATGTGTTGCAAGGCATTCCGGCCGTTAGGCAGTCAATCTGTGACTGGTGAGGTTCAGACTGTTGCAGTAGCAGTGGACCTTGCCAGAGAAGCTGCGCAGAGTGTTACAGCTGCAGGCTTCTCCGAGACCACCAACGACGACATCCTGGAGGTGATAAGGGGTCCTGATGTGACTACCAACGAGATGGTAGATGATGATGACGTCAGTGAAGAGGCAGGTGGTGCGTCATCCCAAGAGGAACGCCGCTTATCCCATAGTAATGTTAGGGGTGCCATCGAGTGCATCGAGAAAGCCAAGCTCCTCCTTTACGACGACCCTGACGCAAACAGGTATGAAATCTTCACTACCCAGCTGTTGCAGACTATGGAGCTCTACATCAAGGTTTATCAGGACAACATAAACACCAGCCGTCAGCAAAGCATAACAGAGTTCTTCGCCCGCAACCCACCACAGCCAGCCCAAGCCAGTGATAGTGACAGTGAAGATGACTTTGAGGGATTTGTCAGGGAGGCACTAGTAATTGTGGATGACACCGATGAAGACTCACCTGAGGGCCAGTAGCCTGCCCTCTGCCTCGGAACCAGCCTCCATTCCCCTACGCCGACCCATCTCTTCTACTAACGTAAGTGTTAACCCCAGCCTTGTTTTTTTCTAACCTAACCTTCATTTTATTCTTCTCTTATTGACTGTTCCCTTCTATATTATGTGTGGGTGAATACCATCATAAAGTTAAGAGGTTATTTTTAGTAAAACGTACGTATTGTGTCGGGAAACAGTGGAGTTTGGGGGTCGGCCCGGTCTCTATTACAATTAATCCCATATGTTATGTTGTTCACTTTACACGGGCCGCCGTGGGTTGAATTAACAGCGTAAAGTGAGGGTTCACTGTATGAGAATTGTTCTTTGACTGGTTTTGACCGAATTATATGGTACGAGTCAACGTTGAGGGTTTATTTCTCCAGCATCAAACCAATAACGCTCCTATGAGCGTTAACAGTACCTGTCACAAGCGGGGTACCACAGGGCAGTGTATTGGGCCCGCTGTTGTTTGTTTGTTTCATAAATTACATGTCTGACGTTGTACACTCCTCCATACAAATGTTTGCCGATGACGCCAAGTTATTTTGGGAAATAAAAAACCAAGCGGACTGTGAAGAGCTGCAGAAGGACCTCTGAGGGCTCCAAGAATTGGTGAAGAAATTGCTGTTGAGATTCAATATCACGAATTGTAAGAGGATGCACCTGGGGCGTACCAACGGTAGGGAGGCGTATCATATGTCCCAACGGGATGAAGAAACTGCGCTATTTGAGACGGAATGTGAGAAGGACCTAGGTGTGTATGATGACAATGAGCTGAAGTTCTTGGGCAATTGCAAGAAGAAGGTAAATCAGGCAAATAAATTATTGGGTCTTATAAGAAGAACGTTCAGATATCTAGACGGTCCGTCCCTCATAACAATCTTCAAGAGTGAAGTGCTTCCCCATCTGGAGTACTGTCACCCCGTCTGGTCCCCGAGATATGCTAGGGAGCTGCTCGTCCCAATAAACCTTCTTGCCCACAGGTTTCCTCAACAGTTCTCTGAAGGGTTCCATGATTGGGGCTGTAGCCATGAAGGTGGCCAGATGGTTCACGAAGCCGTGCCAGGCCCGGATGTCAGTGATTGTGGGGCGTACTGGCGGGGAAGTTCCTTACAGCCACCATCCTGTCAGCCGTGGGGTGGTATGAGTCCCAGCCCAAGTCGAACCCCACAAATTCCACCTCCCTCTGGCAGAACTTGAACTTCTCTTGGTTCAGAGTGATGCCCTTCTTCCCATATGTCTCCAGAAGCTCGTAATCATGCCGGAACGCTTGCTCCACGTTGCTACCGTAGAGCAGTGTGTCGTTGATGCACTTGTATTTGCGCTCCATGCCAACTATCACGTCATCAACGCGTTTTGTGTAGGCATCTGGGGCAGCACACTGTCCCATAGGGGTACGAAGGTATTGAAACCATCCCCAGGGTGTGATAAATGTGGTAAGTTTCCTGGTCTCTTCATGCAGCAGCACCTGGTGAAACCCCGATAACTCATCAGCCACTGTTTTGAAGGAGTGGATAGGCACACCGGACAACATGTCAGATGGGGCCGGAGTGCGATGTGCGTCCCTCGGGCATGCAGTTTTGAGACGCTGATAATTCACAGGACAACAAATTTTTTATAATTCCCAGTTGCATGAGATTTCTTTACTGTTTCTTACCATTTTTGATCTGCTGATTTCATATTTGAAACCAGTTTTGTTCTGCATGCTCCAGTTTTCATGTAATTTGAGGTTTTACATTCTAGCCGTTTGCGGTCAAATTAATTAATTACACGATTATGGTATCAATAGGGAGATATAATTTTGTCTGTTTTTTCTTTCAGATTTGGTCATGGCTACAAAGAGAAATCAATGTGTGAACAAACCTGATGCCTTCTGTTATATTTGTGGATACTTCACGCTTATTCGTCAGAGGCGCAATATAACATCGTTTGTGAGGCGCGGCTATAAAGCGTACTTCGGACTTACTCTTGGCGACCAAGACAAAAAATGGGCTCCACATGCTGTGTGTCATAACTGCGAAGAAATGCTGCGTGACTGGACAAAAGGAAAACGTAAGGGCTTACCGTTCGGAATTCCCATGACCTGCCGAGAACCGAAGGACCACACAACTGACTGCTATTTTTGTCTGATCAATACGAAGGGTGTTGGCAAGAAAAACAGACATAAAATATCGTATCCTAGTATCCCTTCAGCAATTCGACCTACTTTGCACTCTGATGAGCTACCAGTTCCAGTTTTTAATGGGTTGTCTCCAGCTGAAGAGGAGGGAAGCGACAAAGACCAAGAGAGTGAACATGAAACTCAAGAAATACTTGCAGATTCCGACGATTCTTCTGATGGTACACCAGAGTCATCAACCCCTCAGAAGTTTAGTCAGCCAGAGCTGAATGACCTTGTGCGTGATTTGGGTCTCTCCAAAAATGCAGCAGAAGTTCTAGCTTCTAGGTTGCAAGAAAAGGCTCTACTGAACCAGACCACAAAAGTTTCAGACTTCAGAAAGCGGGAACAGGATTTTGTGCCATTCTTTACAGAGGAGAATAAGTTTGTTTACTGTCATAATATCCCGGGTCTTCTCCAGGAATTAGGGATTCCATTGCATAGTCCAAATGACTGGCGATTATTTCTAGATAGTTGTAAGCGTAGCCTGAAGTGTGTGCTACTACATAATGGTAATGTCTATGCAGCTGTTCCAGTGGGTCATTCTGTGTGCTTACGAGAGGAGTATAATGACATTAAAACTGTGATTCACCTGCTAAAATACCATGAGCACAACTGGACAATTTGTGTTGACCTCAAAATGGTGAACTTCCTTCTTGGCCAACAAAGAGGATTTACAAAGTATCCCTGCTTTCTTTGCATGTGGGACAGCCGAGCTAGAGACAGGCATTGGAACCTGAAGGAGTGGCCCTTACGTGAGACTCTGGAAGCTGGTATGCCAAACATTGTCAATGATCCAATCGTCAGTCGAGAAAAGATCATATTTCCTCCTCTCCATATCAAGCTGGGCCTGATGAAACAGTTTGTCAGAGCATTAAATACTGATGGTGAATGCTTCCAACACATAGTCTCTGCTCACCCTGCTTTGTCATTTGAGAAGATAAAGGCAGGTGTGTTTGATGGACCACAAATTCGTGCACTTGTACGTGATCAAGACTTTGTCAGAAAGATGGACGACAAGGAAAGGGGTGCATGGCTTTCATTTGTGGCGGTAATGGAAAACTTTCTTGGTAATAAAAAGGCTGACAACTATGAAACCCTTGTAGCAACCATGTTGTCAGCCTTTCATGACCTTGGATGCAATATGAGTGTCAAACTCCATTTCCTATATAGTCATCTTGATAGATTCCCTGAGAACCTAGGGGCAGTAAGTGACGAGCAAGGCGAGCGGTTTCATCAGGATCTCAAGACCATGGAAGACCGCTACCAAGGGAGATGGGACAAACATATGATGGCAGACTACTGCTGGAGCATTAAACGAGAGTGCCCTGAGACATTTCACAAACGCAAGAGCTTCAAGCGCAAATTCCTACCTGGCTAAAATGTGATTGGGCTTTGTCTCCTCATAGTAACAAATTTCTTACCTAACAATGAGTTTTATACAAATTTCAACCTTTGTTTTAGATGGAACATGTTTCAAATTGTGTTGTTGAATAAATTTAGAATATGTAATATTTTATTGTTTATTACCCAGCTAATTTAATGACAGTTTAATGACATATTTTTCAAGATAGACGACGAGGTCAATAAGACGAAGACGAAATTTTGAAATTTCAAAATACCTTGATTGCAAAAAAACTAGAGCTTACAGAAAGAAACTAACTTCAGATATGAGATCAGCACACCCAAATTAGGTAGAATCAAGTGTTTATAGCAATGCAACAAAAACTTTGTTGACCAGTGAATCGACGGGGCTGCCCATTCTTCTTTCCTGTCATCACCATCCGCGAGCACCACTCGGTCCCCTCGCCCGCGGGAACCTGCATCAACAGTCCTCAAACAGTTGTCATCTTAACTCTTCCTCCCAGTGCTTGGGTACGGATGCTGTTGTGTGGCAGGCAAAGGGCCTGGTCCCCGGTATGAGGTGGATGTGATGCGGTGGTCCTTCCATCACCAGCAATGGACACCTAGTGACGTTAAATGTGGACGCCAAAAAGTGCTGCAGAAGCCAGTCCTGCAGGAGGCGGCGCACATTGGTCTCTACCAATGGGATGGGAGGCAACGCCGGCCACACTGGTGCCACAGGGTCTTGGGGAGGGTCCACTTGCAACCCCGCTGCCATCCGTATGGGAAGTCCTTCGGCACCAAACCCAGGCCCTTGCAGGCTGACAGGGACAGGAAGAGCATCGTCACTGATTTGATGAAGTACAGTATACCCTCTGCTGTGTTGAGCGGCCATCTCAGCTAAGTGACATCTTGTAGTCAAGGTTCGGTCTGGAGAAGGTGGGCGGCCTCTATGCCCAACACTCGCCTGTGAGCAGGTCCCGCCACATAGACCTCAACCCCGTGGCAGCGATAGTCAAAATCGGGCAAGCTTTCGTGGTTTCTCCATAGCCGACCGGCACCATGAATTTGGGGAGGCGGCTGAGAGCAGCAGTGACCTCCTTTACTGCGGCCAGCAAGCTCCCTCCCACACCGCGTGGTGATGTGTGGGGTCCTCGCCTAGGGTAGCCGGACTTGCAGCACTTAGCGAGGTGGCCCTTCTTCCCACACAACCAGCACAGGGCCTCTCTTGCCGGGCACTTGTCCTTCCCTGCTGTGTGTTGGCCTCCACAGTTGTTACAGGGTTGTGCCGCCTTTGACACCACTGCTGGGGGGAAGGTTAACTTCCTGGCAGCAGCTATGGTTAGCTGTTCGGGGGGGGGGGGCATAGTTGGGTCTTGTACGCCCGGCAGGTCCACAGCCACTCCGCACACAGCTATGCTCTTGCCACTTGTGTATCTGAGTGCCATTTCATATGTTTCACACCTTCGTCTCAGTATGTCAAGCGACACAATCTCGCCCATGTTCTGATACAGCCCCATTTTCAATGCAGGGCTGTATAACCCTACCATGAGCACATAGGGCATTTAAACCTGCAGTCTATTGCCTGCTGTAAGCACTTATTTAAATAACATTTCAGCGACTCGCCTGGCTCTTGGCGTTCACTAAAAAAACCATCTAGCAATACTGCCTGATTGGACGAGGACGTTACCAAATCCTTCAATGCATCCAATGCCTCTGTCGTTGAGAGGGCCTCCCACTGGGCACTTGTAAACCTGGCGTCCAAAGCACTTTGCAGCTCTGGGACGCATAGCAGACGGATATCCAGTACGGAGTCCATCCTTGACCACCCATTGAGATGCAGTCAGCTGTTGACAGAACTCTTCCAGCTGTGGAACGCCGACACAGCCATGTCCAACATGCACTTCACTGGAGCTGGTATAGGCGCTGCCCTTGCGCCACCAACCTGCTGGAGAGTCCATTGCCTGGTCTGCAGTGAGGCTAGCTGTGCCGATAAGGAGTTGATGTTCGTCTGTTGCACCTGAAGAGCTTCAGCAAGGTTTCCTAGCGACTGTCCAGCTGGCGTGGGCCACCTCCCCACCCTGGGTGATGCCAGCCGGCGTGCCGACACCCCTCTTGACACCTTGAAGTTCGGCCTCATTCTGGTTAGCTTAGAGTCCATAATCACTGTGCCATGCGTGGTTGGTAAATAGCAATCCAAGTTCGTCGGTAACTATATTTGAGTACACTTATACAGATGTCCAACTAGAAGGTGCACTCTCCTTGCTGGCCCATGGACGACTGCCTCAGGAATGCCACCAGTCTCCTCGCCGGCTCCCTACACCTACTGGCCCAACATATTGTACCTCACACACATTCATAGAAAATGGGAAATATTCTTCAAAGAAAATGAGAAATTTTCATCATAGAAACTGAGAAAATTTCATAAAAGGAAAGGAAAACATTTCATCAAAGTAAACGGGAAATTTTCACCATAGAAAATTAGAAATTTTCACGAAAATAGTAAATTTTCAACATAGAAAATGGGAAATTTTTCTCATAGAAAATGAGATTGTCATAAAAGAAATAGTAAATTTTCATCAAAAAATATGGGAAATTGTCACCATAGAAAATGGGAAATTGTCATCATAGAAAATGATAAATTTTCATCATAGAAAATGGGAAATTTTTGTCAGAAAATGGAAATTTTTTATGAGAAATTTTCATAAAAGAAATAGTAAATTTTCACCATAAAATATGGCCCATTTTTATCATAGAAAATGGGAATTTTTTATTATAGAAAATGGGAATTTTTTACCAATGAGAAATTTTCATCAAAAATAGTTTTCACCATAGAACATAGGAAATTTTGATCATAGAAAATGGAAAAATTTCCTCTTGGAAAATGGGAAATTTTATTATAGAATTTTTTTATTTTTATCGTAAAATGGTAAGCTTCATAAAAGAAAATGGAAAGTTTTTCATTACAGAAAATGGGAAAATTTTATTATAGAAAGATGGAAGATTTTTTTAAAAGTTCCTGTTGATAGATATAAATAAAAAAAAAAATTGTTTATTCTTTATTTCATACTAAAATATACGTTATGTACATGGCAGTTTCATTAACCTATATTATTAAAAAACACACCTAAGTGAAATAAACAAAGTAAATAGAGTGGGACGTACAGTCAGTTCTGCTATAACGCGATAGTCGTGTTCTTGTAAGACCTCGCGTTGTAGAAATTCGCGCAATAGTAATAACAAGGCTTATGGAGAAAATAGGGTTAGGTGCAGATTATGCGAAATCGAAAAAAATTTAGTAGTTAGCCTAACACAAAGGATAGCACAGTCTAAATAAATGTTATTCATATCTAATAATGAAATCATACAGTAAATGTTACACTTTACCTTGAAAAAATATAAATATAACTTGGTCCCAGATCGCTTTTTCATTTGATCTTCTATCCACACTTAGAAACCATTCCATCTCCTCAAGTTCCTCTGGCCATGATCTCACACTTTTGTTAGCACTCAAGGTTTTTCCAGCAATACAGCTTGCTTTAATCTTTCCTGCATTGTCTCTAATGGTGCATAAAGTAGTCTCCTTTATTCCCGTTACATGCACAATATCACATGTTCTTTCCTTATTTTCAAAACGCTTGAAAACATCAAGCTTTTCTTCAAGTGTTAAAGCCTTTCTTTTACGATCACCACAGGAAATGCGATCACTAGAACGCTTCCTGGAGATATTCTACTTTTCCATATTCACAAAATTGGAGAAACAGTAAGCAAAAATCACTGAGGACGCTTCAAAACTTCCCACGCATTTCAAAATGATCGTGTGTGACGTAAACAGAGAGCGCGGGTGTAAAACGCTACGTATTTTGTTTTTCTCTTTTTTTAAATTTTATAATATATATATATATACAGTACTGTACAGGTATACTGTATACATAAATATTACATAAATTATTTCTGCAATTCTTCACAAACAAAATAAATCACTTGGACATGTGATGTCGAACGCGAACTGTAAACACTGCATCACCCCGCGCCAAGCGACAATACTGTACACTTAAAACGTTCGAGTGGAATCGCGTTACAGCCAACACGCGTTCGCGTTTTACAAATATCGTTCTTCTATTCATCAATCACGTTACAGCCAATTCGCGTTGACAAAACACACGTTACAGCAGAACTGACTGTAAAACAATTCAGTGTCAGACAATGGTTGCATTAATAAATATCCCAAAATGGCAACTCTCCATAACGGTGACATGAAATATGAGTACAGCATACTGTAACCTTAAACTTCTGGTGATGGAGACTCCTATGACAACGGTGACTCCTCAAGATAGTGACTTGATGAAGACAGTCACCACTAGCAATTCATGCAAGGACAGTGATAATTTACAGATCAATAACCCTATCCCTTGCAAAGCTTAACTAAAAGACTTTGATGCATCAGATACTTAACATTTAGTAAGAAACTGCTAGTAGTATTTTATCCACCTTAATGGATGAATCATAAACAAGGAAGACAAGTTTGGAGTAAATCTGTCAAATTCTAGTTGCCAAGTGTATATACAGTGATAACTGATGCCAAAATAGTAACTAATAAAATAGTTTTTCAAAATGTACCTTAAACTGCCAATTTGTTATTTGCATCTACACTACAGCCTTTGATTATCTCTAAATAAAAAAGTAATTTGCATATGAAACTACTAGTATGCATAAAATGCTTCTCACATTCATTTCTTTGGTAAAACAAAATATGAAATACAGTACTGATATAGTAAAACTTTGATAAATAGGACTAATTGGGGCAGACCCATCCAAAAAATGCGAGTCCAAAAAAGTGCATCACTCAAGGGTAGTAAATACTAAATAACATTGTTAGGAAGGTATTTTCAAATCAAATGCTATACAGTGCATTATAGTGATCCCCATTTCTGCAAATATAAATACAAAATTTTGTACTGTATTTCTAGTGACCAGAGCACCCCAGTCCAACAAATGCCAATTCCAATACAGTATATTGAAGTCTGATTTATCAAGGTTTTACTGTATTCTAGCCCTAATACAAAAATAAATGGTTGAATATATTTGCTTACAATTACTACTTTGAAATAAACTGTATATGAAGCTACTGTTGCATACAGTTACTTGAGGGAACATCAAATCCATTTGACTTGATGAATATCATAAATTGAAGAATATGTATGCAAAAAGTCAATACTGTACAACAAAACAATAGCATCAAATATTGGAACAATATATAGAACTTAAAAGAAATACTTGTCAACTCATACAAAAGATTAACAATCCAAAATAATTTTGGTCCCATGGACAGGTATACAGGCTACAGCACTGACAAATTTGTAATATTGTTGTGTGTGGAGACAAAATTTCTCTTATCACTTGTAAAAAATATAAGGGCATCTCCAGACACCTAAATAACATAAAAAGGTTATGATTTTCTTTTAATAAGCAACAAACTTGTACATATATTTGTTTTGTCATCCTGTCACACAGTTGCTATAGTGTGAAACTTGGGAGTGGTCAAACTCGTCAGTATCACACAAAAAGTTCAAGTTTGTACAATATTTTTACAATTCAAAATTTTCAAATACTGTACCAACATTATTGTTTAACTGGTGATATTTCTGCCTACCCTAAGGCAATTATTATTTTACACAATATACATGAAGTAACATCCACATCATGTGTAAATGAAAGGAAGACGCCACAATGCAGTCTTAAAACCCTCGGTCCTATTATATTATCATAGTAAATAATTGTGATACTCTCTCTCTCCCTATTTTCGTGAGTTACGTTCTTGGAAAACATCGCAAATGCTGAATTTAATACCGCATGGAAAAAATAGGGTTAGAAATGATAAATGTTTCAGAGATGGAGTTGATGTTTATATGGAGTGTGTTTTTGCAATACAACTTAATAAATTAACAAAATAATTGTTTTCTCTACATACTATATTTCAAGTTCGAGTCTGTAAATAAACACGTA
The DNA here is from genome assembly GCA_958450375.1 of Homarus gammarus. NCBI lineage: Eukaryota > Metazoa > Arthropoda > Malacostraca > Decapoda > Nephropidae > Homarus > Homarus gammarus. The sequence continues at coordinate 308,561 of CAUDMG010001226.1, forward strand.
ACATATATTATTCAGGATATTACTGTATAACCAACCCTAGCAAAACTGCTTTCTTTAATCCAAAGTTAAAGAGTAAAAACTACAAAAGTACTCTAATGAGGCTTAGAAATAAAGAAAATATAATATAAAACTATAAAATAAGAAAAATGAAGAGTAATGGTGTGTGAGGTGAATATATGTGGATGCAGTGAGCTGTACTGCTGGCCAATTCACCCGAGCCCCTCCCTCCAATGTGGGGTCAAGGCATACACACAAACGTCTCAACTGGCTGGTTCAGCCTGGCTGAACTGTGGGGCATCGCATGGATGAAGGTTTGAGCGTGGAAGGAGCTATTTTTTGTACATAAAGTATGTGCCATTGTATTTTATTATATGCTATGTACCAATTTTCTTGTTTATCATAGAATTACTGGTGGTATACATGCGAAAGAATGACTTCAGGTGTGTTTAGATTGTTTGACTAAATTATAATTTTTACTGAACAGTTGAAATTTGGATAAGAGGAATTGCACCACATATTAAATAAAGTCTACGACATTTGATTTACAGTTAAAGTGGAGACATTCTGTATACAATGGCCCGACATGAATGGGGGAGGGTTGTTGAGCCAGTACCATGGGAACCAAATTTTACCAGAGGATGCTGAACACTAATTCTGGTACCTTAGATACTCTATGGTGCAATGTACAGCACCTTATACCCAAAATATTGGGGTGCTACAACAACCTCCCTTCCCACATCCATGTACTAAGTGGAGAGAGAGAGGAGTGTGGCACACATGGGTGAACTGACTAACCACTGAGTGTGTGTTGGGGAGATCCACTAAAAAATTTTCCTGAATAAGTGAATTCACAAATATAGGGGGATAAGTGTACAGTATATAGTACATATATAGTATATACAGTATATTAATAATAAAATGCAAAATAATAATAGGTTTAACTCAAAAATATTCCTAGACAATGGTTATACATAAAATTATCTTAATGTTCACCTTGGATCATACATTTTAATGTGATAAGTTATCCTGCTCACAATTTCTACGATGACACTGCTAAAAAATCATCTACTTGTACAATACAGTAAGTCTTCGATATATGTGAGTTCAGCATATGCAAGACGTCATACTCCCTGATATGGATTCCAACCCTGATGACTGCAGATATCACTCCAAAACCATCACCCACAATGTAAAACCTCTACCACCACCTCGTCTATGTATCAGCTTTTATTGTTAAGTACAGTACACTGTACTGTACACTTTCTTTATCTATTCATTGAAAAATAATATTGTACTGATGTTTTATTATTTGTTGGTCTTGAAAATGAGTCTGGAACATTCTCTTTTTGGGTTATGGAGCGCATCCTATTTTTTCCCATTTAACCCAGTACTGTATTCGATATATGCGAGGGTTTTCAGCAACGAATCCCTCGCTTATATTGAGGACTTACTGTATTGCAACACAAAGTTATAGAATGCAGATTCATCATGCAAAAATTTAATACAAATAACTTCCTGTACAAACCAAACTAATCACTTCCCACAGTAAAGTACACCATTTAGAAATGTCAGTAAGCTCAACTAACCTTTAACACACCCAAGTTTAGGTACAATTCAAAAAAAGGTCACAGGCATGTTTCTCATACATTACACACACTATACAAAATCCCAGTGCTCAACCTATATTATGCTCAGATTTTACAAACTCCAGTTATTTTAAATGTATGTATTACTGTTTACTCAAACTACAATCGAGAGCACTATTTCATAGAAGAAAAAAAATAAAGTTGCCGAGAAAGAGGTACTGTACTATTAAATCGTTGGTGCATAAGTGATTTCCCTATTAGCCAGAACAATTGGAGCATAGCACTTCCAGGGATGAGAGATTTCCAGGAGACAAGACGGCTTTCTCAAACCAGGAAAAATTCCTTATCCCCAGAATCTTTCCCGGTTACTGGGCAAAGTTTCCGAGTGTCTAAACTATTCCTCTTACACATATGCACACTAGCCCACTTCCGAGAACGTTTCTGGGTGCTGGAGATGTTTTCCTCGAGTCTAAACTACTGGAATCCGTAAATACAGTTCTAATTAAGTTAGAAACTTCATTTCTTTACTATAATAATCCAAAATAGTTTATCTAAAAATTTGGTTAAATAAATATAATTAAAAATTAAAAATCTATAGAATATGGTAATGAATGAAGCTGTGTGTTACAGCAAAAACTTTTATTTTTCACTCCCATGGAGCTGTGGGGGATTAGTGGGTCTCATGTAACTGACCTGACCTAATGCAATGTCAGGTGGAGGTAGGATGGGGGATTAGTGGTCTCATATTACTGACCTGATGGAATGTCAGGCTACCCTTTCTTGGATGGAGGATTAGTGGGTCTCATGACCTGAAGATACTATCTTGAATAAACACGAAATCTCAAGTATTTTTAGAGAGATTGTGATAAGTACAGATATAAGTATAAATGAGCAAAGTTGTATCCCTTCAACATTACGTTACATAACATTTTAAAATATGGAGTGCGAAAGGTGTGGGTAATTAGAGAGATGGAGTGGAAATGAGTGTCGCCAAGCGCTCCTCAACAGCTGATATTTAAATCGCTACCCTGCAGTCACACACACGCAGAGGTGTCTTAATTCCCTTGCTGGGGGTGTGTGAGTGGTGTTGGAATGTGTGTGTGTGTGTGGTTGTTGGAGGGTGTGTGTGTGTGTGGTTGTTGGAGGGTGTGTGTGTGGTTGTTGGAGGGTGTGTGTGTGGTTGTTGGAGGGTGTGTGTGTGTGGTTGTTGGAGGGAGTGTGTGTGTGGTTGTTGGAGGGTGTGTGTGTGTGGTTGTTGGAGGGTGTGTGTGTGTGGATGTTGGAGGGTGTGTGTGTGTGGATGTTGGAGGGTGTGTGTGGGTGGTTGTTGGAGGGTGTGTGTGGGTGGTTGTTGGAGGGTGTGTGTGGGTGGTTGTTGGAGGGTGTGTGTGTGTGATGTAGGGTGTATGTATGATGTGTGGGTGGTGTTGGTGTGAGCTGAGGGAAGTAAACCTTTTTGGGGGGTAGTGTCCCCCCCCCCCCTTCCTCACTCAAGCATGGCTAATTGTGATAGGGCGATGAATTTGACACTATAATGATCCTTAATAAATTCTCTACAAAACGTTTCCAATAAGATATCCCTAAACGAAATATTTCTATATGATATAGTGATGGGAAATTCCATTATAAAAAAAAAAAAAACGCAAGAAATGTTGATACCGGAGTGTGTAAAATCAGTTGTAATTTCGTTAGACACCATTTTTTATGAAAATAATCATGAATACTTTAACTAAAAGTTTGGTTAAATGAATATACATATTTTTAAAAACAAGAGCTCTCTATGATATGGGTAAGAATAGAGTTGTGTTACTTTTATACTCTTCACCACTGATAGGCTTGTTAGTCGCTTGGGCGATCGGTCACTTCTCTGTTACGCAATGTTGGCAAGTGTTCATGTGTACTGTACATACTGTACTACCAGATCCTGTCATCTTTAGCCTAGAATAGGCAAACACTTCACTCAATTGACTGTAATACATAACTAATCATGTCTTACACTTGATGTTGGGTGGGGGATTAGTGGGTCTTATGACCTGAAGATGTCTTGAATGACATTTTTTACCTTTGAGGTATATACATAGTACAGTACTATACTGTATTGTATATGAAGGGTACAGGTATTAATAAGCACAGATTACTACAGTCCCATATTTTTACTAATTATTGAAAAACTAAATAAAAATATTGTATCATAAATGAGTCAGTACAGTAGACAAACAGTGAGGTGACCCTTTGGGGGAGGTGGGGTGTCGACAGCCAGGAGAGGAGATTAACGCTTACTCAAGGCTTATGAAAGGCAGGGGTTTAATTTTTTCGCTTATAAAATGTCACTGACTTGACTTTAGGAGAATATAACTTGCAGTGCTGGAAGTCTTGTAAAATGGCAATTAATTTGAGTATAAAGATGCCATATTTTGCACCAGATATAATAATTTTAGTAATTAACTTGGTACATTTAAGTACAGATTGTGATAACTTATGTGGTTGCAGTTTTGAAGCTTCGTGACATCACTATTGTATAATGCATCTCCATATGCCCTGGTTTATTCAATGATCAGTTGTCTAAGTGCAAATGTAGCCCAGTCGAGCCATCATGTATCAATTAATTTTAAAATAGAAATTATGTAAAATGTTATAAGACAATGGTTTAGTAGTGCTGTTAATGTGTGTGCTGTGTGTGTTGGCATGTCACCTCACCACCTGACTCCTGAACAAACTCTTAATCAATTTCTTAAAATCCTACAATGTGCTTGGCAAGCTCAAAAAACACACACACACACACACGGGAATTAAGACAACAAACATTCAGTGAGGGTCTTGTTGTGTGACTGCAAGGAGGCGAATTAAAAGATCGCTTGGCAACACTGGTGCATGTATACCACTCCTTTTCACTCCATCTCTCTCATCACCCACACCTTTCTCACTCTATATTTAAAATGTTATGTAATGTAATGTTGAAGGGATACAACTTTTCTCATTTATACTTATAACAATCTCCCTAAAAATACTTTAGCTTTCGTGTTTATTCAAGACATCTTCAGGTCATGAGACCCACTAACCCCCCTCCACCGAAGAAAGGGTAACCTGACATTTCATCAGGTTAGTAATATGAGAGTAATGAGACCACTAATCCTCCACCCTACTTCCACCTGACATTGAGTCAGGTCAGGTCAGCCCCCCCCCCCCCCTTAAAAAATACTTTAACTTTCATCTTTATTCAAGACATTTTCAAAAAATTCTCTCGATTTTCAACTTCGGAAAATTTGTTCCTAAAGCCGGAAATTTTTGGAAGATTCTGGCTTTGAGAATGATTTTCGAAGCTAATTTCAATTCTGGCTATCATAGAGTAATGGGTTTGAGGGAATCCGGCTAACGGAGATATTACTTTATGTATATATTTTCACCTCCAACTTTATTCTGATTTCTAAACACCACACCTGATGCTGTACACCAAATTACTGTACTGTACTTAATAAGGTTAGTTAGAGCTACTTTGGTATAACAATTACCTCAAGAATTGTAAAGCAAGTGATATACAGTACTGTATTAAACCAAAAGTTAAAACGGCTGATGTTCAATATACTGTACTCTAATAAGTTCACAGTACAGGTACGCGTGCATCTAATTGCGGCAGATCTCAAAGATTATAATGTGTAAAAATTAGTTGGAATATATCTTCAAGGATCATGGGAAGATTACAAATACTTTACATTAAGTTATTCTAGCCAAGTTGCTTCCCTCTGATGGGTGGCCACAATAAAAGAGCCTCCTTCATGCTCATATCTCCAAAAAATTATACAAAACACATGAGCCTGTTGAATGAGGTTTAAACTGACAGAGAAGGAGTGGAATGAACAAAAAATTAAGTAAAATTACTCAAAATACAATAATAACAATTGCACACATAAACAGAATTTTCCTGCCTGTATACAGTTTGATTCAATGATTTCAGTCACTTGGACCCACCTGATAAACTGAGGGTTTTGGCTTTATTGCTATAAAAGTAATAATGTAATTACCAGAAATTACCCGTATGCATTTATTGACAAGATATAATATGCAACAACGAGTACCTTACAAAAGAAACCATCTTCAAAAAAGGCTGAGCCAGTAGAACTAATTTTACTGTAGAGAAAGGGATCAGTCCAAATGCCCTAAAGTCTCCACCAGATGAACCTGTGAATACATTCTACCAAAATGCTCATGAATGTACTGAAGTAGAGGAAATTTTAGGTTTTTCATTAATGCAATGGTTGAAATGCAAATCATCAGGCTTTACATTTACAGTACAACTAATACTGAAAATATGAAGGATTAATCCTGAAACCTTACTTTATAACAAAGTATGAACTAGGTAGTTTATGAAGTCAGCAAAGCTATAGTGTGACAACCATGGTTCTCAAGACCCTTACATGTTTGATTGGAACCATATTCCATAAGTTGCATTCCCTTAAAATTCGCAGGGGTTAGGTTCTCAAAATGGCCACAAATGGCCAAATCTACGAATAACATTGGCTGACCAGGGGTAAGGGATACATTTTTACTCTTGTGCAAAGAAATGTATATTTTCTTTATGAGTTTGCCCTTTGGACAATTATTTCTTTTACCTGTATTGCATATATGTATGCATGTGTCGACACTGTGTAGACACACACATACAAATAAATAATAATGGGAAAATCCTCTCACAAATAATTAGAAACACGACAACAAAAATTTATTAAAAATGTGAGAGTCCACCCTCAAGTCAACACCGTGCTTTGTGATTAAAGTTATAAGAAAGCACAGAGTTGACTTGAGGGTACACTAATATATTTTATACATTTTGTTGTCTTGTTTCTGATTATTTGTGAGAGGATTTTCTCATTATTTATCATTTGTATGTGTTTTGTGTTTCTGTGTGTATGTGTGTGTGTGTCTACAAACACACACACACATATACAATACAGGTAAAAGAAATTACCGTCCCAATAATGAATGGCTCCCTGTCCTGGCTGCAAAAATGCGAGCAACTTTAAAACTACCCTTAGACATTCTTGGGTACATCCAGGGTATCATCCGCGAATAATTAATCGAGGTCCGCGAATTAATAATTCCCGAATTGTCAGGGCATGCTGTACCTGTATTTTCTAACAGTAGCCCCAACAAAGGGGGTATTGGAGATATAAGTTGCCAAATAAGCATAAGCTAAAAGTCTCCACCTGCCACCCTAACACACATTCACTTCATGACCCATGTTGCCATTACCGGGTAATTACCAAGGCAACACAACAACCACCAACCATCTCTGGATCCTATAGTGAGGGGTGAATTTAAACATAGATGACCTTCTGGAATTTGGGGACTCTTAGCACCAGTCAGACACTAGTAGGCTGTAATGAGTTACCCAAGCCACTGCACAAGTTAAAAAATCTATGAGCAGATATATTTATGGGCATGACTCCTGGCCAAAAAATTACAATGTTAACTCATACCCGTACAATGGAAATGCACTGTGTAAATGATATTTGTAATACTGTACAACAAAACATGTTTGATACCTGTATGTATCATGTGTACAGGTTCCTACATACAATGTAAATATACATACACTATTCTCCCAAACATTCAAATTACTGACCAAATACCGTAAATACAGTACACTCGTATATGTTTTGGTGTGGATTTCATACATAACTTCCACACATTCATACAACTACAGTACTTTAAAAAGCTCTGTCTTAAAATTATTTAACAATATCAATACATGTTCCTTAATTCATTTTGGTTAGTAATTTACAATATTCTGTATTTCAAAGTTTCTCTACTACAATACTGTTTATGGTTTGGGGTACCTGTTTTGCCGCCACATATGTACTTGAGAATGGAGTAATTATATTGAAGTAACAAAACGCTTAAATACGGAAAAAATGTTGGACGGATCTTTTCACCCAACATTCTGCAACCCTGATTATCTTATACAGTAGTACTGGATACACAGTATATGAGCATATTATAATTGTACTGACAAGCTTCGGTGAATGAGGGTTATGGACACATAAAAATCAACAAAATGTCTTCGACAACTTTGTGGAACCATAAAAAAGTGTGACTGTGGCTATTTAACACACAAGTACAAAAATACTGTGTTGTGGGAATGGAAAAGTTTGATATGGAAGATCTGATAATTTTTATTTATTTATTTATTTTTTATTTATTTTTTTTAAATTCGTTGCTACAGGTTGGCCACCAAATTTCAGGCAATTAATGGTCCGGAACCACTGATGGTCTGGAAAGTTTTACAGTGCTGGAATTTCAAATTTACCGTGCATTTATGGTGAACAATAGCTGCCCGGGACATGCTCGTAGGAGGCTAACCTTACCGGGCTGTGAGGTGTTATGGTTATTTTTTAACTTATAATATCAGATTGCACATAAAATCTTTGATACAGAATGTGCAAAAACAAACTTATCATAAAGTAAAAAACATAAAAGAAAATAAACTTTCTTTGTGTTAAGAGTTCACGCTAAGTGGGGAGGGTGGTGTGGGGGATCTCACCTGTCTCTTGCGTGTAGTCAAATGATTAACAAATTTCTTTGTCCAGCAGCCAAATGGGAAGAGCGCTAAGATTTTTTTATTAATTTATTTATTATTATTATATTGACTTATTCCTCACATTTACTAGTAATTTTATATTATCTTATTCCTCATAGGAGTAGGTAACTGGCAGGAAATCAGTTTCACAGTTGGTAAAACTGTTTATAGTGTCAGCAGTTGTGGTGGTGTCATGGCCAAGACTCGTTGGTGTGAATCTGGTGTGCTGTTGCAAATTATGTCTAGGATTTTAACTATAACTGAGCGGTTCGGAAAAGTAAATTATTATTATTATTATTATTATTATTATTATTATTATTATTATTGGAATATACAGTATTAAGAAATAGATTAGGATGCAGTATTACATTTATTTATTACTGTATTATTTACTTTATTATTACTGTATATACATTTACCAAATATTTTTGTTTGCACAGTAATTATAAATAGATTATTTCACGTGGCAGCCAAGGGAATGCGCAAAAACTGAACAGAAGACAAACGAATAATTGAACACAAAAATGTCATAAATTTTCGAATGTTAGTCAAAATATATATTCCGAAATCGGTAATTTGAATTTTTCGGTAATTAGAGTGCCCCAGAGCCCTTCTGTGCTAATTAACGAACGTATAGTGTGCATTGATGTCCCAAGTTGAAGAAGATAATCCAGACAGTCCCCCAGGTCAAGAAATATAATCAGCGTAAGTAATACAGCAGTTTATGTAAGTAAACAATAAACTTCCATATACCCTACACCAGCTTTTCATTTAGTAATTGCTTATGCTATGTCATATTGATTTTCTAGCAGCCAAGAGGTTTTCAGAGTTAGAGCATAGGTGTATAACTATTGGGTTGGAGGTTACGTGAGTGGCCATGACCACCCATGGTTCGTTCAAATTGCTGTTCCGGCATCAATGGTGTCAGCAAATCAGTGGTCGACCTGTAAAACCAGGTCATAGCATGCTGGTTTGCATCTAACAGGTTTTATTATGAAATTGACTGGCACATGTAGCCACTGCATTACACCTTTGACCCCCTGCAGTTACTCCAAAAAGCCAAATATTACTTGACTTATTTAGATGAAGTCTTCATCCAAATAATAATCTCCTACAAGTTACAAATAATCGTCTAAACACAGGCAAGCTTACATGTTAGTAGATTTCACGGGTGAAGTTTCTATGTTAAAACAATGAAAAATTTCTGAGAATCTTTTCAGTCAAGCACAATTTTCACAAACTCACTGTGAAATGAGACATACATGACCCAGTTATCAAATACAGTACCAAGAAACACACAATCATTACCATCACACATGAAAATAAAAAACTTAAAAGAATGAAAGATATATGGTAAGACCATACAACATTTCTTACAAATTACCTTTAAATCTTTAAATTGTTCAATTGAGTCATACTTTCAAAGTATATCTCGACATATAAAGGATACTGTCTAGATTTCTTTATGTGTTCATGATATACTTATAATTATATATATATATATATATATATATATGCAAGTAAATCACTGTAGGTGCGCGTGATCTAGGTATATGCTGATAACCACCAGGAAAGAAGAAAACACGAAGTTCCCTTCGTGTTTTCTTCTTTCCTGGTGGTTATCAGCATATATATATATATATATATATATATATATATATATATATATATATATATATATATATATATATATATATATATATATATATATATATATATATATATACAGTGGGGTATGCTATAACGAACGGATCCTACTACAAATATTCCAATAACGAACGGTTTTACCCATAAAATTGAGAATGCTATTACGAACGCAACTCCTACAACGAACGCGGATGAATACGGGACTATTTCGCCTGGCGCATGAATAGTGTTGTACCGCGACCCACAACACGAGCATCAGGCGCCATCTTTGTCTCATTGTGTAGCCAGTGCACCACTGTTATTGTTGAAATTTCGTCTTTTGATGTGGAAATAGAGTTATTTGTATAAATATTTTGTTATACAAGTGTACAATTGTGACAATGAATCGTCCAAAGCGAGTGAGAAAGCTCATAACTCTTGAAACTAAGAAAGAAATCATAAAGAAACGTGAGGATGGCACAAGCATTGCGAAACTTAGTGATGAGTATGGGATGGCTAAATCGACTATATGTACGATTTTAAAGAATAAAGAGGAGGTGAAAACTGTGCAAGTGGCTAAGGGAATCTCTAGACTTAGCAAAGCAAGGTGTAATGTGATTGAGGAGACGGAAAATTTACTCTTAGTGTGGATAAAGGAGAAAGAAATGGCAGGTGATAGCATTAGTGAAGCTATAATTTGTGAGAAGGCCAGACAATTGTTTGAGGATCTTAAAGCCAAGACTCCCAGTGCAAGTGATAGTGATGTGCCAGTGTTTAGGGGTACCAAGGGGTGGTTTACTGGTTTCAGAAGGAGAAATAAATTACATAGTGTTGTGAGACATGGTGATGCTGCTAGTGCAGATAAGGAAGCAGCTAAGGAACACCATGACATTTTTTTGAATGTTATTAAAGAGGGAGGCTTTGTTTCTCAGCAGGTATTCAACTGTGATGAACTGGACTTTTTGGAAAAAAATGCCTCGCCGTACATACATTACCGAGAAGGAAACTTCTGTCCCTGGCCATAAGCCAATGAGAGACAGGCTTACCCTCCTTCTTTGTGCTAATGCTTCTGGTGACTGCAAAATAAAGCCACTCCTTGTGTACCATGCAGAAAACCCCAGAGCTTTCAAAAACATTAGGAAGACCCGCCTTGGTGTTATGTGGCGGTCAAACCCAAAGGCTTGGGTGACCAGGAATTTATTCTCTGAGTGGGTGATTGAGGTGTTTGGACCCAGTGTTCGGGAATACCTCAGGGAGAATAATCTTCCACTGAAAGCTTTGTTGGTGATGGACAATGCACAAGCCCACCCTCCTAATTTGATGGTTGAATTGCCAGAAGAGTTCAACTTCATCACTGTGCACTTCTTGCCACCCAACACAACACCTCTCATCCAGCCCATGGATCAACAGGTAATTTCTAACTTTAAGAAGCTGTACACAAAGGCACTGTTTAGAAAATGTTTTGCGTCCACTTCTTCCAGTGATGTTAGTTTGAAGGAATTCGGGAAGAGTCACTTCAATATAGCAGACGCTGTTTTTTTAATTACCTCAGCCTGGAAAGAGGTTACTGTGAGGTGTCTTTGTGCTGCTTGGAGGCCATTGTGGCCTGAATGTGTGCTTCAAAGAGACTTTGAAGGCTTCAAAGAGTTAGAAGAAGAGGCTGTTGTTCATGAAATTGTGTCTCTGGGCAATTCCATGGGCCTGGAAGTGGATGATGATGATGTTGAGGAGTTGGTGGAAGAGCACAGTAAGGAACTGTCCACTGAGGAGCTGCTTGAGCTTCACAAAGAACAAAACGAAACACTGAAGCGGAGCTTAACTTCTGAAGAGTCAGGGGAGGAGGAGAACAAGGAGGAAAGCCGCATCATTCCAGCCAAAGATCTCAAGGATGCGTACTTTTGCTGGAGCAAACTGTCCAAACTTGCTGAGGATTATCATCCTGATGTTGGTTCTGTGCAAAAGGCCATCAGTGTTTAATGACAATGTTATGAACTACTTTTGGAAGGTCCAGAAATCAAGGTTGAAGCAGCCAATCCTGGATTCCTTCTTTACAAAGGTAACAAAAGAACCTACAGACAAAGTGCCTGTGAGACAGTCACCAAAGAGGGCTAGGAAGGATGACTCCTCTCCTTCCACCTCTTCTCCATAATTCTCTCCTCCCCCCTCCCCCTCTGCCTCCTGTCCTGCATGCTGAACAACACTAAGGTAAGATAAAGTACTGTATTTTTTACATTTTCCACAGAATTTTTTCAGTGTTAAGTGGTTGTATTTGGGGGCCTGGAACGGATTAATCCTATAACGAACGAATGCTATAACGAACGAGGTTCTAGAACCAATTAGATTCGTTATAACATACCCCACTGTATGTATATATATATATATATATATATATATATATATATATATATATAGATATAGATAGATAGATAGATAGATAGATAGATAGATAGATAGATAGATAGATAGATAGATAGATAGATAGATAGATAGATAGATAGATATATATATATATATATATATATATATATATATATATATATATATCATGTAGTGTAACTGATAGTGTAGTAATGCATTGTTAGCTGATAGTGTAGTGGTGTAGTGTTGCTTATAGTGTAGTGCTGTATTTAGCTGATAGTGTAGTGTTGTATTGTAGCTGATAGTGTAGTGCTGTATTGTAGCTGATAGTATAGTGATGTAGTGTAACTGATAGTGTAGTGCTGTATTGTAGTTGATAGTGTAGTGCTATATTGTAGCTGATAGTGTAGTGCTGTATTGTAGCTGATAGTGTAGCTGATAGTGTAGTGCTGTACTGTAGGTGATAGTGTAGTGATGTAGTGTAACTGATAGTGTAGTGCTGTATTGTAGCTGATAGTGTTGTGATGTAGTGTAACTGATAGTGTAGTGCTGTATTGTAGCTGATAGTGTAGTGATGTAGTGTAACTGATAGTCTAGTCACAGACAGAGACCACGAGCTGCCCTTAAAACACACTCACACAGTACCAGGTTCTCCAGCTAGTATAGTATATCACAAAACTGAATGCCAGTAAATACATTGATAAATTCACTCCATCCATATATGAACTAATAAATTAAATTATTCATATTTACAGGTGTTTATGACTTAAAAATATAAAACAATTTTACAATGTACTTTTTGTACTGAATAAAGCGGATCTTCTAAATTTAACCAACTTTTTGCAGTGTCAGAGTTTGGGAACCTTACCTTTTGTAAAAACTGCTAATGTTCTGATGCTTACTTGTCTGAAATAACCAATTTTGTTATCAGCTACTATTATTCTCATGGTGCATCAAAAAATACTAATTTATTTTCATAATTCAGAAAATCCAATTTCAGCAGCTTTTTTAAGCCTCCCTCTCTTTAATTTCTCACCTGGCTATGTGAATTGGTAGAGCAGGTGGAAACAGGACTAGAAGATGATATGAGGATGACTGCAGCACGTACACCTTGTAGCTATCAGTGGAGATGTATGACTCGAGGGGTGTATGATCTGGATGCAGCTGTATGTGCAGGAAATAATTTTGTCTTAATTATTACTGGATTTATTTATTTTTATCATGAGCCATAAATGACAATCAAAAGGAAAATGGAATTAAAAACAGATGCACAGTAATATTAAAAGCGGTGTCACTTCATAAAATGTCCTACAAGGATAATAATCACACCCTACTTTCTTTGCTAACACAATCAGCAACAAAATTTTTACGAGCACAAGATCAATCAAAATATCATAATTGAACAAAGTATAATCAACAACTTATCAATCACAGTTTAATGCATCAATATAGAACCAATTGTTCTGAATCAACTTTAATCACAAAAGTCAACTACAACCTATTAATGTAAAGGAGATAAAGTCACATTCACAGGTGTGTGTACATTTCATCTCCAGGTGTCATATGAAGTCCAGGGTAGTGTACACTGAACCATTTATTTTGTTATTAAAAACTGATGACAATTATATTTACACACAGTACGATTGCATAAATATTTCCTATAACTTATGAAATGTTCAGCTTGTATTAAATATATTTTTGCATATCTGTTAGGTTATGGTGGTCCAATGAGGTAAAGGAGGGCCACTCATGCAGTTCATTGAGATGAATTAAGGCCACTCATGTAGCCCAATTACTAACTTAGGTTGCTCATCACTGCTCTATAGTGTCATTTATTTCCTCCAGAGTACTGTACTTAAAACTTATGTAGCTTTCTCTCCGAGCCCAACTAGGGATCCGTCACCATGACACAAAGTATCATATACAGTACGGTGCTCATTTAAAGTTCCATAATTGCCCATCACATACAAACCAATAGGTACACACCAGTAAATCAAACACAGCTTCTGCTTACTCACACATACAAATACTGTAGTACTTTCTAACACAGTAGCTTGCATTTCTTTATAATACTCTTTTAAATTAAATGCATGATGACTCTCATGGACAAACCCAAGAAATATTTACTCGTGATGGAAAATCCTCTGGAGGTATAGCAGGAGGCTGAAGTAATGATCCAACAACACTTCGGTAAACAGAGCGCAATGCAGCCGTCTTCTTGGCTACACTTAAACATCTAGATCTTGTCTCTTCACTAAGGTGCACACAGCTCACACATTTTTTGTGGTCGTAGTTGACTAGAATGAGCCTGTGGAATTTTAGGGTTGGAAATAACAGAAGCAATAATTTTACAGAGTCCAGTAACCATTACCCACAATAGCTTGAGATTTTTTCTATATCTTCTTACAAGTACACCCTATGCTACAGCATCAAGTCCCAAGCTAATTATCAAAACATCTAAAAATCCTCTCCCATGACAAAGAAGGACTCCAGTACTACAGGAACCAGATTCTTCAAAATAAAAGTTATCCAATGTCAAAATTTAACTAAAGAAAGTTAAAGTTAATCTAAGAATACCAGAATACAGTACAGTAAAATGACATAAATTTGCAGAAACATAAAAATAAGACCAAACACCACAAGCACTTAAACACATTACCCTATGACAGCATTATCAAGCTGGGACAGAAGACTTGGCATAATATTCCATGGTAACAAAGTGGTAAGTGTCTCCAAGACTTGGTATGATGGGGCCCAAAATGATGAGGCTGCACGAATCATTTCTAACAGAGTGGGTGTTGGGCCACAGAGAGTTACCACTGATATATGACCTGTTAGTCGTACCACCAGCATTCTGAACGGTACCTGAAACACATTTTAACCTAGTTACCATTACATTAATTGGCAATTTTTTCTTCTCTCACATGTACTGAATTCAACAGTATGACTACAAGAAAAAGACCAAAATAACTTAAGACAACCATGTTATGAAATACAGTAAGGTCCCACTGAACGGCAATTCAGTTTAACAATCATCAAGTTTTAAAGTAAAAAAAAAAAAAAAAAAGTGAACATCCGGCATTCAATTTAACCAGAAAAATTCAGTTCACATTATCATGTGGAAATTGGGGCTAATTCAGAAAGGCTAAAGCCCATAACTTGTTGAATTACCGAGGGAGGGAGGGCTCAGCTAAATCATGTGGGAGAGTATATACAGTACCCAACTTGTCAGATGTAAATAGTAATACTGTACTGTAACTCACATTAGGACTTTTATTAGGGAGGTAGATGGGTAAGTCACGTGCTACAGTGAATATGTTGGTAGCCACCAGCAGAGGGAGGAGAACCAGCTCTGTGTGAGACAATGACCAAAAGTTGCGAGTCCCACACAAAATATATCCCTGCAGCATCACACACCCGTATGTTGAGTCTGCTCCTTCAGCAAATTTTTCAAGTTCACTCTGGAAAGAGGGAAGGTAAAATAAGAAATATAAAAACAAATGAAAATAACAATGCATTTTATTTAATAGATATACAATACTGTAATACCTTCATCAAGAAAATAAAAATATTAGTTGAAGACATTCTCATATACACACAATCAACATCAGCAACCCTGAACTGGGCCAACAGTGAACAAATAACCAGGATGACCCACAGGGGACTAATTAACTGAAAACTTTAACCATTAGATTATCTTAAATACATTAAAAGTAAAAACTGAACATGGTATATCCATATAAAACAATCATTAGAAATTGACATAACAAAATTCTTTTGTGGAGCCTATAATGCCCCACCTGTCACCCATACATTCAATATAACATTAACTATTCCCCTAAAATAACATCTTATATATTACTTGAGACATGCCCATATGACCTGATAAATAGATAATTTGAGCACATAAAACTTATTAAAGTGTACAGACACACCTAGACCTCAAAGTATGCAAGCACAGATATACATACACAATCACAAAACCAAATACATATATACAAACACAATAAAAAGTAAACTAGTACAGTACCGGTACATACACAGAATTTTTATGCACACAGAAAATGAAGCAGAGAATACTTGTACTGTATAGTGTATTCAGAGACATAGGCAGGCACATACGAGTACTGAGTAACATGTACAAAAAATGCACAAACATATTATGACGTGTAAGCTTGGCAAAAAAGAGCAAATAGTATTGTTTCTAGATGAATAATATGGCTGGATGTGGGGAAGACCAAGCTGGTGATGGAAGGAGTTGGTCAGGGAAGTGCTAGTAGTGGGGTGAATGGACACCCTGGACACAGCAGTGTATGTAGATGTGTGGAGTGCATGCCATTGGGTCACTTTTGAGGATGAAGGTGCTACTGACGGGTGAACTTAGGTCGTGTCAAGTCATAGGTATAAGCCAAATATATGTAAGAGTACTTGTTATGAAAGGAGAAATACCATAGCAGAAAACATAAGTTACAGCAGTAAGAGTGAATATATGACTGACTGTGTTTGCTTACGCTTCCAGCCACCCTCAAATATGAAGAAATAATAAAATAAAATGATAAAAGAGGAAATAAAAATTGTGCATTGAGAAGTATTCATACTCATATATGCTCACATAAGTGGCATATTCTTAATGAATGCAAGCATGCATTGCATGCCTAGTGGAAAGCAATATATATTTTTAAATATTATCTTCAATAAAAAATTTTTTCTCATATTCGCCTCTTATCAGCTTAGTAGCCGTTTGGGTGGTTTAACCACAATAATGTTCATTTTAGCATGTTATTTATAGGATGGTTACGTCTATATGTCCATTGAGGGCATGCGGCTTATCCATCTGCATGCACTTCGAAAACTGTATTTACTTGCCGAGAGGCTATGTAGACCGGCAGCGGCTCTCCGTCAGTTGAACAAAACTGGCCCACATTATTAGTTTTAATATTTCTAAATGACCCAACAGTTCATTTTCAGTTATAATTTTTTTTCACTTGGGAAAGTTATTCAGTTTTCTGTTTTACTTGAAATAACAATTGGATCACATAAACAAAAGATATTTGCTAATTACGTATTTAAATGTTCGGCAATAAGATCACTGACAACTTTACAGAGGGCCAGCAGTGTGCAGGATGCCAAGTCTTATTTCTAAATTACTGTAGATAACACTGAAAGCTTAATATTCTTTTGCCGCAAGTACTTTTGCTCCTATTATTTAAGGATTTATAATAGATACTTTGTCAAATGCCACTGATAATTTAAGAAATCAGGTGTTTATAAAAGCTTGACAACCCTTATTTACAGATATTTGATTTGATAACGGATATATGTGGGTGTTCTGCACAACCATGGTATGCCACTAGCTCACATAGGTACATACATAGCCTCCCATATAGCCACAAGTATACACACACAAGTAACAATTCCTGCATACAAACCCACACAAAGACATTTCTATATGCTGTATATAACAGGCCAATAACTGGTGACCTCAGCAGGACGCACCTTTCATGTTCGTTAATATTATATATTTATCATTCTTCATTTTCCTCTAGTGGTCATATGAGATATTCATGATGGCATTTCATTAAATTATCACAAACTGTAAGAGATGAAAAAAATCTGGGGATACATTGTAAATAGGCTATGATCTTTATAAATAACTTACATAATACATTTTATCATAATGACATCGCATACAGAGTAAGTATTGTTTCAATGATACTCTCTCAATAACAACAATAAAAAAATCACAACCAATACTGTATCTGTCTTGACTAACTCAGTGTGTTAAAGCTTTCTAAACAAAGTCTCCGGTAAATGTAAGTGGATCGCAGGACAATTTTAAATCTAAAAAAATACAAATAATTTAAAATTTTAAACTCCCAGAGGTCCTCAAGTGGAATGAACTCAAAAAGTTTGTAATTCTGTAGACCATTTCCCTTGCATTTCAGATCCACTGAAGGAATAAAATCCACAATCCGGATCAGGCACATCCATTTACACCAAAAATTACTATGGAGTCATTCATAAGCCTGTGAACAATAGCAGATCTAAAATCCTCCATAGCTGAAAAGCAGTACCAGGTTAACGAGAAAAAGAAATCATTGAATTTCAAAAAGCAGATTTTCAGTTTTGTGTCAAGGCCAAGAAAGGGGTCTCAAACTCAAGAGGCTAGATCTGAATGCTGCTGGAGTACAGAACTGAGGCTACCCCTCTTCTCGAGGGAAGGATCAATTTATTCTTTTAGACTGTCCCACTGCATACATAACCATTAAGAACTGAAACTAGGTGAAAATCTAGACTTTACCTTAATTGAAAAAAAAAATAAAAATAAAAATAGAAAAGAATTTTTTTTTATTAAATTACAAAGAGGCTGGAAATCCAGCTTTTTGAAGTGAGACATTGTATAAGTATGGAAACACAGACGAAGGCAGAGCATTCCACAGTTTGGCTGTGTGAGGAAAGAAGGAGGTACTATAACGGGTTATTCTAGTGTGACTGACATCCACAGAGAAACGGTGGGCACCTCGGGCAAGACAAGTGTTACGAGCCCTCGGCCTTGCCGGCGGCACACAGGATGCCAAATCCACTGAACATTGCCCGTTAAAGTACCTATAAAAGAGAGAGAGTGAAGCAACATTGCGGCAAAGAGAAAGGGAAGAAAGATTATCAACTAAAGGAAGAGAGTTAATAAGACGAAATGCCTTTGATTCCACCCTATCTAACAGTTGGACAGAAGAGGAGCCACCCCAGATATGAGAGCAGTACTCCAAGTTAGGACGAATGAATCCCTAATAAGCTTGAGGCTACTGTTCAGGAGTGAAGTAGCTACGGCATCTGTACAGCATTTCCAGCTTTCGGGAGGCAGCTTTAATAATGTTGTGGATGTGTGATTTCCATGACAGAGGAAATAGTGAGGCCTAGCATATCTATTTTAGAATTTGGCAGAATGATTTCATCCTGAAATGTGATTGGTGGGAGATCATCTAATTTGGAAAGTTTAATTGGTAAATACTGTGTGTTTTATTACTATTGAATTTAACCAAGTTTCTACCTCCCCATTCGGAGAAGCTGCACAGATCCACATTGATAGATGAAATGGTATCAGCTCTAGAAACAGATTGAGTTTGAGAATTAGGGGGAAGGGAAAAATGTGAAGATGGGTGAAAAGTAGAATCATCAGCATAAGAATGGGACGGGGTTCCGTCCCAACGACCAGGTCATAAGTCAAATTGGTCGTAAGTCGAAAAGGCGAAAATAATACATAAAAATTCTAAAATGGATGTCTCTTTTTCTTCTCAGCACCACGAAAACTCTCACTTTTACGCTTGCCAGCCATTTTATAGGAATTACAAAAAAAAAAAAAAAACATTTCAGTACACAGCACGATCACTAACGTCGGGACTCGAAAATACATACCCGGTAATGTGAAAAATATTTTATATGACCATGGCCGTCGTATGTCCGGGTTGTCGTAAGTCGAGGAGAGACTGTAGTATATATTATAAGTTGCATCCTTGTATGAACTTTACCAAACAATTTACAGTACTTAAGAGCAGCATTCAGTTTACCATGCTGATACTACCAAGATCTACTTCAATCTTGGCTAACACATCCATTAAGTGTCCACATGAGGCTGACACTTAACATTTTAATAAAATGAAAAAATAGTTAAAAAATACTGTAGAGGGTAGTATATTGTAAAATTACCATTCAGTCCTATTCAATCATGAAACTCATTATCAATACAAAATAAATGCGAGAATCTGACCTGTAATGAATGTTGCTCTGGAGGAATAAGGCACTCTGCACAGCCCGTTAAGTGGGAAAACCCCTGATGATCCTCACTACCTATGGCTCGGGACAGTAATTCATCCAGCAATACATAACATGGCTAAAATGAGAAACATGCCAAATTACAACTCACTACTCACTATTACATCTAAATTGCAGTACATTTATATTTATCAATCCAAATACATGTCATTTCTTGATGAGTGCAGTCCCCATTCACGAAACTATACCCTTTCCATGCTAACCTGGCCCATAAGCCATGCCCCTCTTCTATACTAATAGCTGATTGGTTCGTAGAAAATTCAAACTAAATGTGTTCACAATTGGTAAGCAGACTTGTTATTATCTAAAATAATGTTAAATATCTGAACTATCAAAATGTAAATGATTTCAAGGCACGAGCACTTCAGAGAGGATATTAGAAATTTTTTAAATATTATCAAATAAGGTCGATATAAATACAGTGGTCCCTCCATTAATGAGCACAATTGGTTTCACAGTCACTAGTTAACTGAATCTATTACTTCAATGGGATATTAGGTAATTGGTTCCAACTCACAGAATTCCCTTTAAATTAATAAAAAAGTACATACAAAGTATTGTATACCGGTAATATAATTAACAAAACATTAAATATAAACAATATACAGTACTGTACAGTGTACTGTACAATAATAAATAAAACACATGCTTGATAATTTTGCCAATAAAATTTTAAGCTCACAACAATTAATTTAACCAATTCCAGATTTCTTATCTAAACCAACACTAAACTGTATATTATCAATGTGTTAACTAAATTTCAGAATGACCAATAATTTTAACGTAAAAATGCAAAAATGTTCAAAAGCACAAGTTTCTCGATGTTTACTCCACTAGAAACAAAGGTAAACAGAAAACCGATTATTAATGGTCATCAGCTGATCGGTCGATCAGCAGATGCATGCACCAAAACACATTTCTTGTAAGGCTGCCGTTAATAGAATTTGTACTCATTAATAGAACTGATAGTCCTTGCGGGAAGTAACTCGTTGATTGAAATCCCATAGATTGAACCGCTCGTTAATGGAGGGTCCACTGTACGCACTTATGCACATACAGTCCAGGGAGGTAAAACGCTCAGGGGAACCAATCAGCTATTTGTAGCTACAGACGAGGGGCATGGCTTATGGGCCAGCTTAGCGTGGAAACACAATAATTTATCTCTCCATTAAATATGAGGTGCTGCAGATGAGAACAAGACGAGCAACAAAACAGCATGAGATGTAAAGTTATCATATCCTTACATAGTACTTTTCAAAACTACTAAACTTTAACTTCGTACATTTAATTTTTTACCACTCGTTTACTTCTCGCCCACAGTTCCTCATATTTCTGAAGCATTGATCCTGATAACCTACCCTGATATCCCTCTTTAGTCTTTCCACATTGGTTGATGTAGTTAGGGTGTCCAGACCAAGAAGAAGAACTAGAGAGGCAAACATCAAATCTAGAAGTAAGCCGTCACATCTGTCTCCAACAGTCTCACTTCCTCGAATTAAAACTAGCCGAATGCTGTAAGAAATAACCATAATACAATTTTAAGTTATTTAGTATACGTACCTGTACAGTGTAGGTGTACCCAGATAACTGACGCAAATGGATCGGGAAAAGTCGTTGGTTCGTGAATCAATGGTTATTTAAGCATTTAATCCCCTAATAACTTAACAAATTCAGGGATTTAAACCCATAAGAACATAACAAATTCAGGGGGTTAGGGAATGGCCACCCTCCAAAACCCCCACCTACCCTTGATATATCTTTGTCGTGCACACTGTGAGGCAAAAAAATAAAGCAAGCATATTAAGCCTTAAATGAGCAGTGTAAAGCATAAACTGACACTTATTTAGTTGTGTTGAGGATGGTAGAGATGGTCTAGGGTGGCAAGTTCAATCTCTACCAATCTTTGCTGATCCATCATTACTCTTATTATGCCTTATCACATCATATCAAGTTGCCCCTAAGAGTGGCAGCACAAGAGAAACCATCACAGTCAGATATACGTGGCATGTTTAAACAAGAGCAAAGATGGTGGGAATGAGTCAGAGGCGGAGTGCAGAGAACTATCGTGGCATGAATTCACACCATACCACAACTCACCAAATTCAAAACAGCTTTGCAGCTCCTCTCCCGATCGTTAGATCTCCGGGGCATCATCGAAACTTATGGGGTATTTCCCCTATATGTAATCGTAGGTTATTGGGGCATCGGTTTTCTGGGTATACCT
Organism: Homarus gammarus; assembly: GCA_958450375.1. Classification (NCBI taxonomy): domain Eukaryota; kingdom Metazoa; phylum Arthropoda; class Malacostraca; order Decapoda; family Nephropidae; genus Homarus; species Homarus gammarus. Next base: position 330,759 of record CAUDMG010001226.1, read on the forward strand.
ATACAGCATTGAGATCATATGAACATTGGCCCCAAGAGTTCTTCACCTCGAATCTTTGGTTCTATGACCAATATTAATTTCAAAAGTAATGTATACCAAGGTATTAGGCTATTTATTCAACTACTCAATCAGACAATAATTATTTAAGAAAGTCTCTCTTACTTCTGGCAAATGTATTCCACATAGGAGAAACTTCTGGTACCTGTGGGTAGTGAAGGAAACTTGACTAAGAGATGGAGCTTTATTCCTGATGTTTCATCTTGTGATGAAACGTCAGGAATAAAACTCCTCCTTTTAGTTGTGTTTCCTTCACTACCACACTACCAACTCTCAATTTATAAAAAGACACTACAGTAAACCCATCCCATTTGCGGGTTTACAATTCGCGATTTTAATGATTCGCGGTAAGCAGCTGGTGGCTCGGGTGGCTAGCATGCGAGCCTCCTCCCTCAGCACAACGAGTCACCCCACTCGCCAGCAGTGTCTCATCTCCCTCTGTTTGCCCTCACCCTGTACCCATGACCAAGCATCTCGTGTCATACTCTCAAAACTTTTGTTTCTTTGTGAAAATGGTCCAGAAAAGACTGCTTAGTGTCAGTGCTAGTGATGCTAGTGGAGTGAAACATAAAAGGCAAAAGTCAGTGATGACTCTGACAAAGAAAGTTGAATTATTAGACAAGTTAAAGGAGGGGATGAGTGCTACCATCGTTGGTCGGCTGTTTGGTGTTAACCAATCCACAGTGTGGTTCATAAGAAAGAATGAACAAGCAATTCATGATTCTGCTCAAGCATGTGCTCCTGCAAGTGTTAAAGTGGCTCAGGTTGTTCATGACAAGAACATAGTGAAAAATGAGAAAGCTCCAGACTTCCCCATACGAATGTAAGTACAGTTTTGTGACTTAAGTTTCTCATACACAGTATAGGTAAACCTGTATATTAGTGCACTAAGGTATTATATAAGTGGCTATTCGCAGTTTTGCCAATTCACACCATTTCTTGGAACCTATCCCTCGCGAATGGCAAGGGTTTACTGTATTTAATGAATCTTTGTTATTTGAAGAATGCAACCAACACCATTTTCTTTACTTTGTTATTTACAAAGTAAAACTGAGTTTATGGAAGCAAAATATGACATAGCCAGGGAAGAAAATTTAAGTTTTTAGGAATCTGCAGTTTTCTGAAACCCGGCTTTGAGGGTGTACAGCTTGGGTTAGCAACCCCTGGCACGCATGCCACGCAAGAGGGTTGAGCATGGCACGCGAAATGATTTTAAAAATATATTACAAAATTTAAAAATAATGGTGCCATTTCAAATAAACAAACTGTGACACGAGCTCGAGCTAGAACTCATGCGTCCAGTACCCGTCCACTCAGCTGTAGCCTGTGTTGCATCAGAGCCAGTGTTGCCATTTTAGCTACACAAAATAAGGAGCTCGCCTTGTGTTCTTTTTCTCAAATATTTTCTATATTTAAGAAATTGAGGACAATTTTGTTTTATTATTTTGAATATGTATTTACATCAGTTTTATTAAAATTACACAATCATCTTTCTATTAGTATTCAAGCTACCAGATTATTTATTTGTGGGAGTTTCTATTTCTAGGTGGTAACACTGGTTACTCAGACCGTCAGGCATGGTCAGTGTACTTTCAGCTGCGGTGACAGAAGCTACTCATAATTAAGTAGTCACATTGGCAGCTGCCAAGAAAGCCAAATTAGACGTTTGATCGTTTCAACCCTCTTGGACAAAAGAATTTGGATTTATTCTAAAGAATGGTCGAGCTGTGCGTGCTCTGTGTTGTGAGAATGTTGTTTGCCGGACATCAAGTGTAAAGAGACATTATGAAACGAAGTATGAGAAGACATTTAAGGACAATGCATACAAGGCTGAAGCAATTAAGAAGGCAGTATCCCGCAAAGAAAAACAAACAGCATTATGAAGAATCTGAGTGCAAACAAAGATCATGCAACTGAGGCCAACTACAAAGTTTCTCTCTGTATTGCTAAACATGAAAAATCATTAACTGATGGGGATTATATAAAGGAGGACTTTCTCAGCAGCTCTCACGTTTTATTTAGTGATTTACCAAACAAACACAATCATCTCAAGGATAAAAGACATGCCTGTTGCAGCCAGGACTGTAGAGGGGCACATATCAAGACATGGCGGCAAATATAAAAGAACAGCAAACTATTGCATTAACAAGTGCAAATGTGTTCAGTATTGCTTTTGATGTGTTGATATAAATGACATACCAAGTTTGGTTATTGTAGCCAGGTACAGTGACACGGAGGTACATGAGGAGCTGTGCTGCTAAGACCTATGCATGGTACTACCAAGGTAGATCACATTGTTAAAACGTTCATTGATCATTTTGAGGAGAGAGGGGTTGATATTAAAAAAAAAATATTTGCAGTTACAACGGATGGCACTCCTGCTTTGGTAGTAAAACACAGGGAATTTGTCAAGCTAATTGAGGATAAAATCGGGCACTGCATTATTCATCAAGAAAATCTGTGAGCCAGAATTTCAAACTCTGATCTCAATAAAGTAATGGACACTGTGACAAAAGGTTTGAATTTTATGGTTGCACGATCTTCTCTTACACACAGACAATTCCAGTCTTTTCTTGATGAGATGAAAAGTGCATACCTTATGGAGGCATACCCCCTTTACTCATGTTAGGTGGTTAAATTGCGGGAAGGTTTTAGAACGGTTCATGGAATGCTTTGATGAAATCAGGATCTATCTGAAAGAAAAGGGCCAAAAATACCTAAAACTGGAAGATGACCAATGGGTAGTTAAACTTATGTTTCTTTCAGACATCACCAAACACCTCAGTGATGTTAATCTTTGCCTGCAGGACAAACAGTTGTGGATCTGTATGACACTTGGAAGGCTTTTGTTGCAAATCTGGCAGCTTACTTTGTGAATATTAAAATTACAACTTTCCACTACTTCAAGCACCAGAAGGGGTTGTCAGCACATCATTCTATGATGTTACAGAAATTGCAGTGTACATGCAAGAACTGAAGTCATAGTCCTCACTCAGATTTCAAGATTTCCAGCACATTGGCCCAATGTTTTTCTTTTTAATTAAACCTAAAAACTTTGAGGAGAGTGACTTGGACTCGTCTTTATTTGGGTGGATGGAAATTGGGGACCTGGAGATGCAGCCGATCGATTTTAAGTTGTCTTCATCATAGGTAGTAAAGTTTATGGAACTACGTAAATCACTTGAAACGACTGTGAGTGATCATGAGGCCTCCATCCTAAGCTGCTGGGCATCCCTACCAGAGAAATTTGATTTCTTGATGAAGGTTACCTTCACACTGCTTTCAACCTTTGGATAGACATATCTATGTGAGCAGATATTTTCACACAGGAATAATATCCTCAATCCTCAACGGAGCCGACTTACAACTGATCACTCCAAGGGGTGTGTGCAACATAAGATGTCCAGATATACTCCCGATATAGCAACGCTGAGCAAGAGGAAGCAGGGACAGGGATCACACTAAAATGGTGAGAGCATTTTATAGTATTTGATTATATATTTTACCATTCATATGCAATTGTGTGTACTGTATTTCAAATACCATGTATGACAGCATTATTCATCAATATGCACTTGACAATAATTTGCACATTGAAAATTATAGTTGGCAGTAGGGAAGTAGAAATGTCAAAAACTGGCACAGTATGTTTAAAAGGTTGCCGACCCCTGGTGTACAGTAATATCTCTGATAGCATGAAACCCCTCAAACCCGAAACTCTCCAATAGCCAGAATTGAAATTTTCTGAGGGGCACATTTTCTGGAAAATTCTGAGAAAATTTTCCCGGTACCCGTAAAATTCCGGGGATGGGGTATTTTTTTTCCGGGTTTGAGAGATAATATAATGGGCAGTTTCTGAAACTTCCGATAAAATTTTTCCGGTACTCGGAAAATTCCAGGGATGAGGGATTTTTTCTGGCTTTGAGAGAGTCGTCTCGTAACCTGGAAATCTCTCATTCCCGGAAGTACTCTGCACCAATTGTTCCGGCTAACAGAGATATCACTGTAACTGTATTATTTTTTTACGTTTTCTTTAAATTACGGTACTGTACTGTAATTATTGTACTGTATATACAGTCTATACAGTACTGTACTGTAAACATATGCAGTACTGGTCTATACATATTACAGTACAGTATTAAGTTTCTTTCTATGTAATAACAGGTAATGTAAGTACAGTATATACAGTATAGAAGTACTGTATAGTATTTTTATGATGGAATGAGAATTAGACCAACAACCCTTTTATTTTTTACGTTTTTGAAAATTTTCTTTTTTAATTAACTTACCTGGTATATGCATATACTGTACTGTATCACATTTTTTTTATACACAGTGCTGTACTGAGAAAACACTTACCTATCATGGTATGTCTTCCACATAAGATTTGAATTTGGGGTTCTTGTGGTACAGAGAGTGACTCCATGTGACTCACCAAAAACATGAATCCCATTCAGAGAACCAATCAAGGCATATGCTGGCTGAAACAAAATGCAATATTAAATAACAGATGACAGTAAAAGTGAGAAAAAAATTTTGCTTTGTGCATGTTTTTATTTCTTTGTCTGTACAGGAATTTAGATAAGCTCACACATTTTGTTATGGACTACTTTAGCGTTCAATTACAAATCCACAAATCCTATACTGTATACATTATATACTGTATACATTAAGTCTTTGAACTAGATAATGAAAATAAAATATTGAAATTTGGACCACAGGAACACATTCATAAATACTGCAATTAGTCCTCTTCACCATTGAACGGCCTGTTAGCTGATTGGGCGGTCAATCACATCTCTGTTACGCATTGTTGGCAAGTACTGGGCATGCACCTGCTACAATGTTGGTCAAGTCTGGTCTTGAAAGAGCTCACACTTGGTGCCGTCACAACACTGGCAGATTGTTCCAAGAGTTCACAATTCTCACTCCGAAAAGGTTTGCCCTCACAGTTTTCTGGACTTGCGGCATCTTCAACCTTGAGCTGTGACCCGTTATGGGGCGGGTGTCTGCCAACACCAGGTAGGACACTCGACTGATTTGTGAATTCTGAGATGTTTATAAACTTCAATTAGGTCACCCCTTGCCCGTCTGTAGTATAAGCTAGGCAGCCTGAGCATATCTCTTTTTAACTATACCTCATCTATTCTATCAGCTACTTCCTCAGTCTTAGTTAGAATCTCTTTCCCAGCTTGCTCTAGTTTGGCAACCAACAAGGATCCAGCTTCCTCTATTTTCGTCACTAAGTTTCTCTTTCTCTTATGATCTGTAACAGCCTCCATACTTTACTGCATTCAGCATCATCCTAAATGCTGTTAAGCTCAGACCAACACAATCCACCCTAGACGTCCCCTAGCAGTAATTGTTTGTCAACAAACTTCCTGTGGGGTTTTAACCTGATTCCTTACGTCTATGCATGTCTTGTCGAAAAAAAATCACGTGATGATATCAATATATCATTGGTCACGACTGGATGACGTCAGTCAATATTGCGCATGCGTGAAGCGCAGATACAGTAGGCTCTCACCAATAACGTTTAATAGGTGCCTGAAAAACACCGTTATTAGCGAAAACGTTATTTGTGTGACATTAAAATACATGTAAAAAGGGTTTATTGGTGCCGCCGCCACAAGAATTTCACCCATTTTTTCCCCTTGAAGCCCTCCTAACACTTTTTGTTAGCTTGGGGGAGTTTTTGAGGTGCTTGGTGTGATGATTGTTCCATATCAGAGGGCCGCTAACACTTGCACTGTCTTTCATTCTACAAGCTAACCATTTCACAAGAAAATGCTCTACCACTAACAACCTGTTTCTATCGCCTTTATCATTCATGGCTCGCCTCGCATTTCCATCACTCCCGAAATATTTTTAGCCAGCGCAATACTCTTCTTGGTCTCCTCTAAGTTCCTCTTAATATTTCGCACTGTAGATTCAGGACAGTTCAATTTCCTCACTTTAAAAGTTCCCAGTCATTCAAGTGGCAAATCACTCCCTCCACCACCTCCCCTAGTCTCCACAGGCAAAAATGCGGAAGCCATTATTGATCACCGACCCTAACAACCACTAGTTATAGTGGCGAAAATCTCACACGTGGGCGCAGTGTTGTATTCCACTGAGCGTGTGTGAGAGTGAGGCGGAGTGGACAACTACGTCATCAACATGGCGGCAAACAAACGCTATCATTGATGAGCTCGGACGCTTCCCGCGAAATTTCCGTTATTCAAGAGAATCCAAACGTTATTATCGAAAATGGGTATCTATTGTAACTTACCGTTATTGTGGAAGTAGTTATTGGCGAGAGCCTACTGTAACATCTCCTCAGAGACGAACACTGGAAACTACGTCAAATCAATTAAATTTAATTGTGTAGCTATTAATCATTTCCGCCATGTATATATGGGGTTCAAACTGCTCAAAATAACGAGATCTAAATGTTTCAGTAGTTTATAACTTTCGGACACGCTATGTCCTAAAGTAAAATAATACAGGATTTTTAGCTCTATCTTCCTATATATAAATCAACATAGTGTTCCATGGCTGTCTGTTACCAAAACAAGTTTTTTCTTTCGGTAGCTCGTTCCCAGGAGACTGATGTTTAAAGTATTACCCAAATTCCGGTCCGACTAATTACCCAAATGTAGCCGCAATGACGTCAAATAATGGTCCTACATGAATAAATCGGACTGCCAACCACTTCTCGACTAGTATTTGGTGTCACAAAGTCACAAAAAATTGGAAAACTTAATTTAAAATGAGTTAATAGGTCGCGTGCTTGTACCGAGGGAGCGAGTAATTACCCAAATGAACCCAAATGTACCCAAATGTTGTCGCAATGAAGTCAAATGATGGTCCTACAAGAGTAAATCGGGCTGTGAATCACTTCTCGATTATTATTTGGTGTCATAAAGTCACAAAAAATTGGTAAACTTAATTTAATCTGAGTTATGTTAGGTTAGGTTAGGTACATGCACTCGATCAATTAACTCGGATTAAATTAAGTTTACCAATTTTTTGTGACTTTGTGACACCAAATACTAGTCGAGAAGTGATTGGCAGTCCGATTTGTTCATGTAGGACCATTATTTGACTTCATTGCGGCCACATTTGGGTACATTTGGGTAATTAGTCGGACCCCGCAAATTCCCTCAAAGTTGCTGGTTGACATATAATAAGGTCTTCCAGTATTACTAATATGTGTCACATAATTAATCCTCTCGAGTCATTTATACAGTAAACTATCATCCACAGTTAAATACATGATTACCATATATATACTACATGACATAATGCACTTTTATAACTACATAAGTACAACAAATATGCATAAAATATTTCTCCTACACAAGGAATGCATTAAAAGATGCCCTAGTGTGTATACCATTATCCCTGTACACTGGTAGTGGAGTGCAGGGATTAAAGGCCTGATACCCCCTGTCCCTGAGGTGCACCTGCATCCATTCCTGGATTCCACCTGTTGCAACGAGACCCTCCCTCCCTTCAGGGCTTCTTTCTTTATCCTCAACATTCGCTTGACTTAACACAATACATCACAATTTTATTTTATTTTCGTGAAATAATGTTGTCATATACGTACGTACCGGCTTGCCAGGTCCCGTGTGTCGCACAAACAGGGGAACTCCGCTTACAGCAGACAGTCCCACAAGCGTACACGACGCCATGTTGTGTTTACCTGGACTACAGTGTTGCCACAACCCAGCCAGCTTTCACCTCACTTTACCTCCCCTTTACCCTGCCTATCTGGCTACACTGCTTTAAATTCGACCCCTGTATTATAGTACATTAATTTGTGTGGTTATCAACTTGATAATCACACAAGTAAAATGAAAACATGAAGTTCCCAAGCGATTTAGTATAATTCACATCTTCAGGGGTGAGTACAGACTAAGGAATAGTTAATAACAAGGCATATATATACTGTATAGTACCAGGAGAGTAAAACATAAGAACCTAGGGACAGCAGTTGGCTACCATTGTCCATATCCAAGTCATTAAGTAGTAACCCAGCCCTTTTGCCTGGCTACAAATCTTCTTAATGACAAAATTTGAATCCAATTTGTATTGTACATGCCATTACGCAAATTCATGTTAAAAGATTCGGTATGTTTAATGAGACTAGATGCTATACTGTTTATACTGACAATTGAATTACAAGATAAGATTGAGGAGGCATTGGCCCAGCCAAAATACAATGATTGCTATCTCCCATATGAATGAACACAGCATTGGATTCCTGGCCTGTCCTAACACTATATTTATGCTGTTTAAGTCTAGTTATAGTGTTGCAGTGCCAATTTTTAAGGTGCAGGAGCTGTCAAAATAATTTCCGTTTCCTAAACCGTTTCTATTTTTTTTTATACTCTTCACCACTGACCGCCTCGTTAGCCGTTTGGGCGATCGGTCACGTCTCTGTTACGCACTGTTGGCAAGTACTGGGCATGCACCGGCTCCTGAATGTACCTGAACCTGCTCCAGTGTTCTGTGGCGCACGCAGGGGGGTTTCCTGGTTGCCCGGAAACCCACCCCTTCCAGGTACTGCATGGTGCGGCCAACCCATACCTTTAGTAACACGAAGGTTGGGTCAGCTTACCTGACCTCACCCCACGCCACGGTAACTTCCACCACCTCTGCCATTCCCATGCACCTGAATGCACTTAATATACAGCACTGCCAGACAGTGTGAAATATTGAGATTTAATGGGTTTTTTTCATTTTCTCATCTACATTGTACATTTTCTATAGATTTTACACATTCAGTACAGTAATAACCATATTATATACTCTATATATAGTGCAGTAAATTCATGTATTTTAAAATTGTGTAAATAAAATATTTAAAAAAAATTATGACATCTATTATCCTGTAATATAAGTCTATATGCAAAGATTAGGATGCTGAATTACACCAGACTTCTCAGTAATTTGGAAATCCCCCCTACTCAATTTCTGGGTGCGCCCCTGAGTGTTGGTCAAGTCTTGTCTTAAAAGAGCTCACACTCGGTGCCATCACAACACTTTCAGGTAGATTGTTCCAAGAGTTCACAAATCTCACTCCGAAAAAGTTTGCCCTCATAGTTTTCTGGACTTGCGGCGTCTTCAATCTTGAGCTGTGACCCCTTGTGGGGCGAGCGTCCGCCAGATCCATGTAAGGACACTGGACTGAGTAGTGCCCCCTGAGATGCTTATACACCTCAATTAGGTCACCGGTTATCCCTTGCCCGTCTGTAGTATAAGCTAGGCAAGTTCAGGCGCTCCAATCTCTCAGCTGATCTAGTCTGTACTCACCCCTGAAGATGTGAATTACACGAAAGCGCTTGGGAACTTCGTGTTTTCTTCTTTCCTGGTGGTTATCAGCATATATATATATATATAATATTTGATCTAGTAACGGGCTGTTTGGGTTCACACTCAGGATGGGATGGAGAAAAGAAAGTCACACTGTGGTTTCTGTATACATGTTGTATTGGATGTACAATGCAGCTTGGTGCTGGGAAGTGGCAGCGTGGTTACAAGCGTGATGAAGAGAGAGCTGGTTGGTGAGGGTGCTCAGAGGAGGGCAGCTTGTGGGTCGCCATGCTCGCCGGCGGGAGCGAGGGCCGCCAGGCAGCGGCGGAGGAGGTGGTGTAGCTTGCTGCTGCTGTAGCTAGAAGAAGAGAGAGCTGGATGGTGAGGGTGCTCAGAGGAGGACCAGCTTGTGGGTCGCCATGCTCGCCGGCGGGAGCGAGGGCCGCCAGGCAGCGGCGGAGGAGGTGGTGTAGCTTGCTGTGGCTGTAGCTAGAAGAAGAGAGAGGTCACCACGAGGTCAGGTCTGAAATAGCGGAGGTAGGCGTGGCTTAGTAGTTGACCTCCGTCATGTAAGGCGGCGCTGGTTGACCTAGACCACGAGGCATACCCTGGGGAATTCGCGGAGTCGGCTACTCAGCGACAAACAGCGTTTGTAGGGGAGAAATCCACTACAATACTCCCCCTTCCCTCCAGGCGGTGTAGGAGACTTGTTGTCTGCAGAGTTGCATGGCACATGTGAGGCAGAACGGGCGGTGCATGCCACATGTGAGACAACGGCGAGGGCGTGGATGAGCCGGCCGCTAGAGGAGACAACTGTTTAGATACACCATATCCGTGGGAGTAGAGAGGGAGAAAAAGAGTGTGTGGAGGCGATGAATGTTGTGCTTCCCTCACGGCAGGTACAGAGTCATCAGATGCGCCTGCTGGGGTGTGTGGGCCTGGGTCAGGAGCAGGGGCTGCGTCAGCAGAAGCGGATGAGGGCTCGTGACAGCAGCTGGGTCCACGACAGCAGCAGGGTGCAGGACAGTAGCAGGGAGTACCTGAGAGAGAAAAGAGGGGTGTGTTGGTCCGCACTCAGGCGCATGGGCCGCGTCGGGAGCAGGGGCTGCATCAGGAGGAGCGGCAGGGGGTACTGCTGGGCCGGGGGCGGCGTCTGAGGCAGGACGGGTGTGCTGGGGTTGGTAGGACGTGGTGCTTGGGGCAGGAAGAGGAGCTGGTGTCTGCTTAGAGAAGCAGTGCTGCTCTAGGGTGTCTAACCTGCGGTGTAGAGACAGTAGCTGTAGAGCTGATGAGAGCTGCTTCTGGGTGGATAAGCCAGTCTTCCATGTTGCTTGAAGACTGGGAGAGTGATCGGTTTCTCCTCCATCCTGTGTGAGTGCGAATCTCCGGGGGTCACCATTTGTGGGGTACGGGTTGTTTGGGTTCACACTCAGGATGGGATGGAGAAAAGAAAGTCACAATGTGCTCTCTGCATACATGTTGTATTGGATGTACAATGCAGCTTGGTGCTGGGAAGTGGCAGCGTAGTTACAAGCGTGATGAAGAGAGAGCTGGTTGGTGAGGGTGCTCAGAGGAGGACCAGATATTAAATGATTGATTGATTGATCAAAACAGAGGTGCCGGAGCGGCGCTCCGGTGAGCTCCGGCAGCACTGCACCCCTGACTAATAAGATCATTGCCCATTTGATCTAAGTAGAACATATTACTTTTAATTACTTTTATCCTCTTCACCACTGATCGGCTCGTTAGCCGTTTGGGCGATCTGTCACGTCTCTGTTACACACTGTTGGCAAGTACTGGGCATGCACCGGCTCCTGAATGTACCTGAACCTGCTCCAGTGTTGGTGCCGTCTTCAAAAATGGCCGCCATCTTTAAAAAAATAGCCGCCATCTTGAAAAATAGCCACCATCTTGATAAATAGCCACAATCTTGAAAAATTGCAGCCATCTTAAAAAATAGCCACCATCTTGATAAATAGCCACAATCATCGAAAATAGCCATCTTGAAAAATAAACACCATCTTGAAAAATAGCTGTCATCTTGAAGAGTCGCCATATTCCAAAAACTGAAAAGCAAAATAACTGCTTCAGTATTAATTGTACGAAAAAATAACAACATCCAGTCAAAGTTGTCCTAATCATGTATAGTTCCCTATCTTTATGTTAATACGATAACGTTTACGCCATGGGCCAGCCTGTTAGGTCCTATTTAACAGACCCGTCCCAGTTAAAGCTTCCGTTTTGTGGATTTACTTCATTGAACACAAGTGTCTTTCTTACACCAAAGGCTTCCATAAGTCTCTGCAAATTATAACTCATGAAGTTGGTTGAGTAGGCAGAAGACTACCACAAAGATCCAGCCAGGCGAGGGTGCAGGGAGAGGATGTTTTTGAAGAGTCCAAGTGGTGTAAAATTAAACTAATGGGAGGGAACTTACTTATCGCCTGGTGTATCTACAGATCCCCAAACTGTGGCCCACTAAATCAAAGGAACTTAACCTTAATAGACAACGCGGCGATGCTCAACCCTAGCCACCTCCTTATCATGGGGGACTTTAACTATGGCGACATCGACTGGAGAGACGAGTTCGCCCGAAATGACCTGAATAACCCTGCTACTCTTGTTGTAGAAACTCTGAGAGATAATTTTCTGTTCCAACGTGTTAGAGACCCGACACATTACGGAGGGGAGCAAACACCCAAGCCACTAGACCTCATCATAACAAACGAGGAGGGTATGGTGGCCAAACTGGAACACCTTGCCCTAGTTGGCACCAGTCACCATATAGTGTTGTCATTCAGATTTAACTGTTACCTAGTTCAGGATAAGGCCAGGCCAAGGGGCAAATATTACAAGGAAAATTACATCGGGATGAGGAAAGAGATGAGGGGTATCAATTGGCCGGACTCATTAAGGCACAAGAACGCAGACACTACGCTGAATATCATAACTAGTAAAGTGACCCATCTGATCGATAAATATATACCCAAGACCAAACCCAGTGCCTCTAGGAATACGAGGGGATCCCTACACATGAACCATGCGGCGGTCGACAAAGTTAAGAAGAAAGCCCAGAAATTCAAGACGTGGGTTGGATCAAATGATGAGCAGGACAGGAGGATGTATGCAAGAGCCAGAAACCAAGCAAAGATAGAATGTAGAAGGGCTGAAAAGGAGTTCCAGAGGCTGGTTGCAAGCGAGGTCAAGTCAACTCCAAAGGCGTTTTATCGCTATGCAAAGCCGAAATTAAAACCGCGTGTAGGAGTATCAGACCTGAGGCAGAATCTGACCAGGATAAAGCTGAGGCATTGAACAGCTTCTTTTCCTCGGTGTACACAAGAGAGGATGCGATTAACCTTCCTGCGTTTGAGGACAGACGGTTCGACACAGTGCTGACGCACATTATGTTCACAGAAGAGGGTATTAGAAGTAAACTGTCAAAGATAAAGGTCCATAAGAGTCCCGGCCCTGACATGGTGCATCCCAGAGTGCTAAGAGAGTTGTGCAACAAGCTTGCCGAGCCCCTGAAGATCCTGTTTTGTAAATGCCTGGATGAGCAAAGGGTCCCCATTGGATGGAAAGTGGCTTATGTGAGTCCTATCTTCAAGAAGGGCGATCGTCACTCCATGAACAACTAAAAATCGGTGAGCCTGACCAGCATAATATGTAAAGTACTTGAGAGTATTATCAGAGATGCCGCGATGGAACATCTACTACGAAACAACCTATTGTCCTAGATTTTGCCAAGGCTTTCGACAGTGTACCCCACGAAAGGCTGAAAATCAAACTGGAAGGGTACGGAATTCGGGGAAATGTCCTAGCGTGGATAGAAGACTTTTCACATGACTGCAAGCAGTGTATGGTGATTAATGGCACGGAATTATCATCCGTACCTGTCGCAAGTGGGGTACCACAGGGCAGTGTATTGGGCCCGCTGTTGTTTTTTTTTGTTTCACAAATGACATAGACGTTGTACACTCCTCCATACAAATGTTCGCCGATGACGCCAGGTTATTTCTAGAAATTAAGAACCAAGCTGACTGTGAAGAGCTGCAGATGGACCTCTGTGGGCTCCAAGAATGGTCGAAGAAATAGCTGCTGAGATTCAATGTCACGAAGTGTAAGAGGATGCATCTGGGGCATACCAACGGTAAGGAGGCGTATCCTTTGTCTCAACGGGATGAAGAAACTGCACTATTTGAGACTGAATGTGAGAAGGACCTAGGTGTGTATGTTGACAATGGGCTGAAGTTCTCGGACCATTGCGAGAAGACGGTAAATCAGGCAAATAAATTATTGGGTTTTATAAGGTCAAGTAGAAAGTGCTTCCCTATCTGGAGTACTGTCACCCCGACTGGTCCCCGAGATATGCTAGAGCAGTGGTTCTCAACCTTGTTTGCCCCATGCACCCCTTTCACCATATGTCAGAATGTCATTCCCCCCTCCTTTCCAAGATTGTCTGCCTCAAAAAGTGCATTCCAAATAATATGCATATAATACTGAAAATCCTTTATTTTTTCCATTTTAGTACATATACATTTACAATTTTACATGGATTATTTTTATATTGGAGTTTTACAAATTAAATGCCAATTGAAAAGGTTGATGGATTTATAAAACTTGAATAAAAGTAAAATAGCTTTTTTATATTTATAATGAATTACTTAACAGACCAAACTGAAGCATAATGCATTAACAAAAAGTTCAATAGAATACCAGGATATTTTAAATTTATAATTAATTTTATTCAGATGAAGATTACAGTCAATGAGAAACCTGTAATTGTTTTTTCTTCGCCAATTCTGGGATACGCGGAGGAGTGCTTGAAAGGGCACAACGCAGGTTTTTCTGCCTCTAATCTACTACGTTGCTTCGTTTTAATTTGCAACAGAGTTGAAAAGCCTGACTCACAAAGATATGTCGACACAAACGGAAGCAATGCACGGATAGCTCTTTCTGCCACTTTTGGGTAGGAATCGCACGTCAAGGGCCAAAATTCTGTGATTGATTTCTCATCGAACATATCTCTTGCTCCCGAATCAGTTCCCCTCCCCCCCCCCCTGAAAACCTGAATTCCCCCTGGTTGAGAACCCCTGTGCTAGGAACTGTCAGTTGGTTGAAAATATCCAAAGGAAGGCCGCCAGACGGGTCCGACTATTTACCCAAATGTAGCCGCAATGAAGTAAAATAATGGTCCTACATGAATAAATCGGACTGCCAATCACTTCTCGACTAGTATTTGGTGTCACAAAATCACAAAAAATTGGAAAACTTAATTTAATCTGAGTTAATAGATCGAGTGCATGTACCTAACCTAACCTAATCTAACCTAACACAACTCAGATTAAATTAAGTTTACCAATTTTTTGTGACTTTATGACACCAAATAATAATCGAGAAGTGATTCACAGCTCGATTTACGCTTGTAGGACCATCATTTGACTTCATTGCGACAACATTTGGGTTCATTTGAGTAATTACTCGCTCCCTCGGTACAAGCACGCGCAGTGGCGTAGCTAGTGTGTGCCGCCCGGGGCGGCCCTTGAGTTTGCCGCCGCCGCCCCCCCCCCCCCCCCCCTCGTGCCCCCACAAAAAATACATATTGCACAGTGACTCACTGTGGGTGGCTTTTGTCGGGGTGGCTTTTGTCTGTACCCCAGTGAGGATAGTGTCTTAGTATAAAATCGCAATGCTGTGAAACAAAATCTTAATATTTAATCTCAGTACCGCAGCAAAAGTCACATCAATATTTTTTAACCAATACTTTAATATTTCTTACCTTATAGTATTATGTCTTCCAACGAAGTAAATAACTGGATCGAAAACACAAGAGAACTTAAAAGTCGTCTAGCCTCCCCTCGTCTTGTCACGATGGAGACTTGTGCAGAACTGAAGTGAATTGCTTGTAACTGGTGGATTGGTCGGCTGTACATGAATTGATATGACCCGAGACTGCATGGTTTTGCAGCTACTGGAGACGTTAATCCTTCCCTTTGTATCGGCGGCAAGTTAATCCTCGTCGTGTCTGATCTAACACCTGACCCACACCACATGAGGTCACTGGCGTACTTGTTTGAAGTTGTTTCCTTAATCCTCAACAGGTTACAGGTTGTGTGTGTGGCGGGGGGGGGGGGGGGGGGCGCGCATAGCAAGGGTGTAGCTCATGACGTGGCTGTGATGATGTGGGTCAGGTGTTAGGTCAGACACGACAAGGATTAACTTGCCGCCGATACAAAGGGATGGATTAACGTCTCCAGTAGCTGCAGATATGGGTGATGAGCAGACCCAAAAGTGCCGCCCGGGGCGGACCGTCCCCCCCCCCCCCCGCCCCCCCTAGCTACGCTAGTGAGGCACACGATCTATTAACTCAGTTTAAATTAAGTTTTCCAATTTTTTTGTGACTTTGTGACACCAAATACTAGTCGAGAAATGGTTGGCAGTCCGATTTATTCATGTAGGACCATTATTTGACTTCATTGCGGCTACATTTGGGTAATTAGTCGGACCGGCTAACTAGAGGATCATTTGGTGAAGAGGATAAAAGAAAAGGAAAAGTAACAAGACGTGACCGATCGCCCAACCCTTCCAATAATAATTTTTTTTTTACATACACTCCACTTGTATGAATAATTCGAAATCAATGTTGAAAGCAAGATGATGAAATAAATGTTGCCTCTCTTGAATGTTCATTGTTTACAATTACAAGCCATCAGCTGTTTGGGTTTGGCTGAGCACGTGTCAGTGGAGCTGCTCTCAGGTACGTAAAATTTGGCGTAAATTATTTATTAAAGATGAAAAGTTAGAAATATTTTAGTTCTATTGGACTCAATAGCAACTTTACAAATCATTTGAAATGGAGCAGACGGTTAGCACCAGAACACTTCTGTTGTTTGGCTGAGTAAGCAGTAAAAAATAAATATCCTCGTTAACTTGTACAGTTCATTCCGAATTGAAATAAAAAATATATTTGGTAGAATTATAATTTCGGTCATCCTCTTATTTTGAAGTAGGTCAGAATCGTTCAAAACAAATAAAAAACATCGGAAAACAATTTCAACCTAACCTAACAATCGACCCTAGCCTAAACCTCTCCTGGACGGTGGTAATTTAAAATCCTAATACCGGTAGTCACTGGATGACTGAAACAATAATACTGCCAAATTAACTCGGTAATTATTGAAGACTGTTCTGCGGCCGATTTTTCATAGAAACCGAACATAAAAACACTGCAATTTCATTGTGTGCAGATCGTTCCAACGTTACAAGAGTTCACAATTCTCACTCTGAAAAAGTTTGCCCGCACAGTTTTCTGGACTTGTGGCTTCTTCAACCGTGAGCTGTGCCCTTGGTAACTTTTTCTCATCCTGAACACTGACCTGTGTCGATCCGCACCATCCTTCCAATACCACAAATGCTTACCACTGACTGGTCCAGACTCAAGAATACTTATAGGAATTGCCACATCATGATTTTTTTGAGATAAGACATTGAGTAGTGGGAACAAGTTACCAAACATCATCATTAACTCGAATACGCTGAATAGCTTCAAACATAGGTCAGATGGATATATGAGCGATAGGGGTTGGGTGTAAATGGGACTGCCCAGTATGGGCCAATAGACCCGCTGCAGTTTCCTTCATTCTTATGTTCTTATAAAGTGATATTGCATAGAAGATATTCTTCATGGACTTATTGTCTTTATTATAAGATAAGACATATTGGTAAAATGGGAGTGATACATACCACCATCATCTGCACATTTCTTCATAAAAAGAAAAACTATAGTAATTCCATGATAACCTGGCCCATAAGCCATGCCCTTCTTCTATACTAATAGCTGATTGGTTCATAGAAAATTCAAACTAAATGTGTTCACAATTGGTAAGCAGACTTGTTATTATCTAAAATAATGTTAAATATTTGAACTATCAAAATGCAAATGATTTCAAGGCATGAGCACCTCAGAGAGGATATTAGAAAATTTTTATATATTATCAAATAAGGTCTATATAAATATGCGCTTTTACAAGCGCAGTCCGGGGGAGGTAAAACGCATGGGTACCAATCAGCTATTTGTAGCTATAGATGAGGGGCGTGGCTTACGGCTTAGAGTAGAAAGGGTATAGGTACAGTATTTTAGCTTAGGTTAGGTAGATTAAGTACGTTTATGTTAGGTGGGTTAGATTAGATATGCTTGGTTAGGTAGGTTTTGTTAGATAGTAAAGATTTGTTTATGACCATAATGGGAATTTGATAACCAAAATAGGTTTTTCTTCTGTTTTTCATGGTGTTTTGGTCTCTATTTTTGTCACTGATGCTTATTTATGGAGATATGACCGCTTTAACACTAGCAATGACAAGAAGAGAATCATTTTTCCTTCGCTATTGGTTAAATGAGGATAAGGTAAGTTTTTGTAATATTAAGGCTTATTGCATGTTAAGAAAGGTTATGTCAGGTTGTCAAGATTTTTTTTTGTATGTTTTATCCTTCCCATATTCAAAGCGCTGCTCACGTTGTGCAAATCATTGTCATATCTCCTTAAATATACATCAATGCCAAAAATAAAGCTCATATTCTTTTCAGTCACAATAAAAAACATTAGAAAAGCCTATTTTGGTTATTAATTTCCCATTATGGTCCCTAACAAACCATAATCAGTTAGATAGAATCGGTACAGTAGCTATATAAAAGTCGGGCATTTTATTCTCTTCATCAAAAATTTGTGGTCAAATAATAATCTCCTATTCTTTTATCACCAAAGATATACTCAAGTACAGTAGTTTAAAAAGACTGAAAGAACACCCTGAGTATGTGTTGGCTGACACATGTTAATACTGCTTTGACTGTTCCTGTGAAAAGGTTGCTGGGAAGCATTCTGTTGCCAGGCAGTTGGGAAGAGTTTGTCAACAGATTAAGTGTCAAATGTCAATGGCTGGATGTGGCAGATGCATGTCAATTATTAATGTGAAGTAACTCTGCAAAAACAGTAATACAAAAAATTTGCTGTTCTTCAATACTGAAGTTGCATATTTTTTAGTATTTATGAGATAAGAAAGGATATGGCTTCAATAAAAAACTAATCAAAAGTAGGTGGTTTCCCTATGCAAGTGTTGTAAACTACTGTACACTGTATTACTATTTACTTCAACTATGCTGTCTTATTTCTCACTGTACAGTACATTACTTTGTTGCAATAAGTACATAGTGTACAGTATTATGGTCACTTCCTGATGAGGGGATTATAAACAGCACACATGATCCAATTAGTTCTTCAGTCAGTTGATAGTTAAGGGATGTTTTCATATATGTAAATTGAATCTTTTCATTCACTATTTCAATTAATAGAAATAGTAAAGTAATTAAAGATAACTTACAAATTTACATTAAACAATTTCAAAGAAATTATGTTATCATAGGCCTAATATAGTACTGTATACAGTATTAAGCACCAAAATACACTACCTAACCTGACTAGTTTCATCTGAATTTTTTCTCACAGAAAACATTATTTTATAAGTTTAATTCTTCTATAAAGTTTTCCTAGTTTTTATTGAAGAATTAAAGTGGCTTGAACATTTAAAGCATCCTTTAAGGCAGAAGACTTGTTCTACCACTCCCATTACACACGGGTTGTATAAATTACATGTTTTTGTTTTTACAGAAAGTACAGTCATACAATGAGTACCCAGAGAGGCAATACCAGCAGGATACGTAGGCAAAAACACCAAAACAGGACTGTCTTCAACAATAGTCTCCATGACACCAGTAAACATACCAAGATGCTCAATAATTTGGAAATTGCTGAAGTAAGAATGAGACATTTTCTGAGGTACTGTATGAGATATACTGTAGTAGTAGTAGATTTTTCTTATCCTTTTTGCCACATGTTAGCCAACTTGGCTCACTGTCCCATAAGTTATGTGGAAATCAAAATGGATTTAGAATGGAAAGAGTAATTTAGGAAAATATCATTGGCTTCAAATTCTAAGAAAAAGGGCTTTTAAGGTTCAAAGAATTTTTTATAATGTTCCATGAATTATGAAAAAATATTAGATTTAATGAAACAATAAAGTTATAGATGTCTTATAAAAATTAGACATTACAGTTCTAAAGTTTTGCTGCTTACAACTACAGTACTTTATTTACTTTTGTATAAATTTTACAGGTATGTAAACGATGTCAAGAGGTGATAGCATGGAAAATCAAATACAAGAAATATAAGGCTTTAAGTCAACCCAAAACTTGTACCGGGTGTCGCCAAAAGACCATCAAGGTAATTCATCTTCTGTAATTCTAACAGTTAACTAAATTAGAGTGTGTTTTCTTTTTCAAATCTGTTACAATATAGGAAGAAAATAAATGTACTCGTATATAAACACAAAACGTAAAGCATTCAAAATATTAAATATAGTAACACTGGAAAAACATTAAAACATAGGCATACTAAGGGGGGGGGGGGGGGGGCAATCTTGAGCTAATAAATGATTCCAAATAAACCATTTAAAAAAATATTAATAATAACAAAATAAATACAAAATAATAGCATCACTAACAACCTCAACAACAAAAGTATAACATAAAAAATATTGATTTTCTCATATTTCAACAATACCTTTGTATGTTTAGTTCAGAGTTTGCCTATCCCCTCCTCCCCATTGGCAAATTTCTAGGTATGCCACTGCATTAAAATGACACAAATTTGATGTCAAGGCTGAAATTTCTGGACAGTACTGTAATTTGCAACTTTATTTTATTTTTAATTCTGACAGACAAAAACTAATTGGCCATTTTAAACTATTAGAGGCTTTCTATTTTGACAGGATGCCTATCACATTCTGTGTATTAATTGTGCCAAGGACTTGGACGTTTGCTGTAAATGTGGGAAGAAGGAAGAAATTGTTGCCCATAAATCTCCTTCAGAAATGGTAAGAACAATTTAAATAACCAATTGAAATACTGACCAAGCTTTGCTCACTATTTGGCTTCCATAAGAGTTGAAATTGGTCTTAGAAGTTTATTGAATACAGGTTGCTTTATGAGGTGTGATGCCACTAAACCAAATTTAAGGTCTCTCTTTTTTTCTTTTCTTTTTTTTCATTGCCAAATGTAATGGGATTTTTGGGTAAAAGCTGAGATGTAGGGGAAAAGCTTTGGATATATTTTACTGTAAATGTTATATCTGCCTGTCTTATGTAAATATTCTAGATTTTTTGCCTTCTCTTCATTAGTATTTTAACGGGGTTGTATGAAAATATGAAAGGACCATTATGATCATATAGTTTATGCCTAAAATAATCTTTTTGAACTAATAACCATATACAGTACAGTAATATAGAAACTAAGGATTTGAATGTGAAAGTAATCATTCACCCCCAGGAGCGGCTCCAGACAATGGCACAGCTAGAGATGGAGGTGAAAGCCTTGTCAGAACGAAGAAGACGAGCTTATTACAGGTTTGTAGATTAATCTTAAATTTCAAGATTAGTTCGATGTAAACATAAGAATATCCTATCTCTATGGTGACACACTAAATGGAGTTGGGTAGATGCTGGGGCTTGTTCTCCTATGTAAACAAACCCAATAACTTATCGGGGTTAAGAGTGTCTTTTTGTTTTGTTTTTTCTGGAAAAATAATTATTTGTGATAATTTATTAACCCCACACCAATTGAACCTAAATAATGTGGGAATTACCGGTATAATGAAATTGCATATTGTTGGTAAAGGGGTTGGAGAATTTCCTAGTCTAGCCAGCCACCCGCCCTAGTTCCTTCACACACAATTTGTATTGTTGTTTTATTTGGCACTTGTCTCTCAGGATAAGCATTAGTGAGTGCTTCACACACAGCCACAAAAGATTTTGATGCAAAGTAATGTTCAACAAAGAACACACGTTCAGCCTGTGAATACACCATCCTCTTACCCTGACTACTGTAGCTCAACTAAAGTCGAACCTATAATTAATTTTTATTTTTTTTATACGTTAAGTATCATGGAGAAAGTTGGGAGAGTCCATTACACAAAACTGGGAGAAGGATATGTGTTTTGATTTCATATTTGTAATTTGTGATTGTTGTTTGGGTTGCATTATATGTTCATCTAAATGATACACCCTGTACAATAACATGGCCACAAATACTATTTGTGGATTTTGACAATTCACAGGGTCCATGAAACCTAACCCCCACGAATAATGATGGATATCTGTACTGTGATTTTGTAACTTTTTCATTGACCCCCTTCATTAAAATTCACCTAACAAACACTCCACCAAATTAGGTGGCTGGTTAGGTCATAGATTCATCTCCACAAGGTATTTCATTGTTTACTATACAGTATTACTACTTGGTTCTGCTCCATTATCCTTATATGTGGTATAATATTTGGAACATGGCACTGGAACATCTACCGGATCACTATACTGACCTGAATTGATTACAACATTATCAGCATGGTGGAACTTAATTTGGTCAATATGTCAACATACAATTCTACCATCTGTTAACAGAATCATGAATAGTTTATCTCTTATGTTCTGGGTTACAAATCCTGATAACCACTTTTGGCCATTTGAGAGATTTAAAGTATAATCAGAATCATTGACACGGATATCTCGAGACACTGATTACTGATCATGAAACTCTTTTTGTTTAATCTGCCTATCCTCAACTTTACCTCTGAGATTGGGATGCACTAGTGACAAAGCTGTTTTAGTTCTCTATTCATGAGTAATTTTGCTGGAGATCGACCTGTCACAGTGTGGGATCTAATACGATAACTTAGCAGGAAACGAGACAACCTTGTCTGAAGGGAGCCCCTTGTCACTGTCCTCAGCCCATTTTTCACAACCTGAACTTCACGCTCTGCCTGCACATTTGATGCAGGTATGAATGGAGCACACCGAACATGTTTAATACCATTAAGTCTCAGGAAGTTTTGAAAGTCTGAACTCGTAAAGGAAGTACCATTGTCACTAACAATGGTATCTGGCAAACCTTGTTGAGTAAAGATTGCGCGCAGAGACTCTATCATACTTTCTGATGTAATTGAAGTCATTATTTACATTCAATCCACTTTGAATAAGCATCTATCACAAGCAATAACATTTTACCCAGGAAAGGACCAGCAAAATCTATATGGCATCTCGACCCAGGTCTCGAGGGCCATGGGTGAATAGGAGATTTGGGTGGTCTTTAACAGAGCTCCTGACAACTAGAACACCTATGAACACACATCTCAAGATCCCAGTCCATATTTGGCCACCACACATGACACCTAGCCATTACAACAATACCAGGGAGAGAGTCATGTAATAGAGAAAGAAGTTTAGAGTGTCCCTTTGTCGGCACCACAATTCTCGACCCCCACACTAGACAATCTGACTGAACTGAGAGTTTGTTTTTCCTACTGACATATGGCTTAGTCTCTGATGACAAACTTTCTGGAATGTTCTCCCAATCACCAGTCAAACGTACCTCTTTACACATGACAAGATTGGATCATTGTTGGTCCACAAACCTATTTGTTGGGCTGTCACTGGTGCTACTTCGTCTTCGAAGCATTGCATTACAAGTAACAACTCGGGAGACTGAGGAGTTACAACAGTCGAAGTAGGAAGGGATAAGCGACTCAGTGCATCGGCGCTGCTATCAGTTTTACCGGGTTTGTACTTTATGCTGTAGTCATAACCAGACATCACCAAAGCACATCGCTGAATACGTCCTGAAGCATTAGGGCTGATTCCTTTATTTTCTCCCAACAATGTTATCAGTGCTTTGTGATTCGTTTCAAGCTCAAACTTATGACCATAAAAGTACTGGTGCATCTTTTTTACTCCAAATACACAAGCTAAAGCCTCTTTTTCCACCATACAATACTTATGCTCATCTGAAGACAATGTGCGAGAGGCAAAATCAACAGGTTGAAGTCTTTCATTTTCATCGTATTGTTACAAAACAGAACCAACACCATGTGAACATGAATCACAGCTCAAAACATGTTTTTTACTGGGATTAAAGTGAACTAGGAGATGAGAAGAAAAGTTTCTTAGCCTCTTTAAAAGCAGTTTCCTGATCAGAACACCATTTCCAAACTCTATCTTTCCTCTCCAATGCATGTAATGGCTCAAGTAAAGTGCTTAAATTTGACAAAAAATTACAGTAGTAATTCAAAATCCCTAAAAATGCTCTCAATTTCAAAACATTCTTGGGTTTGGGAGTATTTCTGATAGCCATCGTTATTGATTAAGTTGGCATGATACCACTGGCCATAACCTTATGACCCAGGAACTCTACCCCAGGTGCCATAAACACATATTTCTGAAGTTTTAGTTTCAACCCAACTCCATCAAGGCGGCGTAATACCTCCTCCAAATTTCCCAAATGCTCATTTTCTGACTTACCCGTCACTAGAACATCATCCTGAAGCACTACAGTTTGAGGGATAGACTTCAGAAGACTTTCTATGTGTCTTTGAAACACAGCAGCAGCTGACTGGATTCCAAATGGGCACCTGTTGCTAACAAACAATCCTTTATGGATGTTATTACAGGGTGCAAGTATATTTCTGTGACTCCTCATAAAGTTCCATTTGAGCATATGCTGAGGTAAGATCAAGCTTGGTGATTGGAAGTTCCACTACCAAGAGTCTGAAATAGATCATCTGCTTTAGGTAGTGGGTAGTGATCGAGTTTGGAAAACCTATTTATAGTAGTTTTATAGTCTCCACAAATGCGCGCACTACCATCAGGTTTCATCTCAGGGACTATTGGACATGCCCAATCACTGAATGCCATTGTTTTTATGATACCCTCAGTATGGAATTTGTCTAGCTCTTCCTTAATGTTCTCACGCAACATATAAGGTACAGATCTGGACTTGAGAAAGATTGGTTTGGCATCCTTATCCACATGTATTTTCATTTTATGTCTACTGAATAAAACAATGCCATCTTCAAACACAGACCCGTATTTCATCAACACACTGTCACATGTTTTGCTTGAACCAGAAACTGACAACAATTTAAACTTACCTCAGTCCAAATCAATAATTTTGAGCCAGTCATGACCAAGCAATGTTGGGCCACATCCTCTCACAATCCACAAAGATAATTCACGAGACGTTCCTTCATAAGTTACGGTAACCATAGCACTACCAACCAAAGGCACTAGCTGATCTTTATAAGTTTTGAGATGCTTAACAACTGGTTCCAATTCTGGTTCTACTTTCCCATTCTTTTTCCCTAACTTTTCATATGTCTCATGATTCATTCCAGTTTTGCAAGCTCTGGTGTCCAATTCCATGTTTTCTCTAATACTGTACCTGGTACAGTATTACTGTAGATGGTACAGTGTACCATCAAAATCAACTGGTACAAGTTTAGGAGAGTGAAGGAACATCACCATTGAACTTATATAATAAATAGAGTTCCACTTCACTGTCACTTGTCTCAGTTTCTAAAATGTTTGTTGTACCAGGGTCGTAAATACTGGAAAGCTCCTGCAAGCCAACAGCTGTCAAGCTGCAGTACATAAGTTTCTGCAGATTTATTAGCCCTAAGGCACATTTTTCCCACACTTGTTACAAGTATATTGCTTGAAATGACACAGGTGTGGTTTGTGATTCCAACCACAATGCCAACACTCGATCGATTCCTTGCCTTCAATGTTTGCCACATCACCTCTGCGACTACTGTACTCCTATTGGCCATTCCAGAACTCGGAGAGGTAAACTTGGGAGTTGACTGTGGCTTGCATTTACTCTTATAACCTGTCCATGGTGATTGCTTTACCAAGGGTCAGGGTATCACCCTCCGCGAGCAATTTCTTCAGAATTGAGTCATCATTAATACCCATCACAAAAAAAATCCCGCAGCATGATGTCCAATGTAGCTCTGAATCCACAAGGCTCGCCCAGATGACATGAATCAGCAACATGCTTGATATATCCTGTCCTTCCTTCCTGACATGTGTAGAGAATTTTTTACCTCGATATGATCACACCTGCTTTCGGTTTGTAGTGGTCCTCAATGAGCTTGGTAAGCTTCTCATAAGTCTTGCTTGTAGGTTTGGCAGGTGCTAGGATATCCTTCATCAAACAGTAAGTCCTGCTCCCGCACACCGTCAGCAACACAGCACGCTGACGGTCAGCCTCACCCGTAGCGTCAAGCTTGTTAGCCACAAAATATTGGTCCAGCCGTTCTACAAACTCAGACCAGTCCTCCCCCACTTGGAACTCCTGCAACAATCCAAACTGGGCCATGGTCCAGGGTGTCCGTGAGGCAACAGAACACTCAAAAGCCACCTCGTCGCTTTTTGTTTTGTATATACAGTAATTAGCCATCGTATGCTTACATCAACAAAGTTGATAACATTATAACACAGAAAAGTAAGTGCAACTATCAGTGTATAACATGAGCTAACAGAGGTGTCTGTGTAAGGAATCACTCCACAGAGAATAATACAATGAAGCATTGAAAAATACAAACAAAACAATGAGACATGTTTGAACCCAAACATAACAATTACCTTATCTTTTATTTTTCACAGGCGCTCCCTGTCATCTCAATCACCCACTGTAATCCATTCCATCCTCCCCTTTCATAAATTATTCTACTGCCTCTTCAATATTGTCTGCTGTCAACTTAAGTCATCAGCATGCAACAACACCCACCTCAAATTCATCACTGTCCTCACCACTTTATATACTGTACACTGTAGCTACTTGAAATAATAATTTTCATAATTTCAGGTACATTGATAAACTTGAGGGAAAAAAGAAGAAAAAGAAGAATGCAAAGCAGCAAGATACAGGTTCTCTTGAAACAGAAAGAGTAAACAAGGAATCTGCAGAGAATGAAGAGGAAACTTGTGAAGAGCCAACTCCTCTGTCTCTAGAAGAATACTTCCGAAATGCTCGGCAGAAACTTGAAGAACTTAAGAAAGGGATGACTGCTGATGATGACCTGTTTGATGATTTGAGTATTAGCAGTGATGAGGAAGAAGATGACTTTGAAGATGGTGATGAATAAGATGTATCATTTTTAATCACTTGTGACGATAAAGGCTCAATAATAAATGCAATAGGAACATTGTACAATAAATAGTGAAAAATAAAATTCTTTGTTTTTCAAGAAAATTTAAATAAATACACGATTTATTATGCTATACTGCATTTATATTTCAAAATTTATTTATAAAAAGCTGACTTAGTTTGTAGTAAGATACAGCAAACTGTGCTACTGTACATTGTATTAATATGAAAGGATACAGTGAGGAAGTAAATTAATAATTGAAACTATCACGAAGGACTGTATGTTATAATTTAAATTTGTACAGTACATGAATGATAATTAATAGGAGTTAAATGTGATGTTAGTGGGGTAATGAGGTAGACTCACAACATGGCAATAGCAATCAGAGTACAGCATACCCTTCAAATTCGCAGGGGTTAGGTTCTCAAAATGGTCGCGAATCGGCCAGGGGGAGGGAGATGGGGGGGTTATATTTTTACTGGTGTACAATGAAATGTACTGTAAAAGCCCTTTATGTATTTGCCCTTAGGACAATTATTTCCTTTACCTGTATATATATGCTGATAACCACAAGAAAACACGAAGTTCCCAAGCGCTTTCGTGTAATTCATATCTTCAGGGGTGAGTACAGTCTGTACTCAACCCTGAAGACGTGAATTACACGAAAGCGCTTGGGAACTTCGTGTATTCTTGTTTCCTTGTGGTTATCAGCATATACTGTACTTGGATCACGCGCACCTACAGTGATTTACTTGCATATGTAATATATATAATAATAATAATAATAATAATAATAATAATTAACGGTTTATATGTGTGTGTGTGTGTATGTACAGTAGACACACAAAACACATACAAATAAATAATAATGGGGAAATCCTCTCACAAATAATCAGAAACAAATGTAGTATTAAAAATGTTGAGTTTACCCTCAAGTCTACTCCGTGTTTTGTTATTAATAAAGCATGGAGTAGACTTGAGGATAGACTCAACATTTTTAATACTACATTTGTTTCTGATTATTTGTGAGAGGATTTCCCCATTATTATATATTTGTATGTGTTTTGTGTGTGTCTACACACACACACACATATACAGTATACAATACAGGTAAAGGAAATTACTGTCTCTAGAACGAATGGCTCACTGTCCCGGTCGCGAAAATGCCGGCAACTTTAAAACTACCCGCGGACATTCTTGGGTACATCCACTTTTTCTTTTATCCTCTTCACCACTGATCGGCCCGTTAGCCGCTTGGGCGATCGGTCACGTCTCCGTGAATAATAGAGGACCGCAAAATAAAAATTGCGAATTATCCGGGCATACTCATATCTGAGGGTTGGTAACCACAGTCCTCCATTCTAAACATCTCGTGCTACTTTTATCAATCCTCCAAGATTTTCTTGCTCTCTCAGAACCCAGTTTTTAATTTCATTCATCCATCCCAGTCTCTGCCTTTCCCTGGCACTTTTATCTTCAACTCTGCCCATTAATATTTTTACCATTCTAATGTATTGTACGTACTGTGTAATGTATTGTACGTACTGTGTAATGTATTGTACGTACTGTGTAATGTATTGTCTGTACTGTGTAATGAATTGTACGAACTGTGTATTATTGTTTTTTAAGAAAAATGGAGCATTAAGCAAACTTGTTATCACTTGTCCCTTAATTTTACTTGAATGTGAATGTTACATCCTTTTGAGTTATTGTTTTGTACTAACACTTACTTTTTTAATCAATATCTCTGTGCACAAGGGATTTGTTTTATATGTCTATAAAAATGTCTTGGTGATTTCTTTTTTCATTAACCAGTTTTTTACTAATTGGTCAGTGCCACTTTTTATCATAACAGGAAGCTTTTTATGCTTATTTTCTTAACTAAAATAAATAGCATTAGTTTAATTACAGCTGGAGAAGGTACAAGGTGATTGTGATTGGTGGATCTATTTTTGGCTGTATCACTGTCAGGATAAATATTTAACAAACTAAAGGTAATATTTTTTAATAAACTATTCATTATTATTTTAGATCAAGAGTAGTTTCCAAATGTTCATATATTTACTTAAATAATGAAGAAAATTTGGTGTAAGAATCTTGTGGCAGCTGTGGCTGTAGTTGAGTTGCCAATTCATTAATATTATTTTCTTCATTATTTAAACAAATATACAAACTTTTGGAAACTTCTCTTGATCTAAAATAATAACGAATAGTTTATTATAAAAATGTTACCTTTAGTTTGTTTAATATTTATCCTGACAATGATACAGCCAAGAATAGATCCACCAATCACCATTACATACAGTCTTACTTTACCAAGCATTGCCAGGTAAAATTGTGAGTACGAGACCCAGGGTGGGTTCGCTGGATCTTTGGTTGACTGTACACATACGTTTATAGTACTATACTAGGCCTATGATAACATAATTTCTTTGAAATTGTTTAATGTAAATTTGTAAGTTATCTTTAATTACTTTACTATTTCTATTAATTGAAATAGTGAAAGAAAAGATTCAATTTACATAATGAAAACATCCCTTAACTATCAACTGACTGAAGAACTAATTGGATCAAGTGTGCTGTTTATAATCCCCTCATCAGGAAGTGACCATAATACTGTACACTATGTACTTATTGCAACAAAGTAATGTACTGTACAGTGAGAAATAAGACAGCATAGTTGAAGTAAAAAGTAATACAGTGTACAGTAGTTTACAACACTTGCATAGGGAAACCACCTACTTTTGATTAGTTTTTTATTGAGGCCATATCCTTTCTTATCTCAAAAATATGCAAATTCAGTATTAATGAACAGCAATTTTTTTTGTATTTCTATTTTTGCAGAGTTACTTCACAAAAATAATTGACTTGCATCTGCCAATATTCTTGGATCTTGGGTTTATTTTCTCCTTCTGTAGCCTTGAGCAGCTGGGCCATGGTACAGCATAAATAATATGCCTTGAATGCGACAATGACGCCTTGGTCCATAGGCTGCATCAGTGCTCTCATGTTGGGAGGCAGAAATACAACCTTTACTGTCATGCAAGTCACTGAGATTGGGAGGATGAGCTGGAGCATTGTAAATGATCAGAAGAATTTAGAAGTCAAGGTTCACCTTGGCACAGTATTCCTTCTGTGCAGTGATGGCGTACATGGTCAACCACTGGCTAAATGTGGCGGCGGTTATCCATGCCTTTTTGTTTGCCTTGTAAATGACAGGAAGGTGATCCTTAGAGTAACCTTTCAGGGCCCGTGGGTTAGCAGCTCGAGAAATCAACATCGGCCTCAGCTTGAAGTCGCCAGCAGCGTTTGCGCCAAGCAGCAGCGTCAAGCGGTCTTTTGCTGCTTTAAAACCTGGTGCTCTTATTTCCTCCTAGGAGAATAGGTCCTCGTAGGCATCCTCTTCCAAAAGCGACCAGTCTCATCCACATTGAAGACTTGCTTCCTTGATAATCCGTTTGAAATCTGGCGGGAATGTCTCGGCAGCAACCATATCTGAACTGACAGCTTCACCAGTCCTCTTAATATTGTGGAAGTTATACCTGCGCTTAAATCATTGACACCAGCCTCGGCTGGCCGTAAAGGTCTCTTCCTTTAATCTTTCACCCTCTTCTTCCTTTCGTCGTCAAACAAGGTGTAAAGGCTTAGGACTTTGCAATATAAATCCCTTGCCAGCCTAATCAGGATCTTATAAAAGGAAAGTCAAGAACCATGGGTTTCCAAGGGGTAACAAACAACCGTTAGAGATTGACATCTCTTTACTACGAAAATAATCACAATAACTGACACCACTCACACAAATATTACATAAACAATTACGGGAGTCAAACAATGTACAGATATTTCCTACGGCGGCAGCCTGGTGGAATGTTTCGTTAACGGGGTGGTCCGCTCTCAGGGGGAAGGTCCAGGGCAGCTTCCTCACTTGGCGCCGGCGTTGGTGGGCCATGTCTTGCCACACAGGAGAGATGCTAGGGCACGGACTGTGGATAGGGCGTGGAGGAAGTGGCGATGAGGTGGCAGCCGCTGGAGTAGGTGTCCGGAGATTGACAGCCGAATAGTGAAGGACTGGGGAATCAGCCCACAAGCCCCAGGAGCCTCAGATGAGCACACAACCAGAATTGTAATCGAACAGCAGGGGAAGTGCAGCTGTGGTGCTGGCTGGGTAATGTCTGGTGTGCGACGAGGCAGCAGCGACGTTCTCACCTCCTTCTACCCCCTTTAGTGGGGCCGCGAACAAGCAAACGAGCGGCGGACGACCATCCCGCTCGTTACCGCCCTTACACAAGGATCTGGCCTTATGCTGGATAACCATAAGGCTCACAGGTGCATTGCATTGATTCTGGTCCTCCATCCACATAGCCAGCAACTTTTCCACTTTCGATCACAGTACTTCTAGTATGAGTTGTTTTAGTTGCACTGAGAGTAGTACCACTTTCAGCACTAACCTTAATCTTGTCAGCGTTGGTCTGGATAGTATACACCATTGTGGGGGTTAGACCAAGCACAGCGGCTATGTCCACAGCACATTCCCCTTTTTCAAATCGGCTTAATACATCCATTTTCGTAGCAAGGATAATGGTCTTATGTTGCCTCTTCACTGCACTAGCATCAGTAGCACTTGATGGGTGCTTGGAAGCCATTTCGAATGGTTAGAGTACAGTTTTAGAGCAAAAGCACTTGAGCACACATGAATGATGTGAAGTCGTAACAGACTGGCTTGGCGCCGCTTGGGGACGCTGTGTAGTTCCGCGAGTGAGGGCAGCGCGCCGAGCCGAGAGAGCGTAGCATGGCCAGACGAGCTGGTTATGCGCTGTATTAAGTAGTCCGTGACGACGCAAAATGACGTGGTATCGGATACCCGGGACGTTAAACGAATTTTTGGTCTCTAAAGTTAGCGGCGTAGTACCGAAACAACGTTAAACGGGACGATGTTATACGAGGATGCACTGTACCCAGTAATTATTGTGTTCAAATAACCATTGAAATTTATTACAGTACTCAGCTTAGTAACTTTGTGTTGGTGGCACATTTATTGGATCAGACAATAATTATTTATGAACTCGACTTCTCACAAAGTTCCATGACTCATGAGAAACTACTGGGACATATACAGTACTAACCCTGGAAGTGTTTACTGTTACATTGTGCATTATACCTGTAAAGGCTAAAACTAAATTATTTTGCCTACTATACCTTAGGTTTTGTATATACTACAGTACAGTATAGCTTAAATTGTAGCTACCCTTAGTGGGTTAAAGTAAGTAAGCGTGTGTGAGTATTTTCACATAGAGCATAAAGTTCCAAATTCTGTACACTACTGTACACAGGGGTACTCAACCCGCTATCTGATGTGGCCCTCGGCAAATAGTATAAATATAATTAATATAACTGCATATTTTATAGAAATTAAATATAAACAAGTACGTACTATTATGATAACGATAAGTATTGCACATCTGGCATGTCAGATTAAGCCAGTGGACGACTCTTAGGAATCTACTTGATTTTTTCACTATAATTTTTTTTTTAAAACAGTATTTTGGTAATAAAGCCTTAATAATCAATGTTATTAATGTGTATATTTTTTACTATGCTTATTCACATTAAAGTCAATGTGCGGCCCTCATCACACAGATGCCCCTCTAATGTGGCCCACTCACGCAAAAAGTTTGAGCACCACTGCCTAATGCGTTATACCTGTACCTACATAGGAAGCCAATCCTAAAACAACAGCACACAATAATGACAGCATAAACGCATCACTTATGGCATACTGTACAAAGCTATGTGAAGTCTCTTTCAACCTTATGTTCAGTGTCAAACTATATCATGAAAGTTCTACAAATGTGAAGATAGGAATGAGGGGGGAAAGTGTAGAGAAAAGAGAAGGAAGGAGGAGGTCATGACTGAAAATGAAAATGAGCAGGAGGAAGGGTGACCTGGGAAAAGGGGTGAGGGAGGGTGAGGAGGTGAGTCGTGAGGCTGAAGAAAATAATTAAATTGAGGGAGTGTGAGAGGTGATTACATAAAATGCGAGTGAAGGAATGTGAGAAATTAGTAAAGGCGAGAGTGAGTGTGAGAAGAGGAGTGAGGGAGGAAAAGGCTGGCCAGAACTTCCTGTGTCATGCCACTGTCACATCTAAGGATGCTCATCTTGTGGTCCTGCCAACACACACGCACACAAGTTGTCACATTTTTACCAAAAAAGGAAAACCTTTTGTTTTAACTGCTAAAACTAAATGGAATTTATTTAAAATTTGGTCAAATTGTTCTGACTCATTAAAGATGTTGTATGCTATCATAAGTAAACTAAACAGTATCTTCATTAGGTCGGTAAAATTAGGTAAGTTTCGTTAATATTCAATCAGTTACCGGTAATTTATAGTTTTTGTTAAAATTATCTTCATGGTCGTCCCTATGCACATATCAGTTTGTGTTTTCGAGAAAACAAATTTTTTCCTATTTCTGTAGTACACACACACACACACACACAGAAACACTTGCTGTAGATACAACTGGCAGCCACATTTGAAGTTACAAGGTCTTCGGCGGGGAGGTTCAGACACAAGCACACAACTTGAGCAATTATGGTTAACTTTTGTTACCTAACCTGACCTTGCAACCTATTCATATTAGTGAACTTTTCCTTGGTGTTTCTCAATCCACTTGTTTGTTTATCTCAGAGGAAGTGTATACGTACTGTACCTTGTAAACAGACTGTGGCTGATTAGAACCTTGAGGACGGGAGAATGTGTGCATGTACAAAATTGCATATTGACTTGATAATTTATTTAGGAAGTGTAATTTTTCAAAATTTTTAGTGGATTTGTTAAGTGTCTTTCATTATATTATTAATATATTTAATCACATTACAATTTTTATCGACGACATAATCTAACCTTCAGTCAGGTCAGGTGACCTGACATGCCTCAAGGACAAGGGAAGGACGCTCACCAGTGTGTGAACCAGGTGACTTGGCTCAATAGCCCTAGAGCTATTTTACCGTCCGACTGGTACTCAATTTTATACAGTACTTCACTCAGCACATTTATTCAATGTTTATTTCACACATTATATTAATATTAAAACTTTTAAGAGAACATGCACAGCATAATATTTTCTCTCGACATGAAAGTGATATGGCATGATGCAGACATTATATTTTTCGTCGATAATGCCTTACAAGTACATAAGAACCTTAAATGTGTAAGGTGCTGTTAACTGGCTGACCAAACCCACATGAGAGAATGTGAGTGTAGTTTATTTGGAAGTAAGACGTATTAAGGGGATATAATTTAGTCAGGAAATTTTTGGTCCAGGGCCCGAATTTTCATCGTACATAAAGCTCGTGGCCCAAACATCCGAATGCTGGCTTATTTAGCAAATCCAAAATGAACAAACGAGTCACATCTATAAATGATTAAGTGCGAATATACTTTATAGTAGGCTACCAGAGCTTCATAGAGGACCCGTTGTCAACTACTCCTCATGTATATTGAGAGCACTGTTCAGTTTTCTCACGGGCCTCTTGATCTGTGAAAGGAGTTTTCTGTTTTTATCACAGATTGAGGAATGCGCACAGCTTCTTCTAGCAATACAAAGGTCATCGAGGAGTTGGAATCCTTTATGGTAGCTACAGTGTGGCACTTGTTAAATCTCTCAATAGCTAGTTGAGTTCTCCAGGCGAGCCTGTAGACCCTTGTAAAGGTGGTTGATGGAAGTGTCTACACAATTTCCCACTCTTCTTCACTTACAACTTGTGTATATACGCAGATGAGGACAGTGTGGGCATGATTCATGTTGACTGTGATGTTGTCAACCTGTATACCAGTGACTACCACCACAAATCCCACCCCCCCACCCCCCGCCAATATAGTCTTAAACACTATGACTTGTACGTCATCTCTCCTGATTCAAATTAATGTCATTGACATAAACGTTGTAAATGGTTAATGACCGAAAAAACCCTTCCGCCCAGTAGGCCTAACACACACGGTACTCGGTCAGTCTGGGCTCAGGGAGACGCTGGTGTGTGACGACCTTTGTTCTGTTGGGTTTAAAATCTTGTCAAGGTTCTTCAGGCGATCATTTATCACCCTAAAATTATCTTTCTAAATCAGGAAATAAAACATAAAATTTATGCGGTAGTAGATTTAATGGATCACCTGTCACACTCCACTTACACCAGTTGTATTTCTCTGTCGCCAATTTTCCACCAGAAAGAGGTTTTATCTCTTTAATAACTAAGTCGATAAAATCAGTGCCGGATTAAGACCTGTGGAGGCCCATGGGCAGCCTCTTTGTGGAGGCCCCCCTCATTATAACTACCCAAGAGGGTGGGGTGGCGAGTGAAGCGAGCCTAAACATCTGGGAGTTCCGGGGGGCGCTGTAAGCCCCCCGGGAAAATTTTGAAATTTGATCTTCTTTGGAGAATTTTGAAGCCATATGCAGTTATATTGAGAAAAATTGGAACATTGAGAATTTTTTTATTAACTGTATATTCATTGATAGTGTACAAATTCCCAACACACACACACACACAACAGTGAGACATGACTGGAGTCATTCATGTGGTTTCAAGTCGACCAGCCCTGATATGTGGAAGCCCCTGGGCAGCTGCCCATTTTGCCCACTCCTGAATCCGGCCCTGGATAAAATACACTAATTAATCTCTACTTTGACCATGCCAAACCAAGAAAGTGATCACCTAATGATTAGCTCCCCAGAGTATATCTCCTAAGATTAACCACACTAACGATAATGTAGGATGGTTAATGTTAAGGTGAAATAAGCTGGGGCTAACCTCCTGCTGATCCCACAAAAGAATCACAAGTGCCACAATCCACACGACTACTGGTAGTCTACAATACAGTACTTGGATGACTAACTCTTCTTCCCCCCAACACCACCTTCCCTTCCGGACAAGGTTAACGAGACCTATTTCACTTCCTGTAGGGACACGCCTGCACCAGGATGCTTTCGTAACGTTCGGCACGTACCCATCCTTTGTCAGGAATGCAGGATGACTAGTCTGGCCAAGAGAAACATTCCGAGTACCATCATCCTGGCTGCTACAGATTCCGCGATAGAATAACTGCTCATGTGATTATTTAATTATCTATTCTAAACCCTCTACGATATCAATACCATTTCAAATACCATCTTTCTTATCAATATTTATTTGTCTTAGATAGCATTTCAGATTAATAATGGAGCTTATGTGATTAAAACTACTTCACTCAAGGTTAACAGCAAAATTGTCGTGTAAAACACTTTTGGTTATCATTTGTTTAAAACATCTTAGGGCAAGGGCGGATCCAGGAATATAAAAAGTGGAGGTAACAAGAAGTTTTGGGTGGGGAACATGGCGAGCAAAGTGAGTCCACCCAGCTGGGGAGCTTGGGGGGGGGGGGGGGGAAGGGCAGTAAGCCCTCTCATGATTTTTTTTAATCGGACCAATATCATGGCATTTTGAGGCCTTTTGAAGCCATGTGCACTTGATATTATGAGATATTCTGAGGTCAATAGTATTTACTTTTTACCATACAAAAATGCCTGAGTACAATACTGCATTAAAGAAAAGGTATTGGAATTGTATGATGAAAAGAGTGGTCCGGACCCCCAGGACGCCCGTGAATCCGCCCTTGCAGAGGCTTGTCGTTGATGAGGTTAGACAAGAA
The DNA here is from genome assembly GCA_958450375.1 of Homarus gammarus. NCBI lineage: Eukaryota > Metazoa > Arthropoda > Malacostraca > Decapoda > Nephropidae > Homarus > Homarus gammarus. The sequence continues at coordinate 366,832 of CAUDMG010001226.1, forward strand.
CAGAAGGACAAAACCTAAACATAGTGTTGAAATAAACGGGATTTAGTTGGATGACGACAGGAATAATGACACAGCAGCAGGACGCCTGAAGGGAAACACTGGAGTTGTGGTACGCTCGGTTAAGCAGTCTAGGGCTAAGGGAAGTCCTGAGAGGGGGACGAGGAAATCATAGGACGATGGCGATGCAGAGTGGAGTCCTGGGAGGAGCAGAGGTCAGGATGAGGAGAGTGAGCGCTTAATTGAGAAAGGAGAGTGTGAGTGGGTGGGTTGTTTAACTAACGTCCAGTGAAAGGGTAATGGGCTGATGAAAGTGAGTTGTCCTGGCCTGAGCTGCCTTTATACAGGCGACCGTTTATACTTGTGGAAATTGAGCGACCTTCCCATTGGTCCAAGTGTTAGCTGCTGACGGAGGGTGCTAACAGTACCTAAGTATTATTGCTGTAGCTGGGCATCAGAGAAGAAGTTCTGGCAATTACCGCAGGGTCGCTAACAAGATACACCTGCGGGGACAGTTAAGGGAAGAAGGTTAATTAGATAATGACCGGAAGACAGTAGTGGTAGGTCGCCCTCCCTGCCTCTACAGACGACGCCTCACCGCACCACCGTCCTAGATCAACAACAACAAACACAACATCCGCACCACAACCAATCACTCACTCAGACACCTCACAAGTTACGGGTTTAAAAGAGCTTGAGGAAAATCATAAACAGATTGCATCCACCTCATCTAAATATTCATCCTGGCCCGAAATACTGATTTACATTTTGAGATTGTTGCCCAAATATGTACGAGAGAGAGAGAGAGAGAGAGAGAGAGAGAGAGAGATAACTGACATGTGATCTCTTTATTTGGGTGACTAAACTTTTTTATAGTGGGAGATGAGGTTGATAGCGTCAGAGAAGAATTGGTGAGAATTACAAGGTGAATAAGAATAGAATGAATAACAAAAGAAGAGAAGCAAGAAAATGAAAAGCCAAAGAAATTATCAAGAAATAATTAAACATAAAAAGAAAGAAAATATACAGAAGAGTAGGAGAAAATGGAGAAAAGAGAATAAATAAGAAAATGGAAAGAAAAGAAGAAAACAGAAGAAAAAGAAGAGGGGAGAAGAGAGAGTAGAGGAAATGATAAAACAAGAAAAGAAGGACAATAGAGAAAGAGGAAAAAGCAGAAGATAAAGAAAGGGTCTATTACACCAGATTACACCCATGTTGTGCTGCTTCCTCATTATATTCATGTTTTTCAATTCTACTGTAATTTATGTATATACTTACATAATATAAAGAAATAATAATAATAATTAAATAACATAAATAAATATTGCAGTGATGACCGTGGTAGCATTATGAGATGTACTTATTACTACCATGCTATTGTACTATTCCAGATGATACTAAATGTTACATAATATTTCCTTGAGATAAATGTATAGTATATATCAGGTGCCTACAGGAGAGCTCAGGTTCTCTACGGCTCAGCCATGTTAATATTGTTATTATTATTCACTCTGTATCTGTGTTTTTCTGGCTAAATAAACTGTTTCAATTCAGATTATCATGAGAGACGAGTAAACCTTAAGCTAAATACTGTACCATAAGCCCTGTAGCTAGCCTGTGTGTATGTCAGGGTCGGTACAGTACAGGACTGACGGAAGCACTGTAGGTTTACCCCAGCCTTGTTTAACGATATACTTGATCTATATTACGCAACATTAACTCTCTCTCTCTCTATGATCTATCTATCTATCTCTTCCCTGTAAATTTACTAATATGCCAGAACGGTCTACAAAGATATCTGTAGTTTATCCTAACCTAACCTATCCTAACCTAACGCAATTCTTCCCAGGCTCTGATCCATGGGCGGAGCAGTTTGGGGGGGGGGGGGTTATCAGATTGGAGTTGGGGAAAAAATAAAACAGATTTGTGCTGAACATGAGTTTAATTTTCACCTGACGTGTTGAAGAACCATATGTAGCTCCTGTACCTGTTAGCGGTATATAGTATATTTAATACTTGCATATATCGTTAGCATGAAGCGTGAGATAAAATAAGCAAGTGAATTATAATAATATTTATTCTGGCGACTTAAGTTTTACATACTTAAGTTTTACAATACACAGTGGTCTCCTCCCTAAGGTCATTCGTCAGCAGACAGATGACAGGTGCTTCTCCTTATCCACTCAGAAAATGATATTTTTAACAGAGTAATGTGTTTACGATCCTTGTGCCCCACACTTGGAGACTTGCACTTTACAATGTTAAACAGCACGTCAGTCATTCGATCATTCGAAAAAAAATCGTGCTAATAATTTTACCTAAATTGTGTTACATTTCCATAAATGTTTGTAACGCGTGCATACCTGATGATGCGCGTCCAAGATGTTGTTGATGCAGATCACGTTCAAGGTGGTCTAGTGCCATGAGTGGTTCCTCGTCCACGACTCTATTTCCAGACCAATGTTTACCTATTTCGCGCCTAAATCTAAATTTGTCTAATTTAAAACCATCGTTACGAGTTAACTCCTGGTTGGATAGTTTGAGTACCTTTGTAATGTCACCTTTCTTAAGCCTTGACTTCCATTTATACACCTCTCGAGGGCGTGCAAATTAAGATGCTTTAGCCTGTCTCTGTACTCAAGGTTCCTAATGCCCGGGATTAGTTTTGTCATTCTCTGAATTCTTACCAGAGATTCTATATCCATTCTGTAGTACGGTGACCAGACTTGAACTGCGTAATCCAAGTGAGGTTTCACAAGCGCAAGATATAGTTTTAGGATGACCTCACTAGTCTTGAAACTAACACTCCTTTGTATTAACCCAAGTACTTTATTATTCTTGTTTCGAGCAAATACACATTGTTTATTTGGTTTAAGATTCCTACTTAGCATTACTCCTAAATCTTTTTCACAGTCGGATTTCTCTAAAACATCGTTGTTCATCTGTTATCTGGTTTCCCTGTATACATCTCCTACTTTAAGTGCTTTACATTTGTCCACACTGAATTTCATCTGCCATTTTTCAGACCATCCGAAAAATTTGTTTAGTTCTTCCTGTAGTTTTGCGGAGTCCTCGTCAGATTTAATTACTCGCCCTATTTTAGTGTCATCAGCAAATTTACTTATGTTGCTGTCTACGACGATATCTATGCCGTTTATGTATATAATAAATAATAATGGTCCACGTACTGAGCCCTGGGTACTCCACTAGTGACGTTACTTCAATCGGATTTACTGCCGTTAATGCTCACTCTCTGTTTCCTGTCCTGTAATCACGGCCTAATCCATTTTAGAATATATCCTCCAATGCCATGAGCCTCCTCTTTTCTCATTAGTCTTTCGTGGGGGACTGTGTGTGTGTGTGTGTGTGTGTGTGTGTGTGTGTGTGTGTGTGTGTGTGTAAACAACTCGTCAGAAGTCTTTATGAATCATATTTACACAGAATAATCTCTCCACAAGATACAATATGAACAAGACAGGCCCAGCCATACATTGGAAACTTTTCTCAGAACCCAGTTGTTGGCGTGACTAACTCGACATTTTCATTAGCTATAGCTGCCACGACTCCACCTGCACTGATCACGTTACTCACTGTTGCAGATGTGACGGGACGTTCGCGCTATTCTTGTGGTATCTTGCTAACAACATAATCTCTTACCTTGAGAAACTGGACAGTCATTCATCACTGTCACAAACGCAGCCCCTCGTGTGTTGTAGACCTGATAAGACACACCTTCACGACATCTCGCCGACCTTCACAACCTGAAAATAAAAAAGATAACAAAGAATGTCCATCAGATGACTCCAACTTCTGTGCTATTACTGTGGCGTTTGGCTGATGAACAAAGGTTGACTTGTTTTTAAGGCATCGCGTTTATAACTCTGTTACACATACACGGATTATTCTAATCTGACCCCAGCGCCACCGAGATATTAATCCAGGTCAACTATCATGGAACTTCACCCAGTTTGCAGGTAAATGTGGTGTGTTGACGGCGAGAAAGACTTGGGGAAATAATTTTCTCACCAGAGCTGCATCACATAAATAGTGGCTATTTAAGAGACACGTTGGTCAAGAGGTCATTGTGAGAGGTATTTATGAACTTAATATCAAGCAAACAGCACCTGAAAAGAACTAAGCTTATTTCACCTGAAGATTAGCTACGATCCCCATAACCTTATTCTTTAACCTCAATATTAGGTTTCCAGTTCAGTAGACCCACTTTATTTGCCGTCTCCACCTCCCCGTCCCTCTCCCCACCCGAGTCCATCTTAATTACTCCTATCATCTCCCCTCCCAGCCTCCCTCTGTAACCCAAACCAGGAATCCAGGACCTAGTGTACCTTTCATACAGCCAGAGGGAAAAGGAGGAGGCGTATCGGGTCATGAGAGCCGGGCCAGGGCGGTGTAGGATGGCAACGGTCATAGGGTTCACCGTGAGAAGTCCGTGGTGACATGGCTCAAGGCGTTACTACATGTATCCTCAACTCTGGTGCGTTGGTTCGATGCCCTTACGCCATGGTGTTATTTGGTGACTTGTGAAAAATAATGTTGCAAGTTTTGTTCTACTGTCAAAGGTGATTCCATAGACAAAGAATGTTTCACTTTCACCGGAACAAATCTCTATTGTTTCATCATTTTGGATCTGGATGTCACTGAAAACTGTTCGTCTAGATTAATTTACTATCACGATGCTGTAAAGGGAAACATAGAATTATATAAAACGAAGTTATTATTTTAATACACCTGTCTAAAAACCCTTACAAGAAACTAAAAGAAGAATTGAATCACCTGAAGATTAGCCTTCCCAGCTTATTTTTGTATACCTTAAGATTAACCACAATAGCGCGAACCAAAAGTAATCTAACGTAAATTAATATAACCTAACACAACACAACCTAGCTTAATCCAACCTTACACCTCCAGGTAGCATTAAGACGTTTAATCATCAGGTAAAATAAGACGGGATATCTGCCATCGTATCGTAACCTAACCTAACCTACGTGTGGGTTGAGTCTCGTTCGTCAGCAAGCTAATGGCGTTGACGTGCTGAGTGAGGGAGTCGTGTTACAGGAGCTCGCGGGAGGAACGACCGATAGGAACACCTAAGAGATCGACATTTTCTTTGTTTTATTATTATGAGTTTTTTGTTTTACATTCCGGAGTTTTATCGTGGAACTACAGGAGAGAGAAGCAGACGAGGAAGGCCGAGGCACTGGGTGTGTGTGTGTGTGTGTGTGTGTGCGCGCGTGTGTGTGTGTGCGCGTGTGTGTGTGTGTGTGGGATGGGTGGGGCGGTCTTACACACCCAGCGCCACCGAATTAAATGGAACGCTAAATATAGGTTACGCAGAACAAAAGTGTTATAGATGGATATTATTAACCGTTGAAAGGGCAAAAGGGAGGACCATAAATTTATCTTTCCCCCGGGGTCTGGCCAGCTCTCTGCGGCCCTACACACAACACACCCGCCGACCCCACTCACCTCTCACACGACTCAGCCTCCTTAACAAAATTCAGAGCTAATGACGAAAATATGAGAAATAAAGAATGAAAGAGAGAAATGAAGAAAACAGACAGAAGTGGTTCCTAGTTTCATTTGAAGTATTTGAGTGACTACTACTACTACTACTACTACTACTACTACTACTACTAATAATAATAATAATAATAATATCATCATCATCAACATTATCTTTATTTACCGATCTTCATTTCTTGTGATATTCCTACGTCAGTTTTCGTCGCTTCACAAACTTGCAGAAGCAGAACTTATCTTACCTCAATCAACTGCCGCAGCCACATACAAGGTACCAACTGCCGCAGCCACATACAAGGTATACCAACTGCCGCAGCTACATAAAAAGTATACCGACTGCCGCAGCCACACACAATGTACCAACTGCCGCAGGTAATTAGGTTCAACGTGTTCAATGACTATGTTGATTCTTCGTATGTATTTGTATGAGGAAAGCGGGCCAAGCACAAGCCAGGAGCTGAAGATTAGCCCTCCCAACTTATTTCACCTGATGATTGTTAAACACTCTAGCTTTACCTGAGAGGGTGTTAGGATACTACTGTATAGGCAAGGTTTGTGTTAGGTTAAATTAGGTTAGGTTAGGTTAGGTTAGGTTGGGTTGGGTTGGGTTAGGTTAGGTTAGGTTGGGTTGGGTTGGGTTGGGTTAGGTTAGGTTGGGTTAGGTTAGGTTGGGTTGGGTTAGGTTAGGTTAGGTTAGGTTAGGTTGGGTTGGGTTGGGTTGGGTTAAAGTTAACGATTAGATTATCGTTAGGATGGTTAATCTTAAGGTGAAATAAATTGAGGGCCAGATCATCAGGTGACTCGTTTATCTATTTCATCTATCATCTCATAATTATCTCACCTGCCTCATCCACCTGTTCAGAACCGTCTAAGATGACCGCTAGCTTCGTGTACCTCATTATAATACCAACCAAGATAAAAAGGAAGAACAATAACACCAACCGCCCACTTGAGTATTCTCCTTCTTGGTGGTGGTGATCCCAAACCGGCTGTGTTTACTCCAGCTAGCTAGGAAGTGTAAGGTGAGCCATGGCCACCATCAGGGCCGGATTCAGGAGTGGGCAAAGTGGGCAGCTGCCCAGGGGCCTCCACAATCTGGGGGCCTCCACATGTGCGGTAGTAGCAATCTCAAGGCTGGTCGACTTGAAACCACATGAATGACTCCAGTCACGTCTCACTGTTGTGTGTGTGTGTGTGTGTGTGTGTGTGTGTGTTGGGAATTTGTACATTACCAATAAATATACAGTTAATTAAAAATTTCTCAATGTTCTAATTTCCTCAATATAACTGCATATGGCTTCAAAATTCTCCAAAGAAGTGTTCAAATTTCAAAATTTTCCCGGGGGGGTGCTGTAAGCCTCCCCCCCCCCCCCGGAACCCCCAGATGTTTAGGCTCGCTTCACTCGCCACCCCACCCTCTTGGGTAGAATTAATGAGGGGGGCCTCCACAAAGAGGCTGCCCATGGGCCTCCACAGGTCTAAATCCGGTACTGGCCACCATACACCACTCTTTCCAAACTATACTCGTTAGTTCCTCCGGGGGGAACAGTCACACACTCCTTCCACAACAAGAGACATTAACCAAACACTTGGGGGCAGGAGGAAGCTATGTACTCGTGGTCAGTGACGTCCTCGTAACAGAGAAGGGATGATAAAATGATGGTTAATTGCTAAGTTGGCATCTCGGGTGTAGGGTCTTGGGAGGGGTATATAGTGTGGCGGTACACGAGGCGGGACATATACTGTCATATCCTGCCCCTCGGGACAACGCCTCTTACCACTCTAGCCTGTAAAGGTGGGTTGCAAGTGTTGTATAAAGTTGGGTCAGTTCTCTCACAATAAGCTTTGTGTTCTACAATGACACTATTTTGGTCTCACTTTCGTTATCGTAATGGGAAGACAAATTTTATAGTAGGTACTATTTATCTGTACCATCTATGAACCAATCATTTACTTTCATTATAACGTTTTATATTACATCATTACTAACACGTATAAACAATTAGTATCAGCGTACAGTACAATTGGGTTTCGCTACTTAACACCAAAACAAAGAAGATAAAATAATGTTTGTTCTGTCAAACTTCCTTTAACTGAAAATGAGAATATTTTTTTCACACATTAATAAGATTTAAAGGATGTTTATTCTTGGAGAGGGAGGGTATGGCTGAACTTGGTGTTATAGCAGCAACACGAGTACTGTATTAGGTTAAGGAGGAGCATGTTTACTGTCTTGGATCATGTTGACACTTTCACTCCGACACGTGTTACCATTCAGTCGCTCAGTTTCCTTGGTTCACGACGACCGCCGGCTTCACTGCCCTCCTGATACGCATGAGTTACTCTTCAAAATTCTCTTTTAAAGTCTACTATTTAGGACTTTTATTGATACTTCTACGACGAATTCTAGTGAAGGTTGGTGAGTGGCGCCTCCCTAGTGCCGCGCCACCCTCACTACACTCGACCAACTCTTACTAGTAATCCTACTTGTCATGCTGTGGGACAGTGAGACACCCCACCTTGACTTGTCTCATAGCGGGGTCACATACTCTCGCTCTGGAACACCTACAGGATCATCCCAAGTTATTTTAATGTGCATTAACGTAACGACGGTAATGAATAATTGTCTTCAAATTTTACCATTTGTTAATTTGTTGGTACGTGAGCCGTAATTAACTCAGAAGAAAGAAATTATAAACAAATTAATATTAATAAAAAAACGCGAGTAGTGTGAAAGAAACGACAGTTAACATACAAAAATATTAACAAATTAGAAGAGTATCTTTGAAAGCCTTGACAGTAAAGGAGGAGGAGAGGATAAACATCTCACTGTTAAAACACGTCTGGCGCGCGGGAATTTCTATGCTTTAATAAATAGTGAGCTAATGTGACGCATTAGTGGAGGAGTCCGGTACCGCGGTGTTTATAGTTACAATATTAACATGAATTAAGATTCTAAGATGTGGTTAATGACGTTACGGTGAATTTTAAAGACTGTATACCCATAAGCTGTTCTATATCCAGTATACTTTTCGTGTTTTTTTTACTTACAATGACTGATATATTCGTCTATAGTACTCACTAACTACTGAATATATCTTAGTGTCTCAGTTATAAAGTTTAGCGCCAAAAGGCAGGTTCCCGAAGTTAAGGCATTTTGCTGCCCAGAAGGTATATTTTCTTCATAACAGACAAGATTACTGAACAAGAGGCAAGTTCCTGAGAAAGTGGCAGTTTTTCTGAGTTAATGGCGGGTTACCAGCGCAATGCTCGGACACTGGCTGTTGTTGCGTAAATACTCGGTGCAAGACGGAAAGTAGTCTCCAGCGTAGGGAGTTGGTCTTTTGAATTATTCATATACCTTGAGCAAGAGGAAGATGTTGTAACAGGAGGGTGTACAACATACGCCACCAATAATAGAATACTAGCAGGTAGATCGCCCTAACATAACACAGGTTCACCAGCCACAAGGCAGCATCTCCTTTGTTTTCGCACACACAGCGTCATTCTACTCTGAACGAAGAAAGCGTAACGATGAACAGCGTTGCCAGATAACTATTTCTCAACTTCTGAATTCGTCAACCTATTCTATAACTTAAGTGGTCACGTGACAGTCACAGTGGAAGTGAAGGTTATTCACTAGTACATCACTTCAGAGAACGATAATACCGAGTGTCGTAACCAAATTATATGATGAAATGGGGGCGTGGGGAGGAGGAGGAGGAGGTCGGTGTTAGTTTAGTGTTAAAACCAGTGCCATTAGTCATAGAATTGGAACGAACGTGGGAGCCCCTGGCCAGTCACTCCACACCCTACACCCCGCCGGGTCAGTAGGGCCAAGCTGCGGTTATTGCCGTGGTAGGAGTGTCTAGAGTAGGGAGCTCATAGGAACCTTCTTTACTTCCATGCGTTTTTGTGCAGCGGCAGGAGCTACAGTGTGTGCTCCTGTAGTTATGGTGGCAACAAGGGGGAGCCTCCGGGAACATTTAGTACTCCCATGCATACTATCTACAACAGGGAAAATATGGAAGAACGTTCGTGTTTACTACTGTAGAAGTGACAGACGAAGAGTAACGGAAGTTTTCAAGTAGACTACCAACCTGTCTTCGTGTGGCGTTAGGGAGACCTTAAGAGGGTCTACGTGGGTGTGTGGTGTGTGTGTGTTGTGTTGCCCACGAACCTCCTGTACCGGTAATTCATAACTCAGAGAATACAGTTTCATCGTAAAGTTCAAGTGATATGATAAGTGAGAGGAAAAATTGGCGGAGGAAATTGATATCAATGAAACATCCACTAGTGATTTATGAAAGAAAATTATCAAGATTATGAGTGAAAGAAGAAGAAAAGTATGAGTTAACGGTGAGTTGAAAGAATGAGAATAATGAAAGAGAGAAAGAAACGAAAGAAGGGCAGACAAACAATTGAAATAGTGACAATAGAACAACGTGACAGTGACAAATGACTGAATAAAAGATCGACAGTACAAAAGAGTGAGTAATGAGCGACTGTATGAACCTGAAACAACAGCAAAAAAAACAATTGAGTGTTCTTAAAGTGGTAACAACGGCGGTGAAAGTGAAACAGATTGTGACTGTGAAGTAATGAATGGACAAGAACACGTGTGAGCATTACCTCGAAAGTTGCAAGAAGGAAAAATGAATCCACACACCGAGAGAGTATACCTGTGATACTGAGAGTGAAATCATTTATCCACCTACCCGTGACTAATCATTCACCCACTCACCATCATCACCACCCACTGCAACAACTCCTTCTTTACCTCCTCTTTTACTCTCTCTCTCTCTCTCTCTCTCTCTCTCTCTCTCTCTCTCTCTCTCTCTCTCTCTCTCTGTCTCTCTCTTTCTCTCTCTCTCCAGCGACGTTATTCTTCTTTGATCAACTCTGCCCCTTGTTATCTGCTCCGTGATTGTCCTAAGTCCCTTAAAACACTTTCTTTCACTCTAACTTCCCCCCAAAAGTCTCTTCACTGGCCATCACTTGTTCCTCCCTCTAGACACCTTCTCTAAAGCTCTATTTATCTCAGTCTCCCTCTAGACGTCCTCTCCCATTCTCTCGCCACTGTTCATGTTTTATGTTTCTCCTTCACAGGAATTTAGTGACGGCCCAAGATGTTGTCTGTACGCGTGGTGTTTGTGCTCCTGGTGTCCTTCGCCAGCCTGGCCACCCTGACGGACGCCCTGGTCTTCTGCCCGAAGTTCCCCTCCTGTTGTTACCCTTATGATACCTGCCATGCCCTCTGCCCCTCCTGTAAGGAGGCGCGTTTCTTCAGAAACGGCATCAGGAAGTTCCCCAAGTACTCCAGACCTTGCTCCATCGGCGGCACCTTCATCAATCCAGACCCCTTCCTCTTCCCCGGCTCTGTACCCTTCCCCAACCCTCCCATCTGCATCTAGACCCCATCATCCTCCACCTCTATCATCATTACTGCCAACCATGATCTCATATCTAGTCATTATAATGTCAAAGAGCCCACATCATCAATATTCATCCATTCAGTATAGTTCCAGTCGCCCATTATTCATCATCTCTTTTCATGGGTTATATTCATCATCATTATGCATCAGAGCGTCATCAAAGTCAACCAGACGTCCACCCAACTAGTCAGTGTTTGTTGTTATGTGTCGTCTGCTGCTGAAGGTGCACGGGTCCTCCTCTCCTGCCCTGAGTTCATCTACACCTGGTTCCTCTCCCCCTCCATTATGTCATCCCAGTACACATGCCATCCATCCATCCATCCATCCCAGTAAAACTTCCACCTACACATCCATCTACTCCTACCTCCCAATACCCCTTCCATCCCAGTGACCCTTCCATCCATCCATCCATCCGTCCAAATACCCCTTGCATCCATCCATCCCAGTACCTATTCCATCCATCCATCCCAGTGACCCTTCCATCCATCCACCGACCCATCCATCCCAGTACCTATTCCAGCAAGCCATCCATCCATCCATTCATCCTATCCATCCGTTTATCCTATCCATCCATTCATCCTATCCATCCATTCATCTTATCCATCCATTCATCCTATCCATCCATCCCCCTCCCAATACTCCTCCCTTACATCCATCTCAGTACCCCTTCCATCCACCCATTCCATCTATCCATCCATCTTAGTGCCCCTTCCATCCACCCATCCCAGTACCGCTTCCATCCATCCGAGTACCCCTTCCATCCACCCATTCCATCTATCCACCCATCCTAGTACCCCTTCCATCTATCCACCCATCCCAGTACCCCTTCCATCCATCCCAGTAACCCTTCCAGCCATCCATTACAGTACCCCTTCCACCCATCCATCTTTCCCTCCCTCCCAAATATTCATCCCAGCACACCTTCCATCCATCCAAGTACCCCTTCCATTTATCCCTCTTCCCGATAATTCAGCGTCACTAGCCTCATCCATCCATCTATCCATCCAAATCCTGTAACACTTGACATTCATCCTCTCATTTCCCATCCTCTCACTCCACCCTCATCCCGGCTGGGTTAAGAAGGTGTCTCATCTGACGGGATTAAATCAAGAATAATGCACAATATCCCCCCAAAGTCTTTCTCTATCTACGAGGAACTTAAAATGACTCTCGTTTATGTCAGAAGAGAAAGACTGATGGATACCTCCCCCCCTACCCCTTGGAGTCGTTTCAAGAAGGGGGTGAAATGTGTTTAGATTAAGTAGTAAAGTGGGGCTAAGATTTCTAACCGAGGAGGAGCTGAAGTAGGAAGCAAATTGGTGTCACTGTGACTGAAACAGAGGTGCTCTTAGACATGGGCCAGTGAGGAGCTACCTGAAGGTGTCAAGGAGAACCCTACCTTTGCTGTAGGTTGCCTCGACGACTTACTCCAACCCCCCTACCCTGCTGTTGCATTACCCGGGGACCTGCATGATCTGTACACAGTAAATATTTTGTTTAAGCCAGTTAAGGCTCAATGTATCTCATAGTTATATGCCAGTGAATAAAAAATATAATTGTAATATATGTCTTAATACCCACTGAAATATTATTCAATCATTCAGTCAGTCAGCCAGTCAGTCAGTTAGTCAGTCAATCAGCCAGTCAGTTAGTCAGTCAATCAGCCAGTCAGTTAGTCAGTCAGTCAGTCATTCTTGATCCAGATATGAGGGTTTTTTAAGCTTGATGATCGAGTAGCTGTTAGTCTTTGGCTGAACTTCAGAACAAGAGGCAGAATGTATACATATGTCCAGCTTAGTTAGACCTCACTGTAGAGAAAACGGGACCAAAGGAGTAACAGGAACCGTACAGTGTCATGTGAAACAGTCTATGGTTGGTTGGTGTGTTGTTGACCTGTTGAGAGAAATTGTGTCAATAACTCATAGTCTTCAGCAACTCGTGTGATGTTTAACCTGATGCATTGCTTGAAGAAAAAGGAGGAGAAGCGACTGAATGCAACAACCAGCCGACTGAGTGTGTAACTTCCTACATTTTCTTAATTAAAAAAGTAATTTCATGCCATAACACAGAACGAGGGATAGAGACAGGGGGGACTGAAGTACAACAACACTTTATACTCATTAATTGAAGCCTGAACCAAAACGAATGAACCATAATAGAGAGCAGATAGAGTGATCATTTTCACCTATCTGTAGTTCC